>PPNM03000031.1:0-131929 GCA_003707275.3 Kregervanrija fluxuum
ATTCCGCTTGTATTTTGTATTTCATATGTTTAATGAGAGATTCTTTTGAGTAAGGATTCCTATATATATTTTATTAATATATTTTAGTAAATAGTTCATAAGACAAAAGTCACACTTAACCAAAGATTAGCACCAACTATCAATAGTAAGTAACTTGTTCTTTACTTACTAAGTAAGACCTTTTAGTTAAGGCTAGGGGGGATGCCAAGTGACGAAGAAACCTGTATTATTGAATATAAGATTATTAGGTGTTGAATACTATAACTTATTCTTACATGGTACTTAAGGTGGAAGGTATCCAGGAAGCTAACCCGTCCTCTGATAATCATAAACAAGATCTCTCCTTGTCAGAAGATAGATTGTTGAAACCTGGAGAAATTGTATCGTCAGTTGTCAAAACATCAACATAAATTGTAGGTCATAATTCAATATAAAATATGGCACAAAATTGTTATGTGTTGATTGGCTAATGCAAGAACATAAATAAGTCACTAAAGAAGACTCCGGTACCATAATTAGAGTAATTGCATATTGCATTCGGTTGCCGGACTGTTTGGTGAAGCTAGAGTGGTTAAGATGATGATCGGTCAAATCATAAAATGACTGTTCAAATGCTGGATGGACGAAATTAAACAAGTATAAGGTCAATTCCGCTTGTATTTTGTATTTCATATGTTTAATGAGAGATTCTTTTGAGTATGAATTCCTATATATATTTTACCAATACATTTTTAGCACATAAGGCAAAAGTCATATTTAACTAAAAATTAGCACTAAAAATCAATAGTAAGTAACTTGTTTTTTACTTATTAAGTAAGACCTTTTAGTTAAGGCTAGATGGGATGTCAAGTGGCGCAAAAAAACCTGTATTATTGAATTTAAGATTAAGATTATACTTACGTGTTGAATACTATAACTTATTCTTACATAGTACTTAAGGAAAAAGGTATCCAGGAAGTGAACACGCTCTCTGATATCCGCTCCAAGGAAAATAGAATAATACAAACAGTTAAAAGATAGAAAACACGAGTATTTATACATGAAACGAAATCATAATTTACTTTATTCGAGAGCGAATGATGATCTTCATTGTCTCAGGTGTAATTACCTTGGAATTCAATGACAATAATTATTCATGCCCTATTGTGCAGATTTAACATAGTTGAATAGTTGTACTTGGTTATTATAATTAGTTGTCTACTGCTTTGTCTGTCATCAAAGCATGATATGTATATATCATAAATTAATATACAATAATAAGAACACAACTTAGCAATAAATATTCTAATATGGAATATTTCTTCTGTTAATTCCAACAAAATGTTTGGATGCTCGAAAAAACTGTAATCGGCTAAAAATTAACTAAAGTCTAGAATTATTCAATGAAAAAAGATGGCTAATAGATAACTTACAGGAATAGGGTATAACCGAAAAGCTAATTTGTCAAGATGTATTATCATGATAAGAGATCCCTGATGAAGGTAACGACTTAGCATATTGTTCAAAGGTCTATAGCGATGAATATTTATATTTATAATAACATAAGTAGGAAATAGTTTCTCTTTGTTTACCTTATGATTTAAATTGTTTACATAAAATTACCAATTGATACGATAGAATGGTTGTCCCAACCCAACTTTTAAAACATGAATTAAATTAGTATAATAGCGGAGAACAAAAGAAAATAGCTTTCACAGATATTTCAGTTACCGATGTGCTTCTACAAGAATAGCCCTTCTATTACCTACCCCGTAAAAGAAACTGAATACATCACATGGTAAAGTCACAGATAAAAAAAAAGCGAGTAATACTAACTAAATTTCATTATCAAAATATACAAAAAATATCTCCTCCTCTCATGATGATAATGTAGTAATTATACATGAAATATAAAAAGATAAGCCAGAATTTATGAATAAAATTTAATCAATCCATAAGACGGAGTATCGTACCAATACTAAACAATGAATTGTGTGACAATATTTTGCTTTTCCTTTTTGGTTACTTCACCAAATATCGGTCATTAATCTAAGCTTAGATATGTTAATTGCCCGTTGTTTGTGTAACAAAAAACAGAGAGAAGATTTGACTTAAACGATATTTCAATATTAAGGCCACAACTACGAAGTAAATATTCTAATAAAGAATATTTTTTCTATTGCTTCCATCAAAAACTATTTCCGCCATAATGTGTTTCCTAATTAGTACTTATATATATTGAAAGATGTTTCATTTTGATTGTAAGTTTAATTCTAAATTTACATAAAGTTTTTAAAACTTTTATACTGATTTGGGTATTGGCTATATGGTATTTTATGTAATAATTTTATATATAAACAATTATAAACAATTATAAACAATTTAATTGATAAATGAGGAAAAGAGAAAATTGTCCTATTGGTATAAATGTAGATTTTTACAAACTAGAATAATCATTCATTAATAACATTTAACCGTTTACCGTATCATATCATTAAATTGATTATTTATCATAATCACTGGGTTGTTTATCAATATTACTGAGTTATTTGCCAATTCCAAAGTAATTTTTTGTTATGGTATACAATCCGTATTCTGATAATATACTTATTAAGCTTCTGAGATATACCTTAGGATTCAACCTATAATAAGAAACTGATTTAACCATTATCTTTATCTCATTTAGAAATATTTTCCATAGTGATGTCTTATTTCTAAAGAATATGATGTTTTTTGGTAAAAAGGCTATTGTGTTCGGATGAAGCTGATTTGCTTGTGCTCCAGTAAATATGTATATATTTCGCAGATCATATTAATATTGATATATGCGTAGTAACTTAAAGATCTGGTTAAAAAACTTTACTTTAACCTTTGCAAAAAACGAAACGAGAACACATTAACTACATTAGTATATTGTTCAATGTTTATTCAAAATAGCTAATAATAAAATAATGCGGAAGTATCATTAAAGATTTCTAATTAAAACTACAAAATACAACGAAAATAGAATACAAAATATGAAATAAAACAAGAGATATACTCATTTCTCGTTCTCGATAGTTTTTGGGCTAATATCATCATTCGAAATATTTTTTTTATTAGCTGAACTTGTTTTCTTAGTATCTGAAGCTTTCGAGCGTTTACTATTACCGGTTTTACCATCTTTAGATCTTTTAGCTGGCGGAGGTGGTTGCAATTTAATCTTCTTTTGATGTTTTTTGGAAACGACTTGAGCAACCGAAGATGATGAAGGTAACGTCGGCGTTAACACATCAACTGATGGAACCTTTCGGCCACTATTTTGATTTAAGAATTTGAGCTCTTGGGATATATTTCTATTAAATGATTCAAGAGATATGATTGGCGATTGTGAAGTAGATGAAGCATGAAAATGCATTAATGGTTTAATTAATGTCATAACATCACCAATTTGCATAATTCTTAGGATACTATCTCTTAACCCTAAAGTATTCAGTTCGGAAAATGCTGCAAATTCTTTTTTGATTTCCTTTGGTTCTGGTTTTAATAAGTTTTCTTTTAAATATTTTTCCAAAGCTTCATATTGAAGTCCAGAACTGCTACTTGATATGCAAATATCATATCTTTCAATTTTCAATTCTCTATTAAATCTAACTTTGATTGAACCATGAAGAGTGCAAAACGAACCATCAGAATATAACGAACGTAAGGTTAAACGAGAACAATCTAGAAAAGTTGAACCGTTTTGCAAAACATTAGCCTTTATAAGACTTTGGAAAATTTCAATTGAATCAAGAGAATTCATTAATTCACAAATAATCAGTGGAATTAAACTATAAGCAAAGCTATAATAACGATTCTCTTCACCAACTTTAAAAGCTAAAGATGCAAGAGCAGTTTCACAAAAAAAATCGTCAACTGTCCGCTTTAAGTAATCCAAATCTGGTGAATTAACAACTTTTGCTGATAACCTCTCAGTGAATTCAAATAAACGTATTATCGAAATATTTGCAATATTTTTTTTAATCTCTTCAGTCATAAACACTTCAAGATTATTTTTTTTATCCCCCCTCTCTGAACAATATTTTGGCTGTCTATTAGTTTGATTGGAAATAAAAGTATCGTGATTTGGTGTCAATGGTGTTGTTTCTTCAGAATTATATGGAGAAAATGTTTGGCCCTTTAATGATAATCTTCTTGATAGGAGAGCTGCAGGTGAGGAAGAATGAGAATTTTGATTTGATAATGGCAATGAATTTAACTTAATTTGTTGTTTTCTATTCAACTCTGGATCCAGATATCTAGCTGTATTATTAACATTAGGAGAACTTGTATGAGTTACATGATTTAACTGCGTTGATTGTAATTGTGATTGTAATTGTGGTTGTAATTTTGATTTTGAACCTGCAATTGTATCTAAATTTTGTAATGATTGATCGAGTTCATGATTATTTGTATAATGACTATGTATTTGTGACATTGTTATATTCTGAAAATTCAGATTACCTTGTGAACTACGAGAAGAGACTACCGAATCATGATGATGAACTTCATTTTTCTTTTGATTATCCAATTGTTTAGTTATATTATTTTGTATGCTACCATATGTTGATTGTAATTGCTGTAGCGTTGCCATATGCTGTTGGGACATGCCTTGTTGTCCCATTATTGCTGATGCAGCAGCGGTGGTCATTTGGCTATTCGAGTTATCTGCAACTTGTGTCCATTGCGGATATTGCTGAAGAGGTTGATTCTGATCAGTGGACTGAAATTGCTGTTGGATATATTGTTGGGGTATTTGATCATGTTGTTGATATTGTTGTTTCTGTGATTGATATGCCTGTTCTTGAGGTTGAAATTGTTGTTGCAATTGGAATTGGGGTTGAATTTGATACTGTATCTGTTGCTGCTGCTGATGCTGCTGTTGTTGTTGCTGCTGTTGTTGTTGCTGCTGTTGTTGTTGCTGCTGCTGTGTATTCATTTGCATTAAATGCTGCTGATTAGGTATATTTTGCTGTTGACGATGTATAGGGAATGTTTTCGGTCTCACTTGTTGTATATTCTGGGATATTATCTGAGATGATTGTGATGCTGGAGTCCCTGGGTGGGATGGTACAGACCCTGGGGTCATTGATGCCATCATGTTTGGATGTCTTGGTTGGTTTAAAGGAGCATTATTTTGCTGATAAATGCCAGTACGATCATTTAAATTGAGTTGTTGTGAAGGGTCAGCCATTACAACGTTTGTAAAAGAATCCATGTTAGGTGAACTAAAATTGGATGAAAACTGATTCTTGGACATAACTGAAAACCCAACCTCCAATTTGAAAATTCAAAAATGACAGTCGAAGTTACCGTTAATGTTAAAGATTGGAAAGTTGACAATAGGGGTAGAAATTTTTTTTGAAAAAAATAAACCGAAAAAAATAAACGGGAAACACCGTTTTATCACGAACGAACTGGATAAAATTAAATATTCAAATCATATGCTACACATGGAGTTACAAAATATAGATTATATAATTAATATATTTATTTATTGATTGAAGCTGATTTATTTTTTGATAATATAAAAAAACCAATTAAACAAGCGAATTTTATTATTTTATTATTTTATTATTTTTGTATTAAGCTGAACTATAACTGCTTAAAAAATTGAATAAACGATTATCAATATAAATGGATGTCTATACTTCATAGTTAACCATAGAGCTATTTTTTTTCGAGCTTGCTTAACTGAGCTTTCTTCTTGATCAGTTGTTTTTTCTTCTTTTCTAGCTCATTCTTTCTCTGATCCTGTTTATTTAAACCATATTGCATCTTCTTGTACAACTTACGTTGTTTATTGGTCATCATAATCATTTTCAAATCATTTTCTTCAGCAGTAGGATCAACTTCAGCTATTTTTCTTTTCTTCAGGTTTTCATTGCTTGAAACATCAGAATACTTAACACCTGCAGCTTCCATTTCTAATTCTTTCTGTTCTTTCAAAGACTCATCAACTTCAGCTTCTTCTTCATTAGCTGCTTCTTCGGCGTTTTCTTCTTTTAGTTCTTCTAGTTCTTCTTCCTCATCTGCATCTATTTCAACGATGGCTTCAGGATCATAAGTGCCAGCATCACCCCATGGAGAAAGATGTGGTGGGAGAGTTTCACCGGGCGCATAATTAGAAACATTAAGTAAAGTGCTTTTATTAATACAGTCAAAAATCCACTGGGGTTGAATATATGTTCTACCTTGAACTTTTTTATTAATCTTTGGCCTATCAACGATTTGGTGTGTGATTTTTGTTAAATCAACTTTATCTTTAAATTCAATTTGATCTAATGACGCTTCACTAATAATTTGACCACCCGCAGACAAAATAACAAACTCTAAAACGTCAACAGGAACTTCCCTACCAATATAAAAGATAAAATTTGAAAATAACTTTGAAACTGGATTAGAATATTTTGATGGTTGGGCTAGAGAATCCCCAGAATTTTTATTTGTATCTTTAAATTCATCTAATTCTGTTTCTTCTACAATTTCTTTTTCAAAAAGTTCTTCATTTTCAGTTTGAAGTTTTGCAATTTCTTCATCATCTTTAGTTTTGACAGTTTCTTCATCTTTATCGGCTTTAATGGCTTTTGAAATTTCTTCACTTGAAAGTTTAGTTTCAACCTCATCATCATCATTACTATTATTACTTCCTTCTATATCAGGTAATAAAAGACTTTTTTGGTCCCTGGTCTCAAGCATATAAACTGATAAACCACCAATACCTTTTAATTTATTTTCATCGATTTTTGGTGGATAAGCTAGTTCAGCATCAGTATACAATTTGAATAATATGAAATGTAATAATGTTGAATAAAATTGCAAAAACGTAAGCATAATTCTAAAATCGATATCACTAGGAATATTTTGTGGAAATTTAAATGGGACAAGCCATCTAATTTCTTGACCTCTAACAACTGCAGAATAATAAACACCTTTAATTGAAACAAAAACCTTTTTCAACGCTTTCTCTTTTGCAATAAATGCTAACCATTGATTAGTTAATTTATTTGCTTCATTTGTAATTTTTGAGCTAACAGAATCTGTTGCTGGCATATTAGCAAATAAAAACAACATATTTAAGGCATCATCCATATCTCTTAGTGCATCCAAAAATGACGGATATCTTTCTTTAATAATTCTATCTAATGTATACTGTGGTCTATTTTCTTCTAATCTTTTAGCATCACCAACTTCACCTCTACCTAATGCTTTATTTAATTTTTTTGAAAAAGTTTTATGTTCTCTAAATTTAACTAGAATTGGTTCATGCATTAAATATTGAATATCTTTTGCATAATAAAATGTAACAGGGGCAGTTGAACCTTTATTTGCTTTCTTTTTATTTCTCGGTTCTCTTGGATAAATACCTTTAAAAATACAAAGTCTACGAAAATCAGCTAGAGAAACTTGAAGCTTTCTAATGGCTTGAGTTCTAGTAATAAAATTCTTAGCAGCACCAGTTGTACCTCTTTTCTTAATTCTACCCATTGTTTAAAATACTACTTATTAATGATTAATGTATGAAAAGAAAGATTTGATAATGAAGTGAAAAATTAAATGAAAAAAAAAAAAAATTTAAAAAAATTTGTAAGAAAAAAAAATTTTAAATTGTCAAAACCTTTAGGTTTCGCACTACTTGTTTTATCATAATGTTGAAAATTAAGAAATCTAATCTAATTTCGCTCTATAGAATCAATTAAATGGAAGCACTTGAATCTTTGAAAATAATAGAAATGTTGAAACAATTATATAAGAATAAGGTCTATGAACTTAATAAAATTCCATTTGTTAGGCAAATAGCAACAGGTGCATTTGTGGGACAAAAACTCGAATCTTCCGAACAGTTGCGAGCTATGCTTTCAAAATCAACTTGGAGTACAAATGAATTACTGGCAAAGGAAGAAACATCTCAAGTCATAAATAAAGAAATTTTGAATAATTTATTAGATTTATCCGGGTTACTCAAGGCTATATCGGGAAAGGAATCAGATAAACTAATATCTTCATTAAATGAACAACTTAATCTTATAACTAAATTACATTCAGTTGAATTAGATAAAATTACAGAAGGTAAATCAATTTTAACTAGACTTGTAGATGATAATAATAATGATGAAGATTTAATAGATTTTGATAAACTGATGAACAAAATTGAAAATTCTAAACAAGAATTATCAAAGGGTGAAATTGATAATTCATGGAATCCAATTTCATTAGCTTCCGAACATGATGATAATTATTTCTTAGTTAAAGAGGGTTTAATAAAGAAAAATAAATGAAATGAATGTTATACAATAAATAAAATTCTTCAGGCAAATATATATATATATATATATTTATATATAAATAAATAAATAAATTAGTTAATAAACAAAGCAAACCTCTCTTCGGTATTAAAATCCTTCATTTTCATTCTCATCACCTAATTCAAGTTTTCTTTTACCTGAATTACCTTCTCTAATATCAGCTAATTTTCGGGAATTGACTTGATTCCTAACCTTTTTAGTCATTTTTTCAATTTCTTCTTCAACATTTTCAGTATCTTTTTCAGCAAAATCTAAAACTAACCTACGACCAAGTAAATGAACACCTTGTAATTGATCCATCGCACTATTTGCTTCTTTTGCTGTTGAAAATTCAACGAACGCAAAACCTCTTGCTGATTTATCAAATTTCTTAGGAACTCTAACGGACTTTAATGAACCAAAGGAATTGAATAGTTCGAAAACATCTTTACGTGTCGCTTCAAATGGTAAGTTCTTGACAATAATTTTACTACTTTTTGATTTCTTTGACTTATTATTATTTGTGTGATTATTGGCCTCATTATCTGAACTACCAATTCTATTCGAAACTTTTAGTTGTAATTTATGTCCATCTAATATATGCCCATTTAACTCTTTTATTGCAGTATTTGCTTGGTCTTTTGTTTTAAATTCAGCAAATCCAAATCCCATACTTAAAGTTTTACCTGGATTTTTATTGTCAGGCTTATTTTTAATAATTGCTAAGATAAATCCTGGATATGGTTTGAACATCTTAGTTAAATCATTAATATTTGTTGAAAAATTTAAATTCTTGATAAATATTGAAACTGTCGGACCAAAATTATCATCATTATTATTGTTGTTTTCTTCCTCAGTATCTTCTTTATCAACAGTCATTATATCCGAAGTGGATTGTTTAATTTCTTTAACATTTTCCTTTTCGTCGCCTACAGGCTGGATAACATCATCTGAATCAGCATCGCCAGTAAATAGATTCTTTGGACCTTTCTCAAGATATAAAATTGATTTACCTAATCTCCTAAATGCCAGTTTGCTGAAAGCGACTTTACCAGCTACTGAATCTTTAAATTCAACTATGGCAATTGTACCTGAAGGTGGCATTAAAATCCTATTCAATTCACCATAAGTTGAAAATAACTCGCCAAGTTCTTCCTTTGTTGTACCATACTGAAAATTTTTAACTAGAATAACCTTATCATCTTTCTCCTTTTTTGAAAATTTTGTTAAATCAATGCCTTTATCTTCAAAAAACTTACGCACATTATTAATAACATGAGCTTCAGCCAAGGCCTGTTTCACAGATGAATTACTATTTGTTGGATCAATAAGTTCAGATTTAGTAATACCTAACTGGGAAGCAACACTTTCCATAATCGAATCACTGTTCATATACAGTGAATTCCAACTAAATTCTTGTTTTGAAGCTTCAAATTTTTTCTTTAATAATTTTTGCTTTTTTAAGGGCATATTCTTTAATTCAAATTCATCGAGCTTATGTTCTTTTTTTGGCTGCCCTGGTAGAATATGGAGTAACCTACCTTGAAAAATCTGTTTATCTAATTCAATATACGCTTTGATTGCATCTTTTGGATTCTCAAACTGGACATATGCGAAACCTTTACATTTACCATTTCTTGTATCAACTGCAATGTGCACTTCTTTTAACGGACCGTAATTCAAGAATAGTTCTTTAAAGTCATCTTCTGTGGATGAATATAATATATTACGTAAAAATAACCTGCCAGTTTTTAGGATTTCATCAATATGTCTTTCTTCAATAGTTTTTGGCTCTTCAATAGGTTCTTCAGCAGGTTTGTTCTGTTTAGGTGGTTTTGAATCCTTTATTTCTTCAGAGTCAGAATTATCATTTATTTTACTTTTATTTTCAACATCTTTATTTTCAGTTTTATCTTCAATGATTCTTTTTCTTCTGCTTTTAAACCAATCCAAATCGTTCATTTCTGTGCTATTTGGTTCGTCGCTTCCATCTTTATGTTCGTTTTTATTTTCATTTTCATTTTCATCATTTTCATTTTCATCATTTTCATTTTCATCATTTTTATCTTTAATTTCATCTAATGAGATCATTGGTTCACTTATTTCATCGTCCAGTTTTTCATGCTCAATTTTCTTAAAATCTTCGTATTCCTCATCACTATTAATTTCCTTATCATTGCTATCTTCAATGTTCAAAGCTTCATTTAATTTTTCAGATGAAGGTGCTCCCTCAACATTAACGATTTCATCATTTGTCCATGATCTTGAATTATTTGAAGATTTCATTGTCTCCATAAATTCTTTTAATTGTTGATTATTTTGAATTTTACTTTCAATGTCATTATTAACTTTTTGTCTTTTATTAGGTTTCTGATTTTCATAGCTTTCTAATTTTTTTAATTTTTCTTCGGTTTTCAGTAAAAGCAATCTCCTATTTTTTTCCCTTTCTTTCCAAGTTAAAGGCAAATTTGGATCATTAAAAGTTTTAGCAAATTCAACACTAATTTTTGATGTATCAATAAATGAATTATTAAAAAAACTGACAGCATTTTCAGCATCAGTTAAACTTTTGAATCCAATAAATGCAAATCTTCTTGATTCACCATTATTTTTTTTCATTAATTTAATATCTGTAACCGTAATTTTACCGTTTCTGGAAAAAAAATCTTTCAGTTTATCTTCATTGTAATAAATGGGTAATCCTTTAACAATTATACGTGACATTATTTGTTATTAATTATTTATTTGATATATGGAAAGAAAGAAAAAAATATATCAAAATTAAAATTTTTTTTCCCTAGTTGGTAAACCAACGGCAGTGTAAAGATTAAAATTTTTCAGTGTAAAAAATTTTTCTCAATATGATTTTCTTCTTACTCAGTTAACAAGTAGAGATAAACCTTAATACTCGTAAATTTATAAATATACATATCTATTTATAAATATAAACATTTTAGAAATGTCGAGTGATGAAGAAGAATATGATATTGGCTCATTATTAGTTAATAATGAACAATCTAGTGAAGAATCCAGTGATGAAGAAGAACAAATTGAAATTCAGGATGAAATTATCAATTCTGATGATGAGGAAGAAGAAGAGGCAATCGAGAAAATAAAACCTAAAAAGAAGAAACAGAAGGTTGACAATAAAGATACTGCTAAGACTGGTTTCCCATTATTAGAACTGAGTGATAATGAAAATGAAAAAAATCATGAAGAGGATGTTTATTTTATTGAGCAACAAAAGCAGTTTCAATTGCAACAATCAAAAAATAAGTCCAAGGGATCATTTGCATCTTTTGGACTATCAAAAAATCTTTTGAGAAATATAGGTAAGAAAGGGTATAAGCAACCAACGCCAATTCAACGTAAAACAATTCCGTTGATTATTTCAGGCAGAGATGTTGTTGGTATGGCTAGAACAGGATCTGGTAAAACAGCTGCATTTTTACTACCGTTGATCGAGAAGTTAAAGATTCATTCGGCAAAAATTGGTGTCAGAGCAATTATTTTATCGCCATCAAGAGAATTGGCAATTCAGACGAATAAACAATTTAAAGAATTTTCTAAGGGCACAAATTTAAGATCATTATTATTAATTGGTGGTGATTCATTAGAGGATCAATTTGGATCGATGATTTTAAATCCTGATGTTTTAATTGCCACACCAGGTAGATTTTTACATTTGAAGATTGAAATGAAGTTGGACTTAAAATTAGTGGAATTTATAATTTATGATGAGGCCGATAGATTGTTTGAGATGGGATTTGCTGAACAGTTGAATGAGTTATTGTCATCATTACCGGATAAGAGACAATCGATGTTATTTTCAGCCACTTTGCCAAAGAATTTAGTTGAGTTTACCAAGGCTGGATTGATCAATCCAATTTTAATTAGATTGGACACTGAGTCCAAAATTTCCGAAAATTTGGAAATGTGTTTTTTTTCAGCCAAAAGGAATGAAAGAGAGGCAAATTTGTTAAGTATTTTAAATGATATAATTAAGATGCCGATTGCCACGGATGAGCAAATGAGGAAGTTAGTTGAAATGGATAAACAGAGAAACGAATCAGACAACGAATCCGAGGATGAAGATGCCAATGCAGATAAGAATAAAAGCAATAAGAGGAAATTTTTCAGAGTGAAGATGCCGAAAAGTAACGAATTACCAAATGAACATTCGACGATTATTTTTGTGCCAACCAGACATCATGTGGAATATATTACAAATATATTGAAAAAGATTGGATATGCTACGTCCTACATTTATGGATCATTGGATCAGCATGCCAGAAAGAGACAGCTAATGAATTTTAGGTCCGGATTGTGTAATATATTGGTTGTTACAGATGTTGCCGCAAGAGGTATTGATATACCGATTTTGGCCAACGTTATTAATTACACTTTACCATCGTCATCCAAGATTTTCATCCATAGAGTTGGTAGAACAGCCAGAGCGGGAAATAAAGGTTGGGCATTTTCAATTTTAAATGAACAAGAATTACCATATCTATTAGATTTAGAGATTTTCCTTGGGAAAAAAATCCTCTTGACCAAAATGCAAGAAAAAAAGATTGAAATTCTAAAGCTTAAGTTTATGAATGAAGGTGGCAGTGAGGAGTTATTTGTTGCACCCAAAGTACCATTTACCAAGAGAATAATTTTAGGTAGTATTCCCAGAAATGACGTTGAGAATTCCGAAGAGCTATTTGAAACGATTTTGACCAACAACTATGAAATCCAGGTGATGCGGAAGGTCTGTGAGAAGGCCGAAAAGTTGTATTTGAGATCCAAAGTTGCGCCATCAGCCGAGTCAGTCAGAAGAGCAAAAGAGTTGATCAACATTGGATGGGAGGATCAGAATTTAATTTTCGGCAAGAATCTGGAGGTGGAGAAGGACAATTTCCTAGATAAGTTGAAGAATAGGTACAACAAAGAGACAGTTTTTGAGTTCAGTAAGAAAAACGACAAGTTGATTGATTTGATGAACAAGAGACGAAGACAGATTGCTCCTATTCAGGCCAGAGCCAACGACAAGAAGAAGTTGCTAGAGCAGGAAAGGATTTTTGGATTAACGCACAGGCTAGAAGACGAGATCTTGAACGGTAGAGGCGACGAGGATGACGAGGATGGAGAAACGGGCCAGAACGAGATTGGATATGAGGTGAACGAGCGAGAGTTGATGAGAAACTTCGAGGATGGTGACAAGGTTCTTGAGGAAGCTCAGAACAGGAACAAGAAGAAGGTTAAGAAAACCACATACAAAGATTCACAGTTCTACCTACCGAGCTTTGCACCAAAGTCCGTGATCCAGGATCAACAGCTGTCGATCAACAGCGGGTTTGCCAATTCTGTCAACAACGCGGCGTTCGACATCGACTTCAACGACGATAAGGTTCAGAATCACAAGCAAACGGCAAGAGTGGTTTGGGACAAGAAGAAGGGTAAATACGTGAACAACCAGGATAATGTCAAGTATATCATTGGAGAGAGTGGTCAGAAGATCCCTGCTACTTTCCGCTCAGGCAAGTACGACGAGTGGAAAGATAAGAACAAGATCAGTAACTACAAAGTTGGTGCTACTGAGACCAGTGGCAACGCATCGAATTTCAAGAGCGACCTAAGTGGCAGAAAGGTTGGTAGTAAGTACCATCATCAAGCGGACAAGTCTCCAAAACTACCATTAAAGGGTAGAGATGACTATGAGAAGCAGATGAGCAAGGTTAAGAAGGCTGTTGACAGGGGTATGAAGGTGAAAGGGTTCAATGCCAAAGGTGGTGCAAGTAACGAGATCAAGACTACAGAGTATATTCGGAAGCAGAGAGAGTTGAAGGACAAGAAGAGAGAAAAGAATGGAAGACCAAGTAAGAGCATGGCGGGTGGTGGTGGTTTCGGTGGTGGACGTGGTTTCGGTGGTGGACGTGGTGGACGTGGTGGACGTGGTGGTAGTAATGGAGGTCGTGGTGGTGGTAGTAAGTTCAGTAGAAGATAGAAGACACACATAAGAAATGCCAATGCCAATACCAATACCAATACAACTACAACTACAACTACAACTACAACTACAACATCCAAGACACTCTACAGTAGACAGCCAAACGTATAATTCATCTTCTTCCTTCCCTCATCAAGTTATCGGTCTCCTGTAGGGGTGTCGGTGTCCGGTGTGCAGAGTGGCAAAAATAGCAAAATTCTCTGAAAAAAACCCACAATTGAGGGGGTGAAAAGTGCGGAGTTTATTGAAATTGTGTTATTTTATGGGGAATTGATGGTGTTTTGTTACACTTTTGTAGTATTTTGATGTTTATTTTTTACGTGGCACTGAATTCCATACTAATACAAGACAATCAGCGACAATCAATGACATGCCAATAATTCTAGAGTAACTATTAATAATCCAAGTATAGAGATTGTAATTTTTTTATGACGTTTGGAGTGTGTAGCGTAGGTGGCAGCCTGGGATTTTGTCGGGGTCCGAGGCAGAAAAGAATTTTCTTTTCTCCGAAAAGCAACTACTTGCACTCGAGTGATATAAAAGGATTTCGTAATCCTAGTGTAGCCAGTAGTACACATCGTGTGCAATGACCAGCATATTACAAAAAGTGTATTAGACATTAGATACCAGATACGTTCCAGGTTATAAGTTGCAGTACTAATACAGTAGAATAATAGGAATAATAAGATTAATAAGATTAATAAGATTAATAAGATTAATTCCACACCAACACACTATCGGATCACGACAAACCACATCAGCAGGTTAAAAACAGGTTAAATACAGCTTAAAGTTTATCAAAAAAGGGCTTTTTCTAGTGCTACCGTTAAACACCCCCCAAAATATTTTCAATTGGATTCAGGCTTTTTGTGCAATAAATAGCAGTTTTATTCGATCTCCGCAACTGTTAAGTGGTATAAAAAGTAGTTCATATACATATCAGCTAGTTGACAAACAAGACCACAGGGATTTAATATTGGGATTCATCAGTGATTAATCAATACAGGATTACTCAGTACAATAGACGCTACAAGACAAGACAAGTTACAGAGAGTAATAGTGTTAGCGCTGGAAAATGATGCTCAATAAGAATCTTAACTATCTGAGCAATATTAATGGCAATGGTAATGGTAATATTAACAGCTCTTACACCCCAAGGTTGATTAACAGCAACGGTATCAGTAGTAATATTAATAGTAGCATTACTGGCAATGTTGGGGGCAATGTTGGTGGCAATATTAATGACAGTATTAGTGGTGCTATTGGTGGTGCTATCGGTGGTGCTATTGGTACCAACGGGCATACAAACATGAATACCAATCTGAATACCAACATGAATACCAACATGAATACCAACGTCATTGCGTGTACCCCCAAGTTGCAGTTGGAGAAAAGGTTCTTTGAAGAAAAGTCGTTGATCAAGCCGTGGCTACAGACACAGCTAAACCCATTAGGTATCAACATCGTCATAGAACGGTCGGATGACTCGAAAATCGTTTTCAAGTGCAAAAATCTAAACAAAAGCCCCAATAAAGTTAGCAAGGTGAACAAACTCGATAAAGCAAGCAAGTCGAAACATGTGTGTCCATTCAGAATCAGAGCCAACTATTCCCTCAGAGCCAAGCAATGGACCATTGTCATTGTTAATGACCAGCACAACCACCCTGTCACCGTCAACAACGAAAACGAGACCGCAACCAGCGATAACTCGTTGGCGTATCTAAACAAACTACCAATACCAATCCCAACACCAAACTCCAACTCGAACTTGAACTTAAACCTGAACGAGAATTTCAACAACTCGCCTACAACAACCATCAATAAGAACATTTCACTAAATTTGCTACATTTGGAAATCAATAATTTGCTACTGAACTTAAACTCCAATTTGAGTATTTCAAACAACCTAAAAGAAATCACCTATAATAAAGTCATAAACATTCTAAAGAGTCTACAGAATGTGCAGAACGTGCAGAATTTTGACTTCCCCGAAAAAAAAATCTTCAACTCACCACCAAACGGTAACGAAAACAATAGCATTATGAATTCAAACTATTCTTATAACAACAATGGCAATAATAACGGCACGGACCTGCAAAATTTTGAGAAGATTATCTTGCCATCACTAAATAATTTCCATACAAAGTTTTCTACTACAAATTCGACTAATAGCTCCAACCCGAATCTAAATTCGAGTTCAAACCCGAACGGTAACGGCTTATTTTCACAATTTTATATGTAATCTTACTTTATACCTTTTATATAATATTTAATATACAATTAATTTTTTAAACCTTTGGGCCTCTAAATCTACTGATCACTTCTAAACACATGTTTACAATTTAAACAAACATAAAATAAAACCATACTGGTGTCTTTCCTCTTTTGTTGTGACTGGAAAAAAACACATTCATTATTATGACACTTTGGACAGATTTTATCTGATCTTGGTAACGTTGGATCGGACCCAATATCTTCAACAACACCGGCTGTTTCACCGATGTTCGTAATTAATTCATGTCTGTAAACTCTTGGAGAGTCAGCCAATTCACTGTACGAACAATTTCTGCACTGATAAAGCAATCTCTTGTTTTCTTTATCCTCCTTGGGATAGAGCATATTGTTGCTAGATGAGTTAATTAGTATTCAATATTATTTATCATGACGGCACCTCTTGAATCCATTATATCCACTGCTTTCTTTTCTTTTACTTACCATTCTGCACAGAATCTGAATGACATCTCTTACGAAAAGGATGTCATCATTGAAGCTGATGTTGAAGTTGAAAATTGAAATAATTTAATTCACTTCACACTATATCATGGCATAATCGCGGTGTACCCAATGCGCGTTTTCCATGCCGCTCGTCCAATTTTAAAATTTCTTCACCTTTTCCAAATTTTTTCAACTTTTCACTACATAGGTTTTTCCTTCCTTTCTTTTGATAATATCAACCAGTATTTCATCAATGTTACAATCAGCTTTAAAATCATCTGTTAGATCTAGTCTACGAGTTAGATGTACTCCAAGATTATTAAATATTAGATTTAATTCGACCGCAGCAGCATCCAATGAAACAATTGATCCTAAAATTTCATCAATCGTTGAATCAATTTCAAAACTATCATTACTTGAAACTTCATTATTAATCAAAGAACTTAAAGTTAAATTAGATATTCCAGAAATGTCATTCCCAGTTGCAGGTGCTGTTAATACTGCCAGTGCAAACGCTTCAGATTCAAAGGATTCAGCTGAAGCTCCAGCAGAAGCTGCCGCTGAAAAGACAGTTTTTAATATCAAATTGGAATCTTTTGATGCTAAAACAAAAGCTAAAGTTATTAAAGAAGTCAAATCATTGTTAGGCTTATCATTAGTTGATTCTAAGAAATTTGTCGAAAGTGCTCCAAAGACCTTAAAAGAAAACATTGCAAAGGAAGAAGCTGAAAAAATTAAATCAACTTTAGAAGGTTTAGGTGCTAAAATTACCTTAGAATAATCCTTGAGTTTTTGTTTATTTATTCTTGTATTTAGCTAAATCACATAGTTTTTTCTATAAAAATTTTATAAATTTATTGTATTAAAAACACTATCATTTAATTTTTTTAGAATTATTTCCGTTTCTGTTTCATAATCGTTGGTTTTAACTGTAGTGTTTGGGTTTTTCGTTTTGAATAATTTAAATCTTGATAACGTAGTTGTTAAATTTTCGTTATCTTTGCTGATCTTACTATCATGACTGGTTTCACTTATTTCACTGAATTCACTTACTTTGTTTGAGTTGACTGAAGTAACGGAACTAATTGAACTGATTGAATTAATCTTGATTCCTTTCTCTTCCTTTACTTCCTTCTCCTCCTGCTTACTCAAAGTGAAAATTATAATTGCCAATGAATTAAATAACTTTTCCCTACTCTTACGGCTCAATTCCTCATTTAAATATTTCAAGTGTAACTTTAAAGAATACAATAAAACTGGATTATCTATCTTCTCTAATTCAGTATTTAATTTTAAGAATAGTAATTTTTCACTATCATAGCCATTCTTATTAAAAAATTTACTTATTGCCGACATATTTATTTAGCAATTATACGATAATTAAATAAATATAATAAAAGAAAACATAAAAAAAACAAAAATATTTAAATATAAAAGGGATTGGGATTATAAAAAAACATGTTGCGCCTAACAAATTCTTCAATCTTCTGGTTTCCTAAAACTCAGTGAAATATTTGGAATATGGATCTTCACAATTTATACCATAATCCAATTGTTCTTCTGGATAATGGTCAAATAATGAGGTATCACCAACTCCAGCAGTGATTGGAGGTTCATAAGGCGTTTCAATATCTTTTAATAGTAATTTTTCCCAAACTACCTCGCTAAACCAAGGATGATTCCTAATATCCTCTGTACCGTTTTGTAAATTACCTAATCTTCTAGTTAGATCCGAAGTAATTAGTTTACTTAATAAATCAACCACATCATTGTTAAAATGTGATGGGTAATTGATTTTACCAATTAAAATTTTCTCGTAGGTTTTCATTGGCGTTTGATCATAAAATGGCGTAAAACCAGCCAGCATTTCATATATTAAAATACCCAACGACCACCAGTCAACTGACTTATTATATGGTTTTGTTGTTATAACTTCTGGTGCAATGTAGTCCGGCGTACCGCACAACGTCCATGTAACTGTTTCAACTTCTTTGGCAAATCCAAAATCCGTCAACTTAATATGGCCGTTTCTATCTAATAAAATATTTTCAGGTTTTAAATCTCTATAGATTATATTATGTGAGTGTAAATATTCTAACGATAAAATGACTTCTGCGGCATAGAATTTTGCAACAGGGTTTGGGAATCTTTGAGACTTTCTTAGTAATGAAAACAATTCACCACCTTCGATATAATCCATGACCATAAATAGATTTTTCGAATCTTGGAATGTTCCCCACATTCTAATTAAAAATGGATGTTCAACTAACTTCAACATTCTTCTTTCATCATTTGTATGCTCAACTTGTTTCATTTTGATAACTTGTCGTTTCTTTAGAACTTTAATCGCATAATAACGATGGTTATGAATTGATCTAACTAAATGAACTCTACCAAATGAACCTGTACCTAAGGTTCTCATAATTTGAAAATCTTTTAAAGAATATTTACCCTTAGAAACTGTCGATCTACGTGGTAATAAATTAGAGTTATTCATTTTCTTTTTTAGGTTTATATAATTTGGTTGAATAATCGCTTGATATGATGGTAATCTTTTTAAATAATTCAATTGCTCTTCTTCCTCTGGTGTTAAAACCGCTGATTGAGAGACTGGATATTGAGTCTGTTGTTGTTGTTGCAATTGGAGTTCATGCTGTTGTTGCTGCTGTTGCTGTTGCTGTTGCTGTTGAAATTGAAGCTGTTGTTGTTGTTGCAATTGTAATTGTTGTAGCTGTTGCTGTTGAATTGCATCAATATCAACATTAATTGACGCCCTATAATTATTGAGTAATTTATGTTCTTCCATGTTGGCTGAAATGCAATCGGAAAGAAAAATTATTGATAAAATAACTTTAAATTAATAAGGAGCAACCAATGAAAATTATTGAGGACCTCATTTTTCTTAAAAATTACTTTCACTTTGTTGAGAAATTTTTTTGGACAAAAATTTTCAGAATTATTTTCAAATCATTTTTTTTTTTTGATTAATTACATTTTCCTTTAGCTTTCTTCAAATCAACAGTTATAATGACAGAATTAACAACTGAAGAAATTAAAATTGCAAGAGAATATGATTTATCAGAGCATTTCTTTAATTTTCTGGATAGACATTTAATCTATCCATTAATTGAAAATTTAGAAAATATTTATGATAAAGACGAAATTGAAAATTTGGAATTCAAACTATTGAAAGATACATTTATGATGAAATTTATTAAAGAGAAATATCTAAAATTAAACCCAAATGAAGAATTGCCAATAGAATTCAAGTTAAAAGACGAAGAAATTAATTCAAAATTGATTAAATTAAATGAATCAACCAAGAAAACATTAGAAATTTTATCGTCCAAAGAAGTTCAAGAATCCTTAAAACAGGACAAAATTTTCAACAGAGATTACTTAAGTAAAAAGCATAATATAAACAACGAAAAAATTCTAGAATTATACGAGTTTGGTAAATTTCAATACAATAGAGGTGATTATGTTATGTCATCCGATTTATTAAATAATTTTAGATTGTTATCAACAAACCAAGAATTAAATTTGAGTGCAACATGGGGTAAATTATCATCAGAAATAATTTCGTTTAGTTGGTTAGAAGCTAAAAATGAAATGAATAAATTAAGAGAAATTATTGATAATAGAAATTATCAAGGTTCTACAATTGAACAATTGAAGTTGAGAACATGGTTAATCCATTATTCATTATTTATATTTTTTAACGGTAATGAGGAAAACCTAACTAATTTAAACGAACTATTTTTTTCTTCATCTTATTTATCAACAATTGGAGCATCCTGTCCATGGATTTTAAGATATTTAATTATTTCGATTTTAGTTTCAAACGATTTCAAGAAGGTTAAGGAATTAATCAAAGCTATTAAAATTGAAGATTACGAATTTAGAGATCCATTCACTGAATTAATTAAAATTTTATTTATCAACTTTAATTTCAAAGATTTAAGTGAAAATTTGGATAAAATTAAGATTTTAATTAAAACTGACTTTTTCATTTCAAATTTGAATAGTGAAAAATTAATTTCAAAAATTTATTTACTAATTTTAAGAAATTTCCTAAAGATCTTTAAATTTTTGAACATCAATGAATTTGAAGAAAAGTTCAACATTGAAAAGTCTGAAATTCTAAAAATCTTAAAGGAAAACGAAAATGAATTTCATCTCAAAGATAATGAAATCATTTCGACTAAAAATACTTCTAATAACTCAATCTACTTTCAAATTTATGAAAAGACAAAGGCTAATAATTTTAAATCCACTCAAATTTTAAATAATGCTTTCAATAAAGATATTTAGAGGTGAAAGTAAAAAGTATTTAGATATTTTATTTATATATACAAGTTTATAAAAATTATTTAGTTTCTTTTTCAATTTGTTTTTCTCTTGGAATTGTAACAAAATTTGTAAATTGTTTATTGAAACCATTGGATTGGATTTTCATTCTTGGTTTTAAATCGATGCTTTTATCGTGATTTGTTTCCTCATTCTTATTTTGAATTTTATTATCAGTTTTTTCTTCTTTTCCACTATTGAAAAATTCTTTTTTACACAGTTCAACTAGATTATCAAACTCTTCTTGGCCATTTTTTCTAAATTTAATTAAATCACTGACATTTTTGGCTGTCAATTTATCCATTTCCAAATTTTGCAGTTGTAATCTCGCAACAATTTTGGCCATTAACCAAAATTTAATTTCTCTATCATTATTGTCCACTAATTCTAAAATAACCTGTGGTGAATTATCACCCACTCTTGGCTCCAATTTCAAAATTCTGCAGAATCCACCTGGTCTGCTTGAATATCTTTCTCTCAAATCTTTTGTTAATTTTGGAATTGTTATCTCTTGATTATATAGTTTACCATGTAACAACCCTTCGAAGCTTTTCAAATTATTCGACTGTTTGGTTTTAGTAATTAAATTTTCAACGTAATTTTGGGTGAGTTTGGCCTTGGCTGCTGTGGTAACTATATGATCATATTGAATCAAAGATGATGCCAAATTCTTTAATGTATGTGCCAAATGCTTTGAAGATCTACCGAGTGTCATGATGTCCTTGAATTAAAGAAATAAACTGCAATGGTAGTAGAAATTGGAAAAATTGAAAAAAAGAAAAACCGATGTTGAAAATTCAAAAAATTCTTCAACCAACGAATTCTAAATGAGCTTTAATTCGCTTCTGTTTTTTCTTTGTCTCTCACATAATATAAAAACAACTTGTTTGTTGGAGTAAACTAACAATGACAGGAAGAATACATGGATTTTTGGCAGGTGCTTTGTTAACCGGGTCCATAACATATTTTACTAGCAAAGAATTTTCCAACAATAAAAACAAAATATCAGCTTCACTACATGATTCCATTAATCTAATTGAAAATAACCAAAACGAAATAACCATTGGTTCAAATAAAATTAGTTACATCGATAAGGACGTAATTGAGTCATCCAAGGACATCTGGAACTACGAAGTTATCAAAGGTGTTAATTGGCTATACTCCTTGAATTTAGCATCAATAGGTGGTAAGGTTATCGACTCGTTATTTAAATAGATTTATACAGAAATAAGCTATATAACTTTTCTGTCTTTTTTGTCTTCGTCTTCAACTCCTCCCTCTTTCTCTTTAAAATAAGTTAAAATTAAACTTTCGTGATAGATATCAACGAGCCTGGCAAACAGATTACCAAACAAACCGAAAATCACCTGTAGAAACCAGTAATTTCTAGGACCGAAGCCCAAGCTGAAACAGTTCAAAACCCAGCCAATGAAATCCGTGTGAATATACGTTGTGCCGTTTTGCAACTGGTCGATTATTAGTTCGGAGCAGCTTTCGACAGAAATTGGCACACTTGATCCTTCGATCGTCTTGGTGATGGATGGCTTTGTCAAATTTTCTTCAATGTAGCCCTCAGAGTTGAAATTACCGGGGAAAACCGTCGAAACCTTGATTCCAAAAGGCTTAAACTCTTGTCTGAGGGAATCACCAAGAGACTTTAATGCGCATTTCAACGGAGCATACTGCGAGTAGCCAATAAACGAGTAGAATGAAACACTGGATGAAAGTATCACTATGTGCCTGTCCAGTTTGGAAGTTATCTTTTCGCTCAACATTAACTTTGAAAGAGAGTGGATTAGGTAAACACATGACTTGTAATTAATATCAATTCCGCTGTCAAGGTCCTCAACTGTCAAGTCGGTGAACAATTTCGGCAACGACGATCCCACACAGCAGAACAAAATGTCTGGCTTCAAGTCCAGGCTGATAAAGAACTCGTTTAATGCGACAACCTCCTCATAGTTTGTCAAATCGATTGAGAAGTAGTCGACAAACTGGTTTTCCCTACACTGCTCGGTTAGTTGAGTCTTAATCTTCTTCAATCTGTCTGTTGATCTTGCCAATAGAATCAAATTGGCCCCTTTCACAACCAGTTTTTTCGCCAGTGCCAATCCCAATCCCTGAGAAGCGCCCGAGATAACAACTGTCTTGCCCTCGACAATGAAATGGTTCGTCATATTCAGTGTATTAAGTAGTATAAATAAGTGTATAAATGAATGAATGTATAAACTGTATACAACACAAATAAAAAAAAAACACTACAATACGTGTAAAAATCAGTCTCGTTTTCTCATTTTTTCATGTTGAGTCTCATTTTCTTTGCTTCAACAAGAATCTCCTTCTCCAAGTCCTTCTTGTAACCGAACATAAACAAGATCTCAAAGATAACAAAATATGGTGCTAGCACCAATGGTTGTAACAAGTTATCAAAAACCGCAGGCGATTTACCTTCGAAGTGGAAGTGCCCATAAAATTGTAGCAGCCAGCAAACAACATGGAAAAATAATGTCACGACAATAACATCGTGTTTTTCGTAGTTACTCTGTAAGTACATGGACAAGAAACCTGAAAACAATAGTAGTGGCAGTATGACTAATCCAGCCACCTTATCTAGGATGATATAATACGTTCCATATCCAACAATACCGTACCAAGTTAGGTTTGTGAAGGGTAAGTTCACATACGAAGTCAAAACTAAAGCCGTAATTAAAATTAATGGTATACAGTAAAGGTGAATTAGGATGTTATGGTTTTCCATGTGGTACGCCTTGTAAAAGGCCAATTGGTATTTCAAGTCGAACACTCTCATGATATTATGAATGATATGGATTATATATGACAGGGAATGTCGAAAAGAAAGAATGGTGTAAAGAATGTGCAGTAAACAAAGAAGTGAGTCGATAATTACTGAGCAGCAGATTTGGGTATTTAGGTATAATTAATTTACGCTGCTCTTTGGTCCATTGTAATCCGCTGTTGACGTTACTATTAACTTCAACTTCTCTTTACTTGCCACTATTCACATTAACACACGTTAGTCTAGCTAATTCCACTATAACCACCTGCTATTTCTACAAATCATGTGTCTTGCAATACTTTGTTGCTACTATTATGGTTTTGTTGTATAATTGCACCGAAAAAATCAACAACCCGCGAATTTTCTGTTGGTTGAAAATTGATTTTTTATTATTGTTTGTCCATGGCGTTTCTGTCATTTCGGTATAGCTTCTAGTAACAATACAATTAGCAGTACAATTAATAGCTAACGATTAACAATTGATCCAAAACAATACGATACAATGACAGAGCCTACATTGAAAGACTTACAGCTGCAGATCGAAGACCTAAAGAATACGGTTGCCAAACAACGTAAGGTGATCACAGAGACCGCCGAACAGGTTTTGAGAATTCAGGTTAACGACACCAAACAAAAAATGAATAACATCAAGATTCCAGACATCGCTGGAAACTCCAACTCCAACGATTCTACGGATTACGCCACCAACGAAGATTTAGTTCAATTGGTTGGCGAGTTACAAGGCCAGCTAAATATTCTAGAACAAAAATCCATGATCAGAATTTTAAACGCTTCTAAAAAGAACGACGGCGACGAGTTGATCAAATTACCAAATTTCGACGGGGAATACCCATTGGATACACTATTCCCTAAGAATGTGGAGGCGCTGATCGATTTAAGCGATGACTCTTTGATTGAGTTGTGCAAGTTTTATCAATTGATGCCTGTCACGTTAGAAGAAGAAGCTAGGATGCAAGCCTTCATTGAAGGCAAGATCAACTCGCCTAACGATCACTTGGCTGATTTCGAACCGCCAGCAGACGATTACCCTGCTGGATTAATGAATGATTTGTTTAATGAGTTGACGAAATTCCTGGGCGTTGTTAACATTAATCGTAAGTAAAAAAAATTTATATAAATATAGATACGGATATACACACATATGTACATACATATGTGTATCCATATGTGTATCCATACCTACATACATAACTTAATTGAATAATTCGGTATATGACTTACCAATATACTTATGTAAATCCGAAGTTTGCATACTTCTACCGTACTCCTTGAAGGCTCTATTCGACGAAAGTCTCGTGAGGTAGCAACCACCAAAGCAAGCTAGTAATTTGATCTCATCATCGGATAGCTTATTCAACTTCGATTCAGGCCAAATCTCCCTCCTGTATGCATTGAGCCCCCAACATAACAGTGTACCAATTAATCCACTCAGAGAGTCTCCCTGGCCTCCAACCCTTTTATTGGATCCCTGAATGCTACATTCGATTATATTACCATTCAAACAAATCTTATCGACCTCACCCTTTTGAACAATGGTAACATCTTTCAGCTCCTTGCTCATCAATATCAACTGGTTGTTCAGATCTTTTTCGAAATCATTTTCTTCCTTGTCTTTATTAATTTCTAAATTCTTAAAAATTCTTTGAAACTCAACGACATTCGGTGTTATAACGGCATTGTCGTGATCCCGAATCAACTCCAAGTCTTGGCTGATTATAAATAATGCATCGGCATCAAATATAACTGGTAATTTCCTCAGCTTTATCTCTCCGATAATTCTCTTAAAACACTTGATCATGACCTCATCTCTGCCGAATCCAGGCCCGATTATAACAAGCTCGACCTTATCCAACAATTTATTGACCTTGGACATCACTTTATTTTCAATGTATGAATCAATATCAATCTCCAAACCGTCTTTATTGTACGAATTGAAATCCCTTAAATACGGATGCACCATTAAATCAGGTGAATAGCTCTTGATTACAACCCCTGCACTCAGTTCACAAACTAAATGAGTCAAATCACAACCAAGCTGAGCAGCAGCATGAGCTGAAAAAAATGGTGCTCCGGTATAGTCTTCACATCCGCCAATCACCACCAATTTACCGCATTGACCTTTATAAAACGTTGGCAATAATGGTGGTATTATCCTTTTAGTTAATTTAATGAGCTGATTGCTTGAAAGCTTCGTTAGTGTAGACATTTTAGTGGTTTGTAGTCTTTAATTACTGTGGATTATGATTGGTGAAGAACAAAAAGAAAATAACAATAGAATCGCATGCTTAATTTGCCTTGGTGCACCACCACGTCCGCCATTGTGGCTTTTTATGAAGTTCCCTTACTTTCCCAACTATTTCTTCCCTCATTTACCTCTCTTTCTCCTATGTTATTAAAGCATTTTTATCATACAAATACAATGTCAAAATTTTTAAAGATCCAATATTTAGCTCCACTGGCCGCAATTGCAGCAGGTTCAGTTTACTACTCAACATTGAACAATAGCCCACCTGAAACTATTTTTAAAGGTGATGGTCAGTGGATTGATTTAAAGCTGACAAATATTAAAGATGTCTCAGGTGACTCAAAATTGTTCACTTTTGAATTCCCACATAAGAATGATATTTCAGGTTTGGTTACTGCATCTGCAGTTTTAACCAAATTCGTCACTCCAAAGGGTAGTAACGTTATTAGACCTTATACTCCGGTTAACGATATTGAGCATACCGGTTCTTTGCATTTGCTGATCAAACATTATGAGGGCGGTAAGATGTCTTCTCATATTTTCGGTTTAAAGCCAAATGATACTTTAGCATTTAAAGGCCCAATTGTTAAGTGGAAATGGGCTCCAAACAGTTTCAAAGAAATTTCTTTAATTGGTGGTGGTACTGGTATTACACCATTATACCAACTTCTTCATGAAATTTTAAAGAACAGGGATGATAAAACTAAGATCAATTTATTATATGGTTCCAAAACTCCAAAGGATATTCTATTAAAGCCAGAATTAGATGATTTGGCCAAGAAATATCCTGAACAATTCAATGTTCAATATTTCGTTGATAAAGCCGATGCTGATGTTACTAAGGATATCACCGTTGGTTACATTAACGAAGCTGTCTTGAAATCTACTCTTCCAAAGGCATCTGAAGATTCACATGTCTTCGTTTGTGGTCCACCACCATTGTACAAGGCAATTTCCGGTAATAAGATCTCCGCAAGTGACCAAGGTGAAGTTACTGGTATTTTAGCAGATTTAGGTTTTGATAAAACAAATGTTTTTAAATTTTAATACCTGTTTGAGAACTTATTTTTTATAATATATTATATCTTCTTCATATTTTATATCAACTATTTATTTATTTAGATTTTATTCCGAAACTGAACAATTTCAATAAAAAAAATTACTTTTTATTTTTATATTTTCGTTATGCGCCTGAAAAAAATTTTATCTTTTTTTTTTTTTTCTACTTTATCTTTATTTTTCTTATTCAATCAATCATTACTGTATACTATCCTACCATGGCTAAAAAGATTTCAAAACATTCAAGAGCAGCACGTCGTGGTGAATCAGCAATTGAAAGTGCCGAATCAAAAGCTCTTTCAGATTTACCAAGATTACAAAAAACGGATACAATTTCACCTATAATTAGATCATCAATTTTAAAAAACGAACAATTATTGAGAAACAAACTACTAAAAAGCACGCCTGACTTAAATAAACGCAAGCCTAATATAATTTCCAAAACAATCAGAACCAAAAAGAGAAAATTCACAAATATTAATGGTAGATTAGGGCATAAAATTGAAAATTCAATCAAGAGAAATAAAATAGTCTCAAGTTTACGTAAAACAAACTGGGATAAAATTAATGAATTAACAAAAAGCTCAATCAATAATGAACTGATTAATAGGTCGGATAGTCTCAAAAAAACAAACATAGAAATTGAAAATGATTTATTAATGGAATTAGACGATGATGAAGTCGAAGTCGATGGAGTCAATGATAAAACTGAACTTGAAAATGCAATCGATAATAGCGTTTCAACTTTGATTGCGAAACCAAACACATTCGAACTACTACTTGAAGATGACGATAATTAATATTTTATAATATATAATATGTAATCTATTCTCTATAATCTATAATCTATAAATTCTCTATAAACCTTTTAAATTCTCGCTAATCTCTTGTTCAAATAATTCGTCAATTTCATATAAAATGTTTTTAGCTTCTTCTCTAACAAAATAATCGTCATCATTATCCACAATATATTTCAACAGAATATCCAATTCACCACCAAATTGTCCAATTAAGTGTAATCCATTTTTAACTAAAACTAAGTCATGAATAATACGTAGACTATTAAGTCTGATTAACTCATTTTTTTCGAAATTTAAAATATTCTTAACACAATCAATTATCTCACTTAAAAATGGTTTAATCCTAAATTCAATTTGAACACATAAATTACTAATGATTGTTAAACTTGAGTTGAATAGTTTATACTCATCATCAGTTTTATCTTTCAATTGAATGATTTTGAAGCAATCATTAATTATTTCACTGATGTCGCTTTCATCTAAACATTTACCGCCTTTTTCAATAAATCTGACTAAGACTTCACCAATTTTCAGTTTTTCATCAACTGGTTTTTTGGAATCAAAAAATCCGGTTAATAGAATTTCTAATTGTGTTTTATCGAAAATTAATATATTCGTTAAATTTTTAATACTATTTAAATAAATAAACGGTTCTTTATCTTTTAATTGCGAAATCAATAAGTTAACTGCATATTTCGTACTGATCTGATTTGTTGTAACCGCCAATTTTGTTATAATATCTAATCCATAGACTCTAATTGATGGTATTGGATCATTAATTGATTTTAATGCAATCTCAAACTGTTTTGAATTTTCATTACTAATGGAATCTACTTCTTCAGTTAGATTAATTGATTTTGAATTTAGTGACTTCTCAATTGTCTTATTCAAATTATATAAAATTGGTTGAATCTTAATTGGAAATTTTTTAATATTTGATTTAATTGTGCATTCAATACTTTTAATTAATTGAATCTCTTCTGTTGATTTGTGAGTATTTGCCAAAATTGTAGTTAAAAAATCAAAAATAGGTGAAATTGATTCAATCTCAGACTCTTCATTTTCATCGTCAGAATCTTCATCGTCAGAATCTCCGCCATTATCTTTATTAACTATTTTCAAATTCGATGATTTTCTATCAGCAGAACTATATTGAATTAAATACGTTTGGATAAAAGTCAAGATAGAAATTGGTGATTGCTTCAACTGATCTCTGAAATTTTCAATAATTGATTGGATTAATTTTAGATAGACTAATTTTTCAAATGGATTTTCTGATCCATATGTGATTGAATTTTTAGTAAACTTATTTAAAATTAAAATTAAAATTGTGTTTAACTTATTTTCGTTAATATGATTTAATTTTTCAATGATTGAATTGAATTCAGTTACATTAAAATCAATTTCATCAAATAATTTTAAAATCATTAGTTTGTTATTTTTATTTAAATTTTCACCTGAAATACTTTTAATTATTGTTAAATTATTTTCACCATTAGAAAAAATCCATTTATTGTTGAAAATTGAATAATTTATTAAATTTGTTATTATTAATTCGATTAAATTATCAGAATCCTCAATTGTCAATACTGAAACCAAAAAATTTTCAACTATTTTAAAGTCTTTATCATTGTTTTTCTGAAAAATTAGGTACCACCATATAGAGACAATTATTGGTTCGAACAATTGATTAAACATTGAATCCGATTTCAAATTTCTTGAAAATGATAAACAAACATTGAAGCAATTATTTAAATCGATTTCGTCAGTTAAAACAAGTAATTCCTTGTCATTTTCATTCCCATGCTCGTCCCTGCTTTCTCTTAGATTTGGATTGAATTTCATCCAAATCTTTTTGAATAAAAAGTCAATCACAATCAGATGATTTTTCAGATAAATTTCTGTTACAATTTGAACAACAATTGTTGTCATAATTGGCCTATTAACAAAAACTAAACAGTCATAAATTTGGTCACAAATGTTCTTAAAATAGTCTACATTTGACATATTCACTGGTTTTGAGGATAACAGAATATGCACAATGTATTTAATTTTTGAAACTTCGACATCACTATCTTCTCTCAAACCTAAAGTTAAATCAATTATCGATTCAACACCATTTTTTTTAATCATCAACAGTGATAGCCTATTCAGTAAAAATCTTTTAAGTTCATCATTGTCGCTACAATTGTTCATTAAAATTGAATAAAATGAAAACAATTGATAAGTTGAACTAAATTTCTCCAAGTTAATAAACTCCTTGAAAAATCTAATTTTATCTTCACTATCCTCATTTTCACTTAAATACAAAAAAATGGAAATTGTTAAAACATCTGTAAACCCAGTTCCAACCAAAATTAAATCCTTTAAATCACTATCAGTTTTAAAAATTTTTATAAAACTATCTAGAATTTTTATTAAAATTCTTTTACTTGTTTCATTCTCTGTTCTGTCATTATCAAAATAATCAACTTTACTTAAGTTAACTGGAATTTTAAAATTCTTTAGTCTTCTTTTTTCTAATGGTATTAAATAATTATTAGGTATAATTGAATAAATACCTTGAACAATGATTAAATTCATTAATTCTTCCACAATTTTCATATCATATAATGGAATGGAAATCAAATTGTTTGATTTGTCACCTTCCTTCTTAATGGATAATTCATTTATTTTATTAACAAAATATAATAACCTCTTAATAACAAATTCTCTTTTATCAATATGCAAACCATTTATATCATTCTCAGTAAAACTGTCATATAAATAATTTATTGGATTATCAACTTTATTATACCCATCTAATTGTTTAATAATTTCTTCAAATAATTTGCCCAAAGGGGTTGTTCTAATTCTATTTGGTATGCTACCGGATTTTTGAAATTGTGATAATTGTTTTCTAATCTCTTCTAACTGTTCCTTATCACGTTTACTCATGCTTAGTAATAAAATAGAAACAAACACAATAAACAAAAGCCTTACTGATTTATCAGAAGACAAAACAAAAGCAAATAAACAAATAGTCGTGAATATACATCCTTACACCTTTATCAAGGAATTTTTTAAATTATAAAATTTTCATTGATTCTAACAAGTTTAATGGTTTTTTATTGTGATAACTACGAAATATAAGAACTACATATTAGGAAAAGATGTCAAAATTAACCAGCCTTTCACAGGATGAAATGGATAATGTTATTTACGACGCTAGATTTGGCGATTTAGAATCACTTAAGGGTATCTTTACAAATGAAGTTGATCCAAAGGCATTAATTAATATTCAAGATAGTGAATCGTTAACAACACCAATTCATATGGCAGCTGCAAACGGTAACGAAGAAGTTATCAAGTATTTACTATCAATAATTACAAAAGATGATGCTAAAAAATTAATTAACAAACAAAACGATTCTGGTAACACATCGTTACATTGGGCAGCACTTAATGGACACTTAAATTGCGTTGAAATTTTAATTGAGTTTGGTGGTGATCCATTTATAAGGAATAATTATAAGCATGATGTTTTTCATGAAGCAAGTACCAATGATAATGAAGAATTAGAGGATTATTTACTAAAAAAGTTTTGCACTATTGACGATGAAGAAGATGAAGAGGGAAAAGATGATAAAGAATTTGATGAATCAAAGGTCAAGTTTAGTGCAGGTACCGAAATTGAAAAGGCAAACACGGAAGCTAAGGTTGCAAAAGACACTGAAGACTTGGTTAATGATTTGCAAGAGAAGACAGACAATTTGAAGGTTGAGAGTTGAGCTGAGAGTAAGAGCTACACGGTACTATAATATAGAGGTTGCAGTGTTGGCTGAACTATGATTGATTTATAACATAAGACATTAATATAATACAAATACATATAAGTAAATACATCGGTAATCTGGGGTTACAACAATTTGCTCGTAATGATCGTTACCCGGAAGTTTGAATCGCCCTTTAAGAATACGAAAAAACGAAAAAAATTTCGAGACTGAAAAATTCCATGAGATTTATTAAATAATACCTACAAGAGCAATTATAATTACTCAAATTTATTACTAGTAATCCAATAACAATGTCAACCGAAGAGCTAGGGTTTGACCCAACGTTAAAAAAGAAGAAGAAATCAAAGGATACTTCAAATGAATCAACAACAGCTTCATCAGCAGGTGATAATGTCGATGAATTATTTGCAGGCCTTAAAAAAAAGAAAAAGAAAAGTAAAGATGAATCAAGCACAAAAGAAACAGAAGAATTAGCTGATAGTTTTGAAGGTTTAAAACTTAAAAAAAAGAAAAAGAAAGCAGTTAAATCCTCAGAAACTGATGATTTTGATAAACAATTAGAAAAAGCAGGTATCACGGTTGATGAAGCTGAACAAGATTCAAATAAAAAGTTAAATTTAATATCATATGAAGATCTATTAAACAGATTTTATGATATCTTAAAAGAAAAAAATCCAGAATTAGCTGGTGGTCAACAACAAAAATTAAAGATTCCGCCACCAGAAGTTGGCAGAGATGGTAACAAAAAGACAGTTTTCGCAAATGTTCAAACAATTGCACAAGTTCTACAAAGAAATCCTGAGCATTTGATTCAATATCTTTTTGCTGAGTTGGGTACTTCTGGGTCGATTGATGGTGAAAAAAGATTAATTATTAAAGGTAGATTTCAAGCTAAAAATATTGAAGGTGTTTTAAGAAGATATATTCAAGAATATGTTATCTGTAAAACTTGTAAGTCAATGAATACTGAATTAAAAAGAGAAAGTACAAATAGATTACATTTCATTGTTTGTAAGGCTTGTGGTTCAACTAAATCTGTTTCTTCAATTAGAACAGGTTATACTGCAAATGTTGGTGCCATGAGAAAGAAGAAATAATTTTAATGTTTTTTAATTTTAATATTAACTGTTATATTGTTATTATTTGATTTTTTCTAATATATATTCTCTTTATAAATTTCCCTTTTATTTAAACTATCCCTTAAATTTAAATCATAATCAATGTTAAATAATTTCAACTGTCTATATTTCAAGTAATTAACTAAAAATTCAACTGAAGTTTTTAGTATGATTAATCCTCCACATGAAACTAAATTTATCACAAATTCACATTCATCAGGCGTATTAACAATTTGGTTAACATTATTAACAAAAAATGGCAATTTAATAACCAATTTTTTACCAATTAATCCACCAATAATTGGAATTATAAACATATCCATTAGTTTATTTAGAAATTTGGTTTGCCCAAATAACTCCGAAAAATCAATTTTCAAACTTGTTTTAATGACAAACAACCAACTCCAGCCCCAATTTTTATTTTTATTTTCCTTATCTTTAAAGTATTCCTGAATTTCATTGTTCAATTCAGGTGAAATTTTCTCTTTTAGCCCCCATGGTTGTAAGCTCAAATACCAATTAAAATAAAATATATTGAATGTTAACCTATAAATTAATGAACAACCAAGTTTAATCCACGGTAGTAAAGAGCAAATTTTGGATGGAATAGTTGAAAATTTTAAACTATATTGGGAAAAGAGCAATGGTGCATGAATTAAATGAAATAGTAGTCCAATATTTATTTCAACCGGATTAACTAAAAAATAAACCAATGGAAAAAATGATAGTATATATTCACTTGCAATATCAAAAGTAATCAGTCCTTGATCCAACGCTTGTTCCAAATTGGGCAATGGGAATTTCTTAATATTAAGTATGCTTGATTGAATTTTATCAGCTCCGATGAATCCTAAAAAAAGGTTATGATATTCTGCTATTTGCATTGTTAAATTAATTAATCCAATTAGTGGACTAATTGTTAATACCGAACCAGAAAATAAAAGCGTCAGTTTTTTAATTATGTTCTTCATCTTTTCAGTAAACCAAAAAATCGAGTAATTATTGGAACTGTATATAATAGGCTTCTTACATTGGGGACAAGCAAATGCTAAACTGAATTGATATGTGGTATCCCCATATAGTGGACCAGATGTTATAAGTGATGTTCCAAAACCTGTCGACCCAATTGGTGGTGGTGATGAGATACCTCCTCTTCTAAGATAATTAGAATATGTTGTATGCTCTGGATGAACATTCGAATAAAAATCGTTATCTGATCCTAACAATATTTCAAGTGGAGGTATCAAATATCTAGCAAATAATGATGGTGCTTCTCCAGATAGACGATTCTTTTGACATACAGACAATGATCGAGAAGAAAACCAGGATAATAGACAATCTTGATGTACAGATAACGAGCAAGTGCAGGGATAACTTAGAGGACGTAATTTAGTTCCGTCACTAAAACAGAGTAAACAATGATCATCCATTCTTGTAAATCCTAAGATATGTGATACAAGATAATGTCATCTATCTCTTGATCTATCTACATACTCAATGAATCGCGATTTTAAGAAGGTTGAAATTTATTTATTTTTCGTACTGTCTTTCTCTCTATAAAAGCATTTAAATCATATTGTCTAAATATATACTGTAAATATCTATATATTATTGGTTAAACCGTATCTTTTACATAATGCTGCTATAAAACTTGGGTCCTTTTCTATATGGAACTTTGTACGCAAGCAATAATTGAAATATGAGAATGTCCAACTACATATATGTTCTAGAATAAATACGATCCCACATCCTACAAGATTCAAAACAAAATCCACTTCATCTGGTGTATCAACTATTAAGTGTGACAATGTGTATGATATTCTAAAATGGCTCAATATAGAAACTCCAATAAAGTTTCCAACATATGGAACAAATGCGGTATTAGCAATTTGTAGTAGTATAGATTTTTTGTTGAATAAATTAGAATAATCATTAATCAAACAAGCCCAAGAACTGACAAACATCTGTTTTATTTTCTTCATCAATGAATGCCAACTAGTGTGTTCTTTCTCCTCCTCTTCTTCAAAAACTTTTTCATTTATATAAGATTGTGCATTCCATGCATCATCAATTGACATATGATCTGTTAAAAAACATGATTGTGTATCTAGAAACCAATTATAGAATACTTTGTTTATTGTCAATCTATATATTAAAATTGATAGTAATTTCACCCTTGGTAACATTATTAAAATTTTCGAAACATTAGTAGTATTATCGTCTGATAAAATTTTGAATCCCCCAAAAACATACTTTGATAGGAAAATATTCAATACATTTAATAATATGTGAGATGACGACGAGTTTATAAGTAGGAAAGTATACGGAACACAATATGCGGATAAAAAAATGTAATGGGGAGTTGAGATAACATCATTATTTAGTGCATCGAATAGATTTGCTGGGAACACACTTTTGCCAAACATTGATATTATAACGCTATCCTTACATAATTTTTCAAGGATGTTCGAACCAAATATGGAGAATAGCATCAGTATTGAATTTTTAGTAGAATCAATTATTGTGTATGATGTGCCAACAAGCAGCATTGCTAGCGTGGAAAGCTTATAAACCGATACTAAATCATTTATTTTATTTAACAAAGTGGATTTTGGGGTTGACAGTAATATTGGTGATCGACAAAGTGGACATTTAATAATGTAGGATTGTTTGGATACAAGTTGCTTAGTGACTATGGCATTATAATACGAAGGAACTGTAAATTTGTTCGTTATTGGGGTCGAAATTAATCCTGGAGTATAATGATTTGGCGTATAGTATTTTTGCAACACATGTTCACTCGATTGACTATTGATTAAGTATGACCTAAATCTATCTAACGGGGATTGCTGTTTTAGAAGTTCAACCCTTAAGTCAAACAAAAGGCATTTTCGATGTGTTGTGAAAGAGCAAGTGCAAGGCTGTATAATATCCTGAGATTCTTCAAATGTTAAAAAAGGTGCTTGTTCCTCCGATGAACAAAGGCAAATATTACAAGTTGACATTGATTTAACAAGAAAGAGTTTGACAACTGATAAAGAGATTAAATTAAAGATCGCGTTTGAAGAAACTATAGATTTACAGATAAATTATTAAGTATTAAGAATTATTTACGTTTTCTGGAATGGAGGATTTTACCATTAGGTAAAACCAAATCACCTTCATTCTTCTTTGTGATATTTTTATCATCAGGTTCCACCTTTCCTATTCCTTTTCCTTTTTCCCCCTCCCTTTCTCCTTCTTCTGTGATACTTTCAGTTTGTTTTTTAGATAATTTTCCAATTGTAGAATTCCATAAGAAGAAAATAAATTTAAAGAAAAACAACTCCTTTAGTTCAACACGAGCACTTTCTTCTTTAACTTCGATAACATGTAATTCATCTGAATGATCATTGCCTTCCTTTTGTTTAGCTCTTCTTTCTTTACGATTTAATTGTTGTTTTTTAAATCCAATTAAATTAAATTGATCACTTTCAGATATTTTTTTAACTGCTTCTTTCTGGTCATCTTCAGATTCAATTTTACCATCATATAGCCAAACACTTCTGTCATTTTTAATGATAAATAATTTATCAACATAAGGAACAAGTTTATCGCCAACAGGCCAAGCAGTAAGATCATCAGCAGCATAATCATCAGGGAGTTCCATAACTTTTGGACTTTCCATACTATCCGCTTTAGCTTTAACTTCAACTAAAAGTTTCTCAATTCTTTTAGCAATCTGATTTCTATTTAATTTCAGAACAATCCATTGGATAAAATTAAATATAACAACTAATATAGTAATCACGATCAGTATACCTGGTTGATATCTATTTTTAAAAACATATCTACCACTTTTTGGATTATATTCAGGAAAGCCTTTGTTCAAATAATAATCATAGATACGACGTTTTTCAACATCTCTTAAAATTGAAATAATAATTGATAATTTTTCAAACTTTTGTTCAGCTTTACGTTTTTCTTTCAGTCCTTTAAACTTATCCGGATGCCATTTTCTACTCAATTTTTTGTAATTCTTTTCAATTTCGCTTTCTTTTGCTTTATATGAATCTAATTGAAGAAATGAATAAAAATTTCTTGATTTTGAATCTGAAATTGACTTTTTAGGTTGTAATTGATGATGTAAATTAATAATCTCGATTTCAGACGAAGAAAAATATGCCAAAACGGTTGTTATCAACAACAACAGCGGTAGTAACGTTACTTTCATAGCCAATTAATCACCGTTTAAATGAAATAAGCAATTAATAAAATTAAAGAAAAATCGATTTAGAGATTTGAAAATGAAAAATGCGCATTTCCTTTTGAACACGACAACATAATCATTGTTGTCAGTTGGAGTTTTATTAAAATTATTACAAACTGCTATAAACTATTAAAAATGTTATATATATTAATAAACTATCTATAGACTATACATAGTTTATTCAAGACAATCAAGCTCTAACCTTCTGTCTGTTCAACATTTTTCTTTGCTTTCTTTCCTTTTGTCTTTGAGCTAATTTTTGTTGTTCTTCTGGAGTCATACTAGCTTTAACCTTTTTTTGTTCTTCCAATTTTTTAGTGTTTAAAACTTCCTTCTTTTCTTCATCCAAGATTTTTTTCAATTTATTGTATTCATTTTCTCTCGTTTTCTTAATTTTTCTAGTCAATTCAGGTCTGAAAGTACCCTTGTTAACAACTGAATCCAAGTAATCATTCACAATATAAGAAACTAAATTGGAAATTGATTCAACGGCAGCCTTTGATGCTGGCGCACTAAATTGAATAATTAATTTTTTGCATGGTTTTAATTCTGCAATTGTTGTTGGCTTTTCATTTTGTTGATCAGTGATTGCAATAAATTTTAGAAGCGATTTATTAGATTCCAATAAGTCAGATAGTTTTTTATTAAATAAGACATCATTCATCTCAGGAACTTCATTCATGAAAACAAATTCAATTGGCAATTTTGGTGATTCAGCAGTTTTAGTCAATGATAAGAAATAATTTGATGATCTGAAATCATTCATGTTGCTTTTTGTCACAATTGCCCAAATAAAATTATCGAATTTTTCACTGGCTTCTTCGTCATATTTGAATTCAATTGTGATCAAATCTTGTGGAACTGGAACTGCATCGGTGAAAAATGAAATCAAATATTCCATTGACCATAAGAAAAGGTTTTGTCTTGCCTGCAGTTTGATTTTTGTTATCATTGATTCAATTCTTAATCTACCTGTTGCATACAAAGTAAAATTTTGACCATCATCTTGGGCAACTAATTCCTTTGATGTAACACCAACTTGGAAAAAGTTTTCTTTTAAGGTTGGTAAAATTGAATCAACAAAATTATCAACTAATTTTCTATTATATCTAGAACCAAAATAAAATGTTAAGAAATAAATGAAAATAAACCCAATAGACATAGTTTCAACCCTCCATGGATAAAGAGAGAGTCTTTCCCATAAAGACATCTCTAAAATCTCTTCAATTGGATAATCATTTAAGTCCGCCATTATACTGATATTTATGATACGAAAGATATAAAAGATGAAGGATAAAAGGCTAAAGATAAAAGATAAAAGATAAAAGATTATAAAGCTCTCGAAATCAAATTTGTTGAAAAAAACTCGACGCTTTTTTTTGCTCGTTTACTAATTTCAAATTCATTTCAATTTTTAATACTTTTATTGTTACCGTTATTGTTACTCTAACTATGTTCATAATAATTTAAAATATCTACTTTAAATAAAAATATATAATTAATAAGGTAATTAATATAATATATACATGCCATCGAATCACCCCTAATTTTTACCGCTGCCCAGTTCACCAACATCCAATCTAGAGTTTCTGATATAGTAATGTCTGTTTCTTGGTCTGTATTTAATAGGTCTTCTAACAACATCAACTCTTAAAATGTTTGGATGGAAAATTGGAATTATCATTTCAATACCTAAACCAGTGATCTTATTTCTCACTAAAATATTTGAAGCAATACCTTTTCTTTTGACCATAATAACTTGGCCTGTAACTGGTTTTTGATTCTTGTACACTATAGTGACAATATCGTCAGCTCTAAGTCTCTCTGGATTCTTTAAACTAATTAGTTTTCTTTTTGATTCGTTCTTATCAAATCTTTGGTATTGTGATTGCTTGACATAATCCATCAATTTTTGTCCATTTCTAAGTGGTGGTAATGGTGCATAAACGGCCATAGGATTTTTTTCTTTCATAGAAAGCGACACAGCAGATGACTTAAATGTTCTAGTAAATAATCTGGAAAACATTTTTTAGGGTCTTAGAAGTATTTAATTGTTACTATGAATGAAGAAAATAAAAGTAAAATAAAAACGAACTGAAGCTGAGAATGTGAAAGTGAAAATGGAAGTGAAAAATTTCTCGCTGATTAAAATTCAATTTTCCATTCTTTTCTAATATACAATATTATAAATTAATAAAGTAATAATTTACTATATACTATTCCATGTTATCTCATTCTAGTATCTTGTAATCAACATCCTCATTGTAATCTTCGACAACTTTCCCATCAACTTTCCAAACATGAACAATATTGTCATCTGAACAACTACAAACACACCATTCAATTTCGGTATTGAATTGAAAGTCATTAACACCACCTGTATGGCCACCATGCATCATTAGCAATTCTGGGACACCATCTTCCATTTCATCTGGTAGCTGTTCTTCACCAATCTTATTAATATCCCACAAAATAACCCTTCTATCCAGCGATGAACTGCCAATAACATTCTCATGGAATGGGTCCCACTCAACGTTGGTGATGGATTTTGTGTGTCCCATCATAACATGTAAAGGTTTCTCGATCCTTCTAATATCATAAAGATAAACATTAGAATCTTCAGCACCAAATGCAACCAAATTTTGCGAAAATTTACTAAAACTTAGTGTGTTAAATGTAGTATCTTTATTCAATATTGTATCAATAACTGGTGAATCAATTCTCTTATCATTATAACAAAATTTTTTATCTTCACCAACGCTACCAAACATACTACTGTTAAATTCGTGCCATCTAACATCATTAACAATATCTTCATGGCAATTAACAATTTTATTTGGCTTTAAACTTTTTTTATAATTCCATATGGCAATTGTTTTATCATCGCCACACGTCACTAGTTCTCCTTCATTATTTCTGTTCCATGATAATCCAAATCCATTCAAAGTGTGATGTTTCAATTCAACTTTATTAATTTCATTCATTTTATCATCTAGCTCATAAATGAAAACTTCCCCGGTTCCGTTAATGCTACCAAAAATTCTCCCATTTTGAGGCATAATCCTAACTCTGTTAATTTCACAATCTTGTTCAAATTTTTTGGAAATTTTTAACCTTGAATTGACAGTTTCCAATTCTTCTTCGCTTAATTCAATATTTTCTGTAATGGATTTTGGAAGTTGCATCGATGCAATTTTCAAATAATTGACATCTTCACCTGATGTATGGGTTGTTAAAACAAGATTTCTAACAGTTGCATATTTACTATCTTTTGTCTTATTTATAAAAGTATTACTCGGAATAAATTGAATTGAAAGTGAAGGCCAAGTGAGTGCCGTTTCACTAATAAATGAGTACATGAATCGACAATTTTTACGCCATAATTTATATTCTTCTAAAATGGTCTGTTCTGAATCACCACCCTCATCTTCGTTTGCTTCATTGTCTCCGTCATCTCCATCTTCTATGTCATCAATTGGTAAGTCTTTGATATATAAATCAGTCATTGCTGTCTACGAAGAAAACGGTGTTATATTACAAGTATAAAAAATGAAATTGACATTAAATAAAAATTGAACGCGTTCCTATTTTTTTCATTCTTTTTCATTTCAGTTCAATGGAATATACCCATGATTGAAGAGTATTTGAATGTAATTCGTGAATATGGCGTTGGGTATTGTGAATCGATTAATTTAGTGGATGAAAAGTATTTGCAAATTGAATGGCTGGAGAAATCTGGTGTTTTCCACGTGTTCGTTGGTGTTAATGGTTGGTTTTATGGTGATGATGTTAACGATGTATATCCAACATTTGAATCGTTAGCCCTAAATAAAAGTAAAAGTTTTAGTATTCAATGGAATAATAAATTAATGGAAAAACTTAATGATATTAAATAAAACAAAATTATACAAAAAAATATACAAAACTTGATACTTGAAGATTTAAAATTACTACTAAATCCTGCCTGAGTTTAATAATAAATTAATATGTTGTCTTAAAAATTCATCATCATAAAATCCGGATTTTCTCACAACCTCTTCGTCAATCATACCATCTTTACCAAATGACATTGAATCACTACTTAAAATCTTTAAATATTCTTCATTTTTGTCTAGGATTTGTTCTAAAAATTGTGTAGGGTTTTCACTTAAATTCTCATAAAAATCATATTTCATTTTTGAATAGTTTAGTAATTGTAAATTCAATTTCAAATTTTCATCTAATCTAATTAAATCATTCATACTTTTTTTATCTAAAATCTGTTCATTTAATAATTTACTAAGATCTTCCAATTCATTCTGACCACTTTTTTTACCTTCCAATAATCCTTTATTAACTCTTATATCCAGGACAATTTCACCAATTGTGGTATTTTTCAATGTATTGACATGATATTGAACTCTAATGGGATCAATAGGTTTTAATAATTTACCTCCAATCATTTCCATAACCTGAGGCATTGTAATGCTACTAATAGCAAAAATTTTATATAATAATTCGTCTGCCTTAATGGCAATAATTTTTTGCCCAGTATTTTTATCTGCAATATTATTATTATTAGTAACGGCATTATTTGTCGAAATGACACTCGATTTTTCACCATCCTGATCAACGTTTTGGATTTCAAACAATCCATTAACTTTAGCGTACCAAAATATTCTGCGAATACATTCGCTTTGTGTAATCTCCTTTTCTCCAACTAGCTCTATTAGTGCATCGTTAACAATTTTTAATTTAATTGGAAAAGTTCTTGGTTGGATTACAACATTTGCAATAACTTCTCTTTCATCGTTAGTGCCATTTTTGATACTAATACCCCCTCTTTTAATATCCATACCATCGAATTGTTTATTCAATCTTTCACTTTCTGGTAAGGAAGGGTTAAAATGCCATTCAACTAATTTCGCATTTGTACCTGCAGATCCTGGACTCGAAACAGGTTTTAAAATCAATGATTCATCATTACCATCAGCAGCTTTTAATTCGACAGATAACCCTGATAAAAATGATGACATTTTTTTTCTGTTCGGTGATTCTAATGGCTCATCATCATTTAATAATCTACCCTCAATTCTTAATGTCCATGATGCTTCTCCGGTACCAGTTTTTTGTTCCTGCCATGGTTGGTTTTCTGAAGTGTTATAAATAAAAATACGTAACGTATCCCAACCATCAGAATTTAATCCATTATCAACTAATTGTGATGATGCTAATTGCTGTTGATAGTCTTGAATGTCAAGAAGTTTTTTATTAATCATTAAATCAAGTGAACGTTCACGAGATTGCAACTCCTGATATAGTTTAACTTTGTCTGGAAATTGTGATAACAGATCTGGTGAAATGGTAATATCCGTTGGTTTTAATTGAATTGGAGGAGAATTAGAAGTGGCATTAGTGTTCGCCTTTGTCGTAGTATCCTTCTGCATTATTCTTATTGTTTGCACTAACTTTCGACAAGTATTTGTTTGTTGTTAAAGAAAACTTGAATTAAGCGACTTTTCAGTACTGTTTTTTTTTTCTTAGTTTTTTTTGTACAAATTCGCGGGCCAAAGACGTCAATTCTCCTTCTTCCTATTTACCATTGACGTTTTAATGGTCTACCGCTTCTTTAATAAAAGTTTTAATTTATTTTATTTTACTTTACTTTATTTTATTTTATTTTATAGTTTAATTACATAAAAATTAATTTTTACCTTCTTTGGTTAACTCTTCCACGATTGCAGATTCAATAGTTTTTAAATCAGCTGTTTCAATTAATCTAATTTTTTTAGGCATACTTGACAGTTTCTTTAATTCATCAGGTAAAACATCGTTTTCAAAAGAATAGTTAGAAAATTCTCCTAAGGCTTGGTTAACAACTTCAGAAAATTTAGCTGGATGAGCTGTTGATAATGAAATATAATAAGTTTTATCATCATCTTTATCTTGTTCATCCATTTTTTTCAAACAAGTGGTAATACCGACAGAACTATGTGGATCTAAAATATATTTATTTGAAGTAGATTCATAAGTCGCTTTAATAGTCGCCACTGTCTCTTCGTTAGTAACAGTTGCGGAATCCATAATCGATTGAGCTAATTTTAATGTTTCAGGACTAACTTCAAATAAACCTTTTGACGCTAATAGTGACATGTATTTATTCATTAATTCACCTGTTTTTAGATCATCGTTCTTACCTTCAGTTGATCTAATCATATACCATAAGAATCTCTCAAAATTAGAAGAGACACAAATATCCATTGCAGGCGAATATGTGACTTTAACGTCGACTTTATCATACTTACCAGTATTTAAAAATCTATTAAGGATATTGTTTTCATTTGTAGCAACAACTAATTTTTCAATTGGCAAACCCATTTGTTCAGCATAAAATCCAGCTAAAATATCACCAAAGTTACCTGATGGGACAACGTACTTAATTTTTGAATCTTCTGGAATTTGTCTCTTTAATTGGAAATAAGAATAGAAATAGTAAGTAATTTGAGCTAAAATTCTTGCCCAATTAATTGAATTAACAGCTCCAATGTGATATTTATCGTTAAATTTAACATCATTAAAAACTTCTTTAACTAATGATTGACAATCATCAAAAGTACCTTTAACTGAAAAGGTATGAATGTTGTCATCAGTAACAGTGGTCATCTGCTCTTCTTGTAAAGGAGAAACTCTACCGGTTGGATACATGATGAAAACAGAAACATCCTTTTTATTTCTTAGACCGTAAATTGCAGCAGAACCGGTATCACCTGAAGTTGCACCAACAACTGTAATAATATCTCTCTCTTCACCTTCCTTTTTATTCGCATTTTTTCTACTTAAAAAGTATTCAAATAAGTTACCAACAAATTGTAAAGCAACATCCTTAAATGCATAAGTTGGACCATGAAATAATTCTAATAAATATAAATTACTTTTTGAATCAATCTTAACCAGTGGCGTAACCTCTTTTGATCTGAAAGTTGAATAAGAATTTTCAATCAATTTTTTTAAATCAGCATGAGGAATTTCAGATTCATTAACATATAAACTTAAAATATTAAAAGCTAATTCTTGAAATGATAAATCTTTCCATTTTGTAAGAAAATCACTTTGTAATTTTGGAATGACAGATGGAATAAATAAACCACCGTCTTTGGCAAGACCAGTCATAATTGCATCTTCAAAAGACACGGATTGTTCAGTTGTTGAACGAGTGGATCTATATGTTTGAGTAGACATTATTTATTTTATTGAAATAACACAAGTGAATAATAAATAAAATATGAAAGAGAGAAAAAAAATCAACCGTGAAAAATGTAAAGCTGACTCACATAATATTGAAACTTTTGTTTAAAGACCTCGTGCAGAAGAAAAAGTTTCCTATTTTTGTTTTTCTTCATTCACCTACAATTTAGTTAAAAGGCTGTCAAGACAACGTCATTTTGTCCATGTATTAAGTTATGATAAAATTTCACGATATAGCACTAGGTTTTGAAAACTATGTGTATGCTAATTAATCCTTTTAAAAATAAAAACAAAAAAAGACTACTAGTATAGATTATACGAGGAGTCCAAAAGTTAAGGTCCTACCCGGATTCGAACTGGGGTTTCCTGAATCAGAATCAAATGTGATAACCACTACACTATAGGACCTTTGTGCCCAGAGAGTGTATATTATCGGCTCTGATATTTTGTACTAATGCATTGGATTCCTAATATTGTGTGAAGTGTTATAAGAGATGGGTTATATAAATAGATGTCTGCTACCTTAAACACAATTTTTGGAACCTGGAGAAATTGTATCGTCAGTCAATTTTTATGGTTCCTATTTTTAGATTAATTAAAGCCATTCCATTGCTGTCTCTACATGCATAACTCCTGTGGGAGAAACCAAAGAATCAAAGTAAACGAAGATGATGTGAAAATTATGTTTAAGTTTGAAAAAGTGTAATAGCAAATGTTTTAATAGTTGAAAAGAATCAATTGATTGGTTGATAATTAATTGAAATCTTGAATTAACTAAAAGGCAATGATAACCGAGATGACTTATAGAATGGGAAATTACCGATATGTTAATATAGCTTATCAAGATAATAAATGAAGATAAAACAGCCGACCATATTGGTGAAAGGTCTGGACTGAGGAATAAGACTTTATAATTAAAATAACATAAATAGGACATCATTTCTATTTATTTAATTTATGACTTTAAATAGTTTTTATAAAGTATCAATATATACTATAGAATAGTTATCTATAACCAACCAATAAAACTACAATTAAAACAGATGACAATATTAATTATGTGGCTACATCCATTTAATTGGATATGAAAATAAAGTCTAGACAAAAGATCAAAAATTGCAATTAATGACAATCAAATACAAATTGCCTATGTATGTGAAAATTATGTTATAATTTAAGGGTAGTAATAGCAAATGTTTGTGTCACAACATAAAATGAAACACTAGAGTGGTTTCAGCTTATCTGAAATACTAAAGTGGTTTCATCTTATCTAAAACATTAATCTATCAAAAAGTTTATGTTTCATGTTTATTGTCAATTATTGTGTCAAAAGTTTTGTCTATAAGAATAAGTAAATTCCCATTCTACTTGTTCTAATATATGTATATCTTTTAAAGTTTCTTTTAGATGAGAGAATTAATTTATATAATAATACTATAAAATAATTATCAATACCCAACTCATAAGAACCAAAATTAAACAATGTAAACATGCTATTCCAGTTTTTAGTTTCTACTTGTTTTACAACCTTTTTCTTTTCTCTCTTTTGAGAGAGATCTTTATATAAAAATTGTATACAATTTAATTATATTTTGTTTTTATATTTATTTGCAACTTCCGAGTCTAAATCGATTACACGATAACTAATAGTAAGTATCAACCTATCTATCTACGGGACCACACCTGTAATCATTCCTCTTGTGAGAGTTATCCTAATCTTCATATGATGGAAGTAGATGAATACAAATAAAAATACACCCTACTGGAGGAGGTGTGGGATTTCAATATAAAATCCTTTATGTCCTAATAGTTACTTACCGTTGTTGGCGTCAGCTAATATAAAATACGTATGTGGCTAGAGTCTTATGAACTATTACTGAGTTGCTACTTTTTAATAATGAATCCCTAATTTTAAAATAAAACAAACAAGATATAAAGATATATAAAATAAAATGGAAATTTACATATTCTTATAGACAACAATTTAACACAATAATTGTGGAATTTAATTGTGACCACACTTATAAACATGAAATTATATTTCATGTATAATAGCAATATTAAATTTATTGTTAACACTTCTCAGTTTCACTTTTAAGCTTTTGATACGATGAAATAATATCTTTTCTTTTGATTACTAATTCTTCTGATAAGATAAAATAACATGCTCTTGTAATTATTTATGCCATAGAAAAAAACTGCTGTCACAATATTCTTTTAACTCATGACAGATAATTTTTGTTCTGACATTTCACCCTACCGGCGAAGACATTGGATTTCAATATAGAAGCCTTTTTGTTTTAAAAACCTAAGGGAAAAAAAACTGTAACTTTAGCCGCCAGTCATGTACGATAGATAGCCTATTAAAATATACGTGACGAATAGATACCTTGTTCTGAATCAATTAAAATATTAAATCGCTGAATGGTTTGCAATAATTTTATGGTTTTATAATTACAACATAAATGGAAGATATGTTCTCTAATAGTTTATTTGAAAATTATGAATTGCCAATCTTCATATTAATTTTCATTATTTTAGGTTGTGATTATCCTGTTCGTAAAATTTATTTTATCTTGCAAAGCTGAAGTAGAAATGCTTTAAGGAATACAAAAAAAATTATTTGATTTTATTTAGTCATCTTGAAAGCAAATATCATTCATGGATATATTAGAAATCTTTGTCAAATTCTGCAGATTTTAATAGAAGAGGTTATGATGAACACCAGTGCTTAAAGTACAGAGTATCGTCAATAATTCTCAAAATAAGACAAATATTTGAAGAAACAATTGCCAGATATTTCCTTATATATGAAATTTAAAATTTGAGAACATAAATTTCAAAACCGCTTCCACAAAAGTCTATTTTATCTAATTTTCTTTTTTAGATATGAAGCAAGTATTTTCACAGTACTATATACATGGTGATTATTCACAGACAAGCATGAAGGAAATTACGGATTGCAATTTACCATAATATCTCGGACTTATCATTTTCGGCCGAATTTCCTATTTTGTGAAAAAGTAATAGGTTCAATTTTTTTTAATTTATCAAAGTTAAAATAGAATAACCATAGCTCTTTCAAAGGTAACGAATTTATAAGATATTTTTTTACCATTAATAATGGCTATCATTTCATCTTCAATTATTATCAATTCTCCACTTGATACAGTTGTTTCTGCTTTTAAAGATTTTGAATCTTACCCACAATGGGCATCATTTCTTGAAAAGATAGAATATTCTTCTTTAAATGTGGGCGATGGTCTCAAAGTCACCTTGACGCTCCCAGATTCGGGGAAACAGAATATTTTCACTCCAACTATATTAGTTAACGAAGATAATTGTTTTAGATGGACTGGTAATCTATTTTCTGACTACATTTTCCAAGGTATCCACTCTTTTCAGTTTCTAAGTTTACCAGATGGTACAACCAAAGTTATTCAGTCTGAAAGTTTCTCAGGTGTTTTAAGTTGGCCTATTATGAAAATGATTGGACAAGATACTGAGCATGGATTTCAGAATTTCAATCAATCTTTGAAAAAGAGGGTAGAATCAACAATTTGAACCGGTTAGTTTTATTCTTGTAAAGATTCTTATGCTTTTATATATAAGTTAATAATAATACTCAGTGTCATTAATGGCTTGAAAAGAAGATCCACTTTAAGTAAAATTCGATACGACTATCGCATAAAGGTAATTATTATTATTACAGATTATAGCCGCAAGATATGATGCGGCTATTGGAACGTAAACTATTTCCTGGGAAGCAGAATAGTTTTCCTTGACATTTCATCCCTTAAGGTGTAGTCAATTGCAAGTTATTTTTCAAAATACCATAGGTGTCATCTAACATAGGATCTTTACATACTACCTCTATGGCCTTAGGTAGGAATAGAAGCTAAGGAACTAGCTTTAGTAAAATCGTCTAGTTGTAATTAGATATCACAGAAGGCAGATGAGCTGCAGCCCGTTTTCTTCAGTTATTAGTCTGAAAAACCGCCAAAAGTAGCAGATATAGGAAAAGCAGGTAGAAAGTAATGTTCTTACCCCCAATAGTGTTATATCATCGTTGTTAGGATGCAATGAATATGATACAGAACCCACGCACAACTAGTTAATTTCCAGCAGGATCCCACTTTTTAAGCATATCGTGTAATATATAAATTACAATTCATGCCAACCTGTGAAAATTGTGAACATTATTAACGTTTATTTTTAAAAGAAGAGTGTATTATGAAGTATTTAATATTGCTTTTATATATCCAGGATTTCTATTAATGAGATAATGAGGAACTTAGCCCATATCAGATATAAATTGTAAATTATGATAAAATATGAGTTATGTTTTTATGTTTTTTGTTTTACCAATTCCAGACACATAAATTAAATAATTACATAATACCCATATGCATGTCATTGGCTAAGAAAGATAATGAACGGTCAATTATCAAATAACCCGAATATTATGGCGAAGTATTTATCACTTTAATTTTATTTTGAATATATTTCTTTTTCGTAAATAGTTTATTTTATCTAATGATTCCAGTATTATCCACGGTATACAAGCAGTAGCAGTTTAATAATTTATGTCATGCGCAATATCGACTAGGTTCACTTTCAACGATAAGTGCTCGGTTCGGTCATATATTCAAGACCTTTAATTGAAACGCAGTAGCAGATATCAAATTCAAGTCTCTGAATTCAAAAATATAAGGATATTAAAGCAGCCAATAAATTTCGGGGTTTGACTCGGAGATGGGAAAATAGACTTACTATCTAAATACAAAAACGGAAGTGTTATTTTATTAATTTAAGACTATAAACAAGACAATGATAAAAAAAATATAAAAAAGTAAAATGATAGTAGTGAAATAAGAACAAATTAAGGATTAAGGCAAAAAAATGCTAACAAGAGTAATCTAATTTGTATGAACTGCATGGTAACGCTTACCTCTAAAACCAAATAATTGCTGGTTAAATTGAAACACCTCTTGAGGATTTAAATCATTCAATTCCCATTTAGTTGAACCAAATAAATTTGGAGTTCTGTCAAATAAAATATCCATATCATCACTAAAATTTTCAGTCAGGAATTCAAAATTGCTATTATTATTGCCCTCATGGAAGCCTGTGACAAAAACTGCACATTTTGATTCTAATAAACCTGGAATTGTCTTTGACCACATTTCAATCGATTCAGGAGACTTAAATCTTGGATGGAAACAGAAAAACATATCTAAGTATGGGTCATATGGGAATAAATCTTGAGCTTCATGTAAAACATTGAAATCTTGAGTATGATAAACAAAACATAATGTATCATCGACTCTTTTAACAATTGGTCTATCGCTAGCCAAATATTGTTTCTTTTCTCTATCAAAATAAGATTGTGGACCAACAAAATGTAATTCAAAACTGACACCAGGGAATAAATATGTTAGTTCTTTCCAGATATGTGCAGGTAATAAGGATTCAGATCTTGAATTTAAAAAGAAAAATCTAATTGGTCTATCTTTGAACCCCGATAATCTAGTTTGTGGGTATAATGAATATCTTAAAGCTGCTAAAGATTTTAGACCTTCAACGTGTAATGGACCTTTATTTTTCAAAAAATAAGGGGAAAATTGATGCAGAATTGCACCTATTGTAACAGGATAACTTAACATTTTAGTAACGACCGCTAACTGAAATTCTGTATCCATTGAGTAAAAACCTCTAGTGTAAAAATAAGTGTCCCAACTTGCCATATTCACCAGATTATCTTGTTTTTGAACATTTGGAAAATCGAACTCTGGGAATGGTCTACCCGATCTCAAATCATGCTCATAAATATTAACTTTTTTTAATAGTTCATACCTCTTTGATTCATGATAATCCTTATCTAATTCCCAGGCTTCTTTTGAGTGATGTGTAGGGATACCTGAAATTGGACAAGTATAATTAATATCTAAATTTGTAACAGGACATTTTGCTTTTGCTCTAATTGTAGCAGCTCTCATTCTCAAATCTGGACATGGTGATTGGTCCCATGGATGAAATCTGTTTTCAGGAGTTGGAACATCTGGTGAAGGTGGTGGATCTAAACAAAGCACACTCCTTATAAAACTACCAAAAGGACGAGATTGCTTAACTGCAGCTAATTTGTATATATTTGTTGCGAACATCGATGGTTGCTTCGGTATACTAGCAATTAGGAACGAGCAGTTGTATACATAAATTGATTTATTAGAGGAAACAATTTTCAGTTGTGGTGCGTGGAAAAATTTGCAGGTTGAATTTCTTTCCGTTATTTAATTTGATGTAGTCTGATTCAAGATTTGCTGTAAAGCTGTGTGTAAGAAGAATATTAATGTAGGATAAAGTGCTAATGTTTAATTTTGAACTTACTACTGCTATAATACTCCTGTGTTACACCTTCGGTTGTATTATGCTTTTGGTAATACGCGGGAATTTTGGCAAGTGATCACCGAAACTCTATTACGTTGCTACTAGCTCTTATTATATCTCTTTAACTAATCACTGTGATTATTATTTGTCACCCAATGTATAGCTATATTTTTTACTTATGATTTCTGATTAGTAACTAACCATATTTATTGCAACCAACTGGGATGCAGTTGAATAAATAAGTAGGTAAAATGACAGTTGAGCGAGGAACTGAACTTTTTTCTGAAACGTACTTGTTCCATTCATTTCTTTCCTGGCTACTGTTATAAATCAACAAAATATGAATGACAACAAAATACCATTGAAAATAACAGCCATAATACTTTCACCGGACACTCAATCCGTTATTAGGACTTTTGTTTCCGAAATGGATTTTGATTCGGACCCGAATATGTCAGGATCACAATGGATTACTTATCTGTCATCTAAATTCCCGAAGATAACAATAACATCTTTAATAATTAATGACAAAACCATAAATGACACAAATGAACTATTATTAAATTATTTGGATAGAACTACTCCGGTAATTGAAATCGCTGCCACTATAACCGGTACATTAAAGGAGGGAGAATGTCTTGATAGCAGTCTTACTAATGAAGATTTTTCATATGAGAATCAGGATAAGGCAACTACTTTAGATTCCCCGTTTTTTGAACTTGAAAAAGATTTAAAACCTAGTATGTATGTTGAAAATATCAAATTAAATGATGGTAAAAAATATAGATTATCAGGTCGTAGTTATGATCAATTGGAAAATTCTGATATCCTTGTTGATCAAACTGCCACATCATCAACAACATATATTATTACTGATCCTATTAGCGGTGAAGAGATTGAATTAAGTTCACAACAGTGCATTTTAATGGATTCTAAAAGAGAATCTGAAGGTTATTTGCCTTATTTATTAATTAATAATAGTGCAAGAAGTAAACTTGCAAAATTAGGTAATTTGGAATTGTTACAAATTAATATGAACATTAGCGATAACAAGAATAGAAACAAAGATACCAAGCTTTATAGGTCGATGATGACAGAGAAATTTGATAAAATTATAAAAAATCAAGATGAGATGCTGAAATTAAAAGATATTATTAATGACGATAACAATGATGTTAATGAAATACTGAGAATGGTTGACCATGAAACAGCCAATGAAATCCAGTCCTCATTCAAGAAAGTTTTAGGGCATATAAGGGCCACCGAGGCCACTCAGGCTCAAAATAATGCCACTGTTAATAACGTAGATAATAATTTAGGATTTTTACAGACATTTAGAGACACGTTAAGCAGATGGATTTTTAATGGACTATTGTTAAGTGTTGGTAAAGTTATTACTGATTTGTTATTTAAAATGATACTGGCCAAACTATTATTGCAAGAGATAGGAATTACAAATATAGTTTTACAGTTAATTATTATGCTGCCTCTATTGTTGATGGACTCAGTTATTGAATTGTGTGAAGATTTGGGTGCACAAATTTCACCAGTTTTTGCAACTGCAGGTGTTGTGCTAAGAATAATTAGGACAAGCATAAAAGAATCTATTAATAATTGCTGTTTATTTATAGTCAATGTGGGTATCGGTAATAATAGATCTGTTTTGATGATAAGCACAGAAGAAGATCCAAATCCACAGGAAAGAGTAAACAAACATAAATATTTGAATATCTTGATGATCATATTGCAAGATGTCTTGCTATTTTTTGGTACGGTTATTCCCAAGGTGTTAGAGTTGTATCAAAATGAAATTCTGAAGAGACAGGAACTAGTGAAAAAGCAAAAACTAGAAAGAGAAATAGAGAGGGTGAAAGAAATTACGAGAGAAAGAGAGAGACAAGAAGCCTTAAAGAAGGATGCTGAAGAATCCAACCAATCCCAGGAATACAAAGAAAGCGAAGAAGAAGGGGAAGAAGACCCAAACAAAGCGGAACACGAAGGTAAAGACGAAGAGAAAGAAGAAGCCGAAGAAAAAGAAGAGATTCCTGTATAATTAAGTTATGAAAAGTAGAATATACTATCGGATTACTGTGCTGTACAACTATCGTAGTGTCGCTAAACGTAGAAAGTACTAGAATCGGCGTAAAAATCACTAGAACCGATCAGAGTCGCTTTCCCAAGACGAGAACCAATGGCTTAGTAAGAATCATAATTTACAACCAATTTATAATCACCAGCTAGTATACATAATATTGGATATTCCATACACTATGGATGATATAATGAATGCAAATAATCATTACGGTCGTAACGAGCGATTTCCTGTTTAGTCAGCTGTATTTGAAAATGCGGTCTAGTTTCCTCTGCAATCAAGGTAGCTATCGAGATAAATAATCGCACCTTTCGCCACTTCTTTTCACATCCACAATCCTCTCTCATTCTTCTCTCCCTTCTTCTTCTTACTTTTCTTCTTCTTTTACACTGTAGATCAGTTAATAACATATTCAATTACATAATGGCTCCTCAAGTTCAAAAACCAGCTCCAACATTTACAAAGACTGCCGTCGTTAACGGTACTTTCGAAGAAATTTCTCTTGAACAATACAAGGGTAAATGGGTCTTGTTAGCTTTCATTCCAATGGCATTCACTTTTGTTTGTCCAACTGAAATTATTGCTTACTCTGAAAAGGCTAAACAATTTGCAGGTAAGGATTGTGAAGTTTTATTCGCTTCTACCGATTCTGAATACTCTTTATTAGCTTGGACTAATGTTGCCAGAGCCGATGGTGGTTTAGGTCCAGTCAACATCCCATTAATCAGTGACAGAAACTTATCCTTATCCAAGGATTACGGTGTTTTAATCGAAGAAGAAGGTATTGATTTAAGAGGTATCTTTTTAATTGATCCAAAGGGTACTTTGAGACAAATCACCATCAACGACTTGCCAGTTGGTAGAAGTGTCGAAGAATCTTACAGATTATTAGAAGCTTTCCAATTCACTGATGTTCATGGTGAAGTCTGTCCTGCTAACTGGACTCCAGGTGCTGATACCATCATCCCAGAACCAGAAAGCTCTAAAAAATATTTCTCCAAACACGGTTAGAGAATTTTAGATGATTTTAGGCTTTTAAAAATCAGATTCAGATTCAGAATTTTAAATATAAAATTTTGTTATTTATTCTATAGTTTATAACTTTTTTTTAATCATACTAGTTATTAAATTTGCTTTCGATTGTAATATCCTTATTTGGAAATCAAAAAATAAAATGACCGACGTGGTCCTGGTTTCCTAATTAGGAAAAAAGATTTTGTCTCATGTTTGGTTCTTGAACTTAATGTTCAGTCTTAAAAAGTTTTCGATACGCTTGTCAACAACTAATAACTCAACTTTACATGCTATCACATCAGGGAACAAGAATTCGAATTCTAAAACATCAGTTAATTTTTTTTCGTTTGTATCCTTTGTATCATCTGGTGTTTTAAAGTTATAAAGATCATTAGTGCCGTAAAATATATTAGGTTCAGTAAGTTCCAATTTTCGTTTCACAAACTCTGCAAACTCTTTACAAGTAATATCACTATCGTTTAATTCAATATTTTCAATTCCATTCCCACAAACAGAACATTTCTCTAATTTATGATATTCATCACTAACTGCAACAACTCCAACTTCTCCATTATAATACATGGTATCTTTAAGATTAGGATTACAACTTGTAATGAATTTAAAAGCTTCGTTACAACATGCAGCAGCGATAATCGCATTTGTTGATGCAATTGCTGGTATAATATTTTTAACCACACCCAAAGTTTCAGATTTTGTAACTCCTTCTATTCCGAATTTTAGTGCTCTTTTCAATGCCAACTGATACATCCATTCAACATGCTCTGGAATATCTGCATCAAATTCTATATCAGGGTAAACTTTACCCCATTCTAGTTGATGTGCCCACTCAATACAATGTTCGGGTAATCTTGGAGTTGATGCTAAAGTACATAATGGATAAGTTTTTTTTTCTGGCACAAGTGGCATATAGCATTCAAAACATGCTGTAATCGTAGGAATTATCAATTTAACTGAACCTTGGAAACCTTCTGTACCCCCATCAATCATTGGAATGTATTGTCCACGTATGATAGCTATATCGACCAACATCTTATTAATCCACCTTCTAGCTTCAATACTATCCAATCCACAAACTATCATTGTAAATTGTCTATAAAAATTTTCATCAAAATCTTGGATTTTACTATAATATGATTTGATTCTGGTAGATTTGACTCTATTATTAACAAAATTCGCAGCAACTGTTGCTTTTGGTTTACCTACATCATTTAAAGTAAATAAAAATTGTCTATTAAGATTTGTTAATTCAATTGTATCCATATCAATAACCGTTATTTTTATAAAACCGGATAATGCTAAATCTTTCAAAATTTCACATCCTAATCCACCGGCACCAATAACTAAGATGTTCGAATTTTTCAATTCATCGTTTGATGCTGGATATTCGTATTCTTGATCAGTAAACGGTCCTGGGTTCTGTAGGATAGGCAAATATGACAATTCAGGATTTCTGCTCATAGTTATATTGATCAGTATTGCTTTTCTATTTGCCTATGCTTGCTAATATTTTTTCCATGTAATACATAAAAGTGAACTGGATGCGAGTGTTTTTTTTCTAACAATTTAGGTATCGTTCATGTTTTACATTATATTTTACACAAAGAAAATTTAAATAAGCTTAACAGCTCTTCTAATTCTACCCCCTTTAAAATTATGTAGAGCCCTTTTACTTCTGGGGACTTCCTGCAAGTTTCTCCATGCTTCTTGAATATGCTCAACTTGAATAGGCTTGGAATCATTGCTAGGTTCATCAAATAGGTATCTTCTTCTACCTATAATCTCTTCGCTATTCCCGCTTCCATTTAATTTTTTTATTCTCAATGCTTCTTCGGTTATAGAACAAACCATTTCAAAAGTCAGAAATCCTAAAATATCAATAACATCATCGTTGGGTCTACTTTCAGCAATTTGTGACATACCGCACCATTCTCTAAACCTTTTACTTTTTCTAAATGTAAAACTTGCTTGACGACATTCAGACCAATGAACATACTCCTTTTGTGTCATATTTTTGGTACGTTCATCATTCTGTTTTAACCTTTTAATTTGTGCCAAAACAGCATCCCTCTCCTCTTCATCCACCTTTTCTTCATCAATACCAATCAATGGTTGTTCGTTAAACATATATTCTAATTCCCAAGGTAATCTAATTTGCGACTTTTTCTGTCTAGCTAGCATTTTGCCCTCCACTCCAGCGCTACCTGAACCATTCGTACCACCAGAACCACCTGCACCTGATTCGTCAATTAGTTCACCACCTGCAGCTGCAGCTGCTAAATCTCCATTTTCTTGTTCTTTTGCATTCTTACGAACATCTTTCCATGATAAATAGGTACGTAATCTATTAACTTTAGCCTTATCGTGTCTAATTAAAAATATAACATCTTCCGGTAATATGGACCTTTGCCCTCTAGCATTTGCAGTCCTTTGTGAATGTAAAATTAACCACACAACTTGATCTTTCACGATATCTTCAATCAGTTCAGTGGTTCTTTCAGGTGGATCATTAGTTTCACCAGAGACGAACATCATCTGCTGAATCTCAATTCTGTATTTGTATCTATTTTTATCCCTAGGAAGATCAACATTGTTGTTGTTGACCGTTGAATTATTATAATTTCCAGTAGTAGTTGAAGTAGATCCCGTCGCATTATTAGATACGTTGGAATTACCAGCAGCTGAAGTAGAATTAACATTTGAGGTGGTGTGAGTATTTGCACCTCTGCTAGCAGACTTTTTCGTCTTTCCAACGGGTGTGATTGTCTTTTTAGCATTCTTTGTATCTGCTTTCACTTTGCTTGTCCCCATTTTTGGTTAAGCGTTTATTAAGAGGCAGAGAAAGTGGTGAAAGATAAAATTTTGCTGGCTATCCAAACTATTTATTCTCATCTCGGTACGTAAATGCATTTTTTTTTCAGCTACTTTGATATTTTAGATTCACTATTCTTTAGGATATTACATTTAATGAATATATTCACTAGAAGATTACACCAATGGTCAGTGTCAAATCTTTTAACTGTTAATAAGTCAAGGTTTAAAGGATTTTGCATTCCAATTTCCAATAATTTAGAAATAAATGATTTATTAAAAGAATTACCCCAATTGGAGAAAAAATTAGATAAAGCTTCACATCCAACAATGTATGCATGGAAAACTGCAGATTCAATACCAATAAATAATAATAAAAAAAACAATAACATAGTAAAGATCAAGAAATATAATCAAAAGGAAAATTTAATAGAATCAAAAGACATTTTAATTAAAAAGTTAACAGGATTAAATCAAGGATTTAACGATGATAATGAAGGAGGATCGGGGTTAAGATTATTAGGATTGTTGGATAGATTGAAAATAATGAATGTATTAGTCGTAGCTAGTAGATGGTATGGTGGTGTGCCACTTGGTCCTGCCAGATTCAAATGCATCAGTGATGTAGCACACGAAGCTTTGAAAAATGGTGGTTATTTAAACATCAAACCCCAAAATGGGTATTGGATCGATGCAACAAAGATATTTAATAAATAGTAATGGTATAATAATAATAATAAAGCGTAACGTAATATTATACAAAATATAACGTGTTCAAAAGATTTTTTTAAACAAAAGAAACGAAAATAAATAAAAATGACATAAAATACATGAAAAAATTATTGATTCCCTTATTTGAAAACCTTACCATCAGCGATTTCCTTCTTTTCACCATTAACTTCAACTGGTAAATCCCATGCCCACATGTTATCAACAAAAGCTCTGACTTCTGGTTTGGAAGCATCCAATTTAGTGAATGAGTATGATTCCCAATCTGGAGCAACATCGAAAGCTGGAGCAAAGTCTTGGCCTCTAACAACGAAAGCACCAACAATACCATTGTTGTTGTTTTCACCATAGACAACAGCACAACCAAACATGTATTTGGTTGAACCTGATAACCTATTAAAGAAACCACCAACTAAATTGTTAGACATGAAAGTTAAGGTTAATTCATCATTATATTTATATTCAACTTTCCATAATGACCAGTCTTCATCGTTATAGAAAGTGTTCCAGAAGTATGGTAAAGCAACTTCTCTAGTTTCTTCGTTGGAATAAGTTCTCTTCCACTCATCTAAGGGAATCTTTGGCTTACCTAAAGCTTCTAATGGATGCTTTGCCTTCTTTGGTTCTTCGGTTGCAGCAGGTGCCTTTTCAGCTTTTTCCGCCTTCTTAGCTGGTTGTTCATCCTTCTTCTTTTCTTTCTTAACTGGTTTTGGTGGTTGCATTGGTTCATCGACGAACTTGATAGTAGCAAAGAAACCAGACAAGAATTCAGATTTAATGACAGTGTTAAACCATCTCATGAAAACTGGATGGGCAGATCTCCATTTCTTACCAAACCACATAGTGACTGGTCTGTAAAAACAAGTAGCAACAAATAAATCAGCAGCGGTAAGTCTTTCACCGACCAAATAAGTATATTCAGCAAATCTTTCTTCTAATTCCGCAACATACTTGTTAGTTTCTTCGATACCAGTATCGACAATCTTTTTGTTGTATGGAACTCTACCTAAAAGACCACGAATGACATCAGTAACAGAAGCCATTAATTCAGCAGTACCCCAGGAAATGTATCTTAAAATAGAAGCTTGATCTTTTAAGTTGGTACCTAATAAAGGTGATTCTGGATCGTGTAATTTGATTACTATAATATTAATATTGGTGTTAGTAAAACGTTGATTCCAATTAAGGGACAAGATAACAAAATAAACTCTTTAAATTTAGGTAATATTTTTAATTAATTTCAGATTCTAAATTCTCGACACTATATTTAAGACAGGGATAACTGTATATTTGATAATTTTTTTTTCATCATTTCAAAATCAAAATTTCAAAAATTAAGAGATTTAAAGTTGTTTTTCCTTTTAACAAGATAAGATCTAATACATACAGTAATAAATGATTGCAATTGATTCACTTAATTTGTAACCGTGAGGGCCAACAAAAGCAGGAACTTTACCTCTTGGGAAAGCAGCTAAGTGTGCAGCAGTACCTTTTTCTTGGATATCAATATCCAAGTTAAAGACCTTGACTAAACCAGCAGGTAAGATTGATCTAGTTTGAACGTCACCGTATAAAGTACCTAAAGACATATTGTTATTATTGATTTCAGAAAAAGAGTACGTTGTTATGTATAATCGGTAAAGAAAGAAGAAACAAACGTATTTAAAAGGATGAAATGTGGGAAATGTCGACAACGTGCGAAATTTTTACGCTCTTTTTCCACGTCGCTGTGAAAATTTTTTATAAACTCCCGGTTGACACACTACTTCATAGTGTAAATTAGAAGTAGTACTTAAGGGTAATTATGTATTATTCTTGTCGAAAGCGAATATTTTGTTCAAGATAATCACTAACCATGTTTTCCAGAATACATTTACAAAATAATATACATGTAATCTCGAAGAGATATTACAGACCCTCGTATTCCCTTTTGAAAAGATTTAAACTTACCCCAGATACTTCTATTAATGATACTGTTGCTTCCATTTCTCATGATGATTTGAAAGATTGCCAATCGTATCATGATATTATAAATCATCACAGTGAAAGGCTTCAATCAGGAAAACCTGATGTTGTTAAAGAGTATGACCAGATTTATGATCTTTCTATGAAACTTTCTAACCTTTTGGAATCTACACCTGAGGTTTCGGAAGATGCTAAGAAAGAAATTTTAAACTCCATAATTGAAAAATTTACTAAATATAACTATGCCGTTTCAACATTGGCTTTTAAGAAGTTATTGAATGATAAATCCAAATTAACTCCTCAATCAGTTACTGAATTGATCAAACATAATCCCGGTAGAGTTCAAAGTAGTTGGCAAATGTATAAAGATCTAAAACCTGAATCGGAATCGGATGAATCATTGATGGTTGAAGTTTTAAAAAAAATGATCAACGGAGACCCAATCGAAGTGAAAGAAGGCGAGCAAAAAATTGACTTGAATAAAGCAATCAGCATCTTTCAGTTATATGAAAAAATTGGAAACAAAAATTTGATAGATGATGATACTATTAAAAAGTTAGTTAATGATTTAATTGATTTACAGATTACCCCCTTGATTACTCTAATTACTGTTCCTTCTTCAATTTTAGAATCTATCATTATGGAAAGAACAGATTTGAAGAATAGCGATTATTTATATCTTTATGAGGCCTCAATTAATAATGGTGTTTCATTATCAGGTAACGCAATTTTAAAGGTTTTCATGCCAATTTCTAAGTTACAGTTAGCAGTTTTGAAAGATTCTGATAACTTAAGATTATTTAAAGAAAAAGTCAATTTAGATATACCAGAATTAGCTTCTGTTACCGATATTGCATACGAGATCAGAGAACAAATTCAAGAACTAGAACTTGATGACGAATTTAAAGTTAAGTTGGATTTGATTAAATCTGCAGGTTTTCATTCAAAAGATTTAACTAAAGCTATTGAATATTTTCAATATTACCAAACTAAAGTTCCAGAAGGAACGTGGGAACAAAATGATATAAGATCTACAGCATCTTTAATTTTCGTTTATGACTGTATCAACAAAGATGAAACAAAAATGATTACTGTTGCTGAAGCACTGATTCCCCAATCACCATTACCAGCTGCCAATAATTTAGCATCTTTGATTCTATTTCATGGGTGGTTCGGTGATTCAGATAAAGCTTTTGACATATACAATAAATCTTTAGATTTATACATGAAACCGCTTGAAGGTAATGAAACTAATAGAGGTATGTTGGTTCAATCCCTTATCACAATCTCTCTAATGGGTAGAGAATTAGGTTTGGCACAATTGATTAAAACTAAAAGTACAGAAAATAAATTGATAGATGAATCTTATGAAGTTATAATTACCAATATCTTCAAACAGTATGGTGATCTTATTGAAGGATGTAACAATGACGAATCCAAGTTTAGAGATGGAATGAAAAAGATCATCTTAGAGACCATCATGAGTTTTTCGGTTTAAGGTATTTTTATTCAGCATTTATATACCTGTACATAAATTTATACGTAATTAAAAACTGTAGTATTCTATTTCTTGTATATATAATTTTTATTTCAATAAAAAACCATTACCATAAGTAATAGATCCTCCTAACTGAAATTCTTCGAGGAACAATTTTTTCAATTTTCAATGTCGCAGAATCGTTAAAGATCAATTATCATGAGCTCTTTTTGAGAATGAATAGACAATTTCAAGGAATATAAAATAGATAGTAATGTTAAAACTGCTTTCACAATCTTCAAGAAGTTTTAAGAGACCAGTAAGAAAATTTCAAACTGCATCATACAGTTTTGCAAACTCATTGCCCGATAAGCTCCAAACAATCAGTAAATTTGATTTCAATCACTTCACTCATACTATCAATGAAGTGAATAAGTCATATAAAAATCTTTTGTCCAAACCTGTGACACTTAATGGATGGATCGATGGTTTTCCCAGAAAAATTTCGAAGAATCTTGTGTTTGCTCGTTTCAGAGATTTCAATGGAGATTTCACTCAAATTGTCACTCAAAATGAAGAATGGAGTAAATATTTACGTTCTTTGAAACCAGAAGATTCTCTTTCCGTTACGGGTATTATTAGCATAAAAAAATCAAAAGAAGGAATGGATGAAACATGGGAATTGTCGGTTGAAAACTTCCAGGTTTTAAATAATTCCAATGATAAAGCAACACAGTTGGAATCACTTAAAGAAACACCGGGCCAGTATCCTCCTGAATACAGATATTTACAACTTCGTTCACCTTATTATCAGAATGCACTTAAAATGAGATCTAAGGCTGCTCACGTTGCAAGATCTTTTCTAGAGTCTAAAGACTTTACAGAGATTGAAACTCCATTACTTTTCAAATCAACACCTGAAGGTGCCAAAGAGTTTCTTGTTCCTACTAGGAGAACTGGACTTTTTTACGCTTTACCACAATCTCCTCAACAATATAAACAAATGTTAATGGCATCCGGTTTCAAAGGCTACTATCAGATTGCCAAATGTTTTAGAGATGAAGATTTGCGTGCTGATAGACAACCAGAATTTACTCAAATAGATATGGAAATGTCATTTGCTAAAAGTCAAGATGTCCGAAACATCGTTCAAGCTTTAGTTAGTGAGATTTGGAAAGAAGTTAGAAATTTGCCATTATATAGAGTTGACTGGAACAATGGTAAGCTGGTGGAATTAAGAAAAGGCGAAAGTTTTCCTACATTGGACTACAATTCTGCTTTGAGTAGGTTTGGTATTGATAAACCGGATTTAAGATCAAATTTAACTTTTGAAAATCTTAGTGATCTTTTCGATGGTGTTTTGAAAAATAATACGTTCCCAATTGTCGAAGGTTGTGTTTTAAAAAAGGCTTTGAATGAAAATGGTAAATCTATAAAATTACCGAAACAATTATTTGATTCATTGGAATATAAAGGTAGAAGACCACACATTTTTAAAATAAAAAATGATGAAGAGTTGAAAACTTGGATTAATAAACTACCAATTAAATTAAATACCAATAGTAGTATTGAAACATTGAATAAAAGATTAGGTGTTGAAGTTGGCGATATTGTTGCTGTTGGTGACCGTGCAAAGCTAACATATGAAAATCCAACTCCATTAGGGAGATTCAGGCAGTTGGCAATTCAACATTTCCCAAATAAGTGGAGACGTGAAATCGCTCAAGGTTCAACATTACAAGAATTAGAAGATGTTTTTGTTGCTACTTGGTTAGTTGATTTTCCGCTTTTTAGTCCTATAGAAAAAGACCCCGAGGAAGGTTATCCGGTGTATGATTTCCAAAACTACGAATCTACGCACCACCCGTTTACCATGGCCAAATTGGAAGATTATGATTACTTAAGCTCAGAACCATTGAAAGTTAAGGGTGATCATTATGATCTGGTTATCAACGGTGTGGAAGTTGGTGGTGGGTCAAGAAGAGTGCATGATGCTAATTTGCAAAAATACATTTTTTCTGAAATTCTAAAAATTGGCAATTATATGGAATTATTTGGTCATTTATTACATGCATTAGATAGCGGATGTCCACCACATGCAGGTTTAGCTATTGGTTTTGATAGAATGTGCTCTATGTTATTAGGATCTTCCAATATTAGAGATGTTGTGGCGTTTCCTAAAACGCAAGCAGGTTCAGATCCTGTTGTTGATTCTCCAAGTCAAGTCCCTACAAAGACACTAAATTTGTACAACATTTCTTTGAAGAAATAGAAACTGTACGTGTATGTAACTTGAAAATAGACTGTAAATAAAGAATATAAAATGCTGGTTTTGAGCCCTGGGCGACATCACAATATCACTAGAAATTCACTAGATGACGCCTTGTTTTTCAGCAACTTCTCGCTCGTCGCCCCTTCGTCTCAACCAGACCACCACACTCTTTGTAACAACACTACTCAGTATATCATTACAGAGTACATATTCTGTGCTAGTTTTAATTGCATCTATTGCCCCAAAGTCCAGATAGAACTGAGACACATTTTTTTTTATCAAAACAAAAGTCTGCCTGAAGATATCCTCTTGGAAACAAATGATTGCCCTCCAAGTCGTCGACGTCTAAAATTTTCACAGAGGCTATATTTTTATATTGAACAACACATCATTTTTTACGTTTTTGTACCAAGCAGGCATTGCAATAACCCATAACTAATACCGCATCACACTTATACTCTTCTTATATTACTATACATTACATTCTTATACTATCGACCAATTTCAACCGATTTTATTTCAGAAAATACAAAAAAAAACATTATTTATCTAAAAACTTAACAACCAACACTACATCCGTGCACCACACAAGTCTCATATTACGTCACTGCCTTGAAAAGTAAGTTTTTTGGATCTTTATTCTAATCCTTGATCTAACTGTTAAAGATAGAGTACATTCTACATCAGATCAATTATTAGTGCAACATTTATTATTACTATTTTTACAGAAGACTAATACAAATTATTAATATATTTTAGAGATGGGACAACCCTCATCTGCGGGTGCTCGTTTCAGACAGAGAAAAATCTCTGTGAAACAGACCTTACAGATCTTGAAGCAAAAAGATATCCCCGATCTTGATACTGAAGAACAGCAGAGAGAATTACAACAAATTGAAACCGGTGTTGAAAAGGGAGAAGAAGAGGAACATCATTTACAAGCTGTTATCAATGCATCACAAGCAAAATTTAAAGGTGTTAAAGTCGAGCAAGTTTTTATTCCAACTCCAGATGCTTCCAAGATATGGAAAGATGCCGCAAAGTATTATCATCAAAAATTTACTCCTCCAGCCTCATATATAAAGTTTTCAGCTACAGTGGAAGATACAGCAGGATGTCCTTATAATATGGATGAAAAGGATGAAGAATTCCTAAATAAATTTAATGAAAATAAACCAGCTGATCAACAGTGTTCTGAAGACGAATTTGAACTAGTTGCTTATAGGTTAGAATCTGTTGTTAACGAAAAACAACCTTTTCTTTCTATGGATCCTCATCAAATCCTTAGTTTTGAAGAAATTAAGCAGGTAGCACTTTATCATAATAGCACAGATCCATCAGATGTGGCACATGCGTTAGAAAATCAACTTCATTTAAATTCTTTTAGAACTTTATTAGACGCTGAACCTACTAATGGAAACGAGCCAAGACCGCTAGCAAAATTATTTGACGTATTTGGTGAATCAATATATGAACATTGGAAACAAAGAAGAATTGAAAGAGAAGGTAAGCCGGTCTTCCCTACTCTGAAATTGGAAGATCCTTCTCAAAAAGATGATAACAATCCTTATGTGTGCTTTAGGAGAAGAGAATTTAGGCAAGCTAGGAAAACCAGAAGAACAGATACTCAAAGCATCGAAAAGTTAAAGTTATTTTATAAAGATATGCGCAAGGCAAAAGAATTGTTATTCAAGGTCACCGAAAGAGAAATAAAAAGAAAAGAGCATTTACAGGTTGAAAGAGAAGTATTTGATTTGAGATGCAAACTCAAGAAAATCAAAAGGGAAGAAGGTATTAAAACAGATGATGACGTTTTAGTTGCTCAAAAGAAAAAGAAGGTTATTCCTCCTCAAGGTTCTAATTCACCCAGTATTACACTTACCTTAGGGGATAAGGATATCAAAGAAAAACTAAAGGATAAAAATAATAAAAATGACCAACTATCACAGCACTCTCAAAAAGGTCTAAAAGAGTCCAAGAAGTCAAGAAATGAGCATAAAAACATTCAAAGACAGCAACAACAATTACTACAAGCTCAGAATAATACTAACCAAGTCTCAGTTCAACCTTATGTGAAACTGCCAAGTTCAAAAATTCCGGATTTAGATTTAACTACTGTCAATACTGTCTTGAAAGATAAATTGGAGGGAATAAAAAAGGCCGTTTCTGATAAACTGATCAAAAGAAAAGCTCAAGATGAAGGTTGGGTTAATTTTACTGATGACCCATACAATCCATATTTTGAAATGACATCAAATAATGAACAACAATTAGAGCAACGGACACATTTGCCTTATAGCTCAATTGTGTCATCGATGTATGAAATTGAAAATTCGAGAGAAATTGATTTTAGTTATGTATTTAATAAGAGTAGACACTACAATAATAACGATAATGATATTGTTAAAATTAATGCTGCAACTGGGCAATCCATTAGAAATGATAGACACAACTATTTACCAGAATTTTATGATCTTGCTGGTGAAGATAATTTTTCGAATGATTACGCATTAAGCAACGATGAAATCAACGAGAAATTTAACGAGAAGAACAGATTAGGTGTTTCTGAAGTCCTATTTAAACTAAGAAAAAGACATGGCAGAAGTGGTAGACTTTGGATAGATAGAAAACGTATAAAAGATGATCCTTTATTCGATGAATTTTTGAATGTTCCAAGTGATGACGAAGATCTTTTTGATAAACCAGAACCGATGGACATCGATCAAGATTCTGAATCACCTGATAAACTTAAAGAAGTTGAGGTCTCAGGTTCAAAAAAAAGGAAAATAATTAACGTTTATGATTCGAAAGAAGATGCTAGACGAAGATTAAAGTCTAGATTTCTTTACGATGCTGATTTACCACAAATGAATCCATTAGATCCATCAAAGTTGAATCAAATTGGTAAACAGACTCAAGCAATTAGGTTTGGCTGTATGTTACTAAGCAAAGCTTATGATAATATGCATCAAATACGACAGAAACAGATTTTGCTTCATCAACAAAAGCAAGCTCAGCAGGCATTACTTCAACAGCAAAGGGAGAATAAAAAAGATGTGAGTACAGGCATCGTTTCAAACGGAAGCGCTGATTCTGAAAAAGATGGTAAAAGTACAAAAAGCAAGGAAAAGAAAAATAAAAAAGATAGTAACGAAGTCAGCAAAAAGAGCAAAGTCCCCAAGAAAAACTCTACCTCTAAAAATCCGGGAAATGAAGTCAAGACAGGTATTGTTGATACTACCGTTAAAGTAAAGTCTGAAATGGAGTCGAATGGCATTGAGAAGGAGAACAAAAATGATGGAAAGTTAGTGGGAAATACTAACGTTTGAACATGAAGTGGTTTGTGTTTGTGTATATAGTTTCATTTTTTATTCTGTTATAATATCGATGTTTTCATTATTTTTTTTTAATATGTTTTATAGGTTTCCTGTTGTATTATTTCAAAACTTACTTTTTAGTCATTTTTCTTATCATTCTTGTCAGAACTTTAACCTTTCTGTTAGGAATTTTATAGTCTAGTACTATCTTTTAAAATATTTCGTTTAAAAAAATGGTTAATAATCATAGGTAAAATGTTTCAGGCTACAAGAAGAAAAAAACTACCTGTCTTTTTGCTTTAGTAGTTCACTTAAATTAATGAAGCCGATACAGTTCACCAAACGTTAAAATTGGGATCCTAATTACGTCTATTAAAAGCTGCTGATGTCAGTTAAGATGATTTATTGATTTTGAAAGAGATTGCCAAGGAATAGAAAAAAATATTCAAGTCTTGTTCTGAACAATTGAACAAGTTAAACGAATCGACTACTATTTCCAACTATGAGGAAATTGTAAATATACTGTTATGTGTTTAATTGGATTGGTTTGTAGTTCTAATCTTAAGTTTTTGGATTGGTATTTTATTGTGATTCAATTTCTGCTTTTAATAAATTGTTGCCTAACTGTTATTTGACTCTCAATCTATCGTAAATTTTAAAGAAGTATAAATATATTCGTCTTACTATAAAAAAGATATAGATGGCTAGGTAAAAGAATTAAAAATAAGATTCTGGAATTGGCTAATAAGAATACGAAAAAACGTTTGAAAATGAAATGGAAAACCTCACATAGAGGAAAGAAGATAAAGTAAACAACAAAGACAGAATAAAATAAAATAAAATCACATTTAAGATGCTGAAATACCCTGTTCTTTCAAACAAGCAGCATATTGTAAGGAGGTAAAAGAGGTAACATAACACCAGTCAGCATCACAGTCATCAGATTCGGCACAGACTGGAGTAAATGGAGAGAATCTCTTTGCGAAATTTTCATAGTCTTGAACAGTTGATTCATTTTTATGCATCTTCTCAGCAACTCTGTGCCAATAAGTACCATTAAGTGGAGATGTTTCTGGCCAATCAACACCGTAAGCATCTCTTGAAGAATATTCATATTCCCAAACAGGTTCAGCATCGCTACTGAAAGTTGCATTTAATTGAGTGTAGTAGTTAAAAGCGTTCATAACAGAAAAAGTTTTTGTATCAATTTCATAGTATCTCCAAGCAGGATTGTTTTCAACCCAAGGAGTAACAGCTTGACAAATCCAAGCCATGTTAACAACATTTGATTCGACCTTGGTTGAGTTAGTACCATCATTATCACCGTATAAAACATTGAATTCATCTCTATGGGTGTGACCATTGAAAATACCAGCAATTGTATAAGGAGAAAATCTTTCAATGACCTCTGTGAATAATTTAGCTTGAGATGGGACCATGGTGTTTGAAGCTGGAACATGGAAATTTATCCAGACTCTTTGGTCATTGCTTTCAGCATCTAATAATTCACCAACTAAGAAATCGAAAACTCCAAAAACATCAGGATCAGTAACACAACCAATGTAAGCATATTCGTTTGTTGTGTACCAAGCGTTAGAATTGAAAGAAATAATTTTTAAGCCTCTTTTAGTATTAACAGAGTAACCGGTGTAGTGAGTTTTAGAAATTTGAGCTTCTTGGAAATCGATCCAGTCGTAATCTTTCCATAGCTCAGTTAATAATTCTGCATTCCAGTCAAATTTATTCTTGAAACCGGATTTTTCTGGAGCTAATTGACCGTACGGGAAAGTATCATGGTTACCTAAGACAGGGTAAACAGGCATATCTTTCAAAGTAGCCTTCATATCCCTGAAAACGACTTCTTCAGATTCAACAGTCTTTTCATAACTTGTATACTTAATTTCATCATGATCAACCAAATCACCAGTGAAAAGGGCAAATTCGAAAGACATATTATTATTTTTTTGGAAATCGACAACAGAGTACAAAGAACTGTTAATTAAGATTTCTGGAGCATCACATTCGTAATTACCGAAACTTGTGGCAGGCATGGAGATGTTCGAAGGAAAGGATAATAAATCTCCTGTAATGTATTTACCATTGTCATCGTAATAAGATCCTGCAAACAAAGCACCATATTGATCAGCAAGAGTAGATTGATCGACCAAAGCAAGAGAACCATTTTTAGAAACGGAGTGAGGGGTACAACACATCGAAGCGGTACAGTTAGCTTCAGCACCGACGGTATATTCCCATTCGATATGAAAATCTGAAATATGTAAAACATTGAAAGTTTCATTACCAGGGACAGGAGCTGTTAAAGCTTTTGCTGGTTTTGTGTTGTTCCATAAGTGAGAAACAGACAAGTTTTCAGGAAGCTCAGGAATCGGACATGCAGATTGTGATTTATAATGGCACCAAAATTCAGCATCAAGAGACATTGGATTGATCAAGCTCAAGACATCAGCAAAATTAGAGCCAGTATCGGAATTAGCAACAGTATTTCTGTGGTAGTTTGTTGTACACCAAGTTTGAGTGTAGTTACCACTAGCATTACACCATTCTTCAAAAATAGTTGGAATCAAATCTGGTCTTGACAACGCCAAAGCTTTACCATATAGTAATGTACTCTTACATTGGTCACAAGAATCAAGAGTGGAATTACTAATGCTGTTTAAAACATCAAGAGCAGAACTAACGATGGAAGCATCATCGAGAGTTGATTTACTCCAATTGAAATCAGAATCCTCTAAAGTGATATCATTTGAATAAATTTCCAAAGGAGCAGCATTAGCAACAGCTAAGATGAGAGACAAAGCAACCGAAGGGAATAGCATTAGGAAATAGAACCAATATTGACAGATAATGATCTTGAAGAAAGTGAAAGCAAAAAATACATCAGAACTTCCTACCAAAGCAAATTAACATCTGGCAAATAATGCTATATTTATAATAAACCAACGGAAGTGAAATATCTGAAAATTATCATGCCAAATATTGAATAAGGGTACCCCTGATAATTAAATCTAATCAAACCGACGGTATACCAAAGGTAAATTGCGAAATTATTGAAATCTTGAAAACATTAAATACAGTAAATTGACTAAAAATTAAACAATTGGAATCCTTGGGTGGCATGAAAAATAACGGTATATTGAGAATATGTTACCGATCCGACACTATTCAACATTACCCAATTAGTAACGGTAGTATTAACGACAAACAACCAAATTAGAAAGAAATTGCAGACGAATATCAAGAATAATTGGCTAGCTCAGTAATGAATACGGACAAAAACTAATTAAGATAAAATGACGACATATAAATAAATAGATCGTTATTATATTCCCCCGTCCCCAACATATGGTCTACATGCTATTGATAACAAGTTCTCAAAGCACGTGCTATTGTAGATCTCAACTAGAGAAGTAAATTAAAAGCATATTCTATTTCTTGACACATTTGACTATTGAATTTTCGATTTATATGCTTGTAAGTTGATTGTTTATGTTAATAATTGTATAACATATAAAGGAAACTTCCAGGTATTCTAATATTGAGATCAATTGATATATCAGTGAAGTGAATAATTGAAATTAGAGAGATATAATAAGGGAGGCATCATTATACAACGATAATAAGACAAAATAGTCTAAGTTCCGAATATTATTGAGTGGGATGGATGCTACACTGTAAGAAAACATAATGTAATGAAAAATTGATCGGGGAAATCTTAAAAACGTGTTGTGAAAAAACTGAAATTATTATACTTTAGTACTCCGATTAGCTAGGCAGATGTGCGATTTCATTTAACGCAGGTACTTAATCCGTGTGTTTATTATGGTACGTACGCAATAATGCTAATAAAGGTAATACGATTGGATAATGCAAGACATGTGTGCTTTTCTAATAAACCAGCCAAGATCTTGTAAATTCCAGTATGAGCGAAGGCGGTAAAGGATTGAGTTATATGAGATATATGAACTATATGAATTATATGAGTTATATGAACTCTATGAATTATAAGAACTATATGAAATATAAGAACTATTGGAGTTATAAGAATTATATGAATCGTGCGAATTAAAGGAATAACAGCATTACAAGAATCATAGGAATTATAGGAAATATACGAGAAAACATTATGTTTTTGCAAAATGGAAATTCACCCAGGCAAACATTATATTGTTGAAAGGTTTTTTTACGTAATCAGTCTGTTTGGTCCCGAAGGTGGTTTCCAGGGACCTAGTTTTTAGAGGATTTAGGTTCTGATAATCGACTTGAGAGCCAGCTAGTTCAGAAAAAGCTTTATGCATAGAATATTCAGCACAAACAGACGATGAAACAATGGAAGCTATTTGGCATTTTTGCAATCGCCATCAAAGCAATAACAACTGATACTTCAACTTGAAAGGAAGAAAAAGTTGTTTATTCAGCCATCGTTCATTACCGAAGCGATCATGCTGAAAATAATGTTAGAGCTACAAATAGCCAGTTAAAGAAAATGAAGACACTAAGAAAGCAAAGCCACTAATCATAGCGCTGCTACTGGAAATCCAGAAAATGCAGCCAAATCTGTATTCATGATAGCGCTACTAAGGGAAAACTTGACATAGATTCGAATGGCCAACAAGAACGATAAGATGCAAAATGAAGGAGGCACCTACCCCTGAGATGACGTGGTTTGTGTATGTGTATTTAGTTTATTTTTTATTGTTGTAATATCGATGTTCTCATTACTTTTCTTTCAATATGCTTTGTATGTTCTCTTAAAGACAAACCTTTCAACCATATATTCGCTAGCTTGGTTTAGTTTGTGTCAAAAAAATTCACCGCCTAACAGAACCGTTCCAAAAAGCAGTTGAACGTAAACAATATACACAAATATACTGAGCTTAATGGAATATATATATAACTATAAACATTGTTCTTAGATGAATCGGTAAGAAAATATTCTCACGTGTGAAAATATATGATAAAGCGCAGAAAGTTAGAGAGGAAATCTGAAATGACACATAGTAGCGTTAACTGTTCGTTCCTGCTGGATCTGTGCACTTAATCAAGATCCGAACCAGTAATGTGATATCACTAAAACAAAATTTTATTAAAGTACCGTGAGCATATTAAACAGTCATTGGAAGAAGCGTCGTGAATAGAAGAATGATTGTACAATTTTTTAACAATAATTACGCTGTTTTGTTATTTTGAAAAGCTACTTGAATGTAACTTTGTAAAGAATAACATTCAAAATTTAAGACAAACCTTCGGAGACTGAGAATTATCATTAAAATTAGGAAATACTAAAAGCCAGAGCAAATTGACCTAAATTCAAAGGCATTTGAATATAAATGTCACTCACTAAATTTATAAAGTTAGATTAATCTATTGCTGAAAATCATAAGTAGAGAATTATGGGCCCATGTTTTTTTTTTGTTTTACTCGCATCGAGGTTTTTATTCGATCTAACTAACTTTTTCTTAAAAATTCGATTGATGTTAAGGGTTTTTAAAAAATTAAATTGTATTAAGTTTATTATAGATTAGGTGCATCACCTAGAGTGGAAACCATAAAAGTATTAAAAATTGTATAAAAAGGAATTAAAATTAAGTTTTCATAATCATAAATAGAATTAAAATCAATTTAATAAATTAATAATAATAGGAGTTATCAAATTATTATGCATTATTATTAACATTATTAATTGATTAAACGTAATCGACTCTGTTTTCATCAGAAGGTGGGCTCCAAGAACCTGGCATTCTTAACCATCTTGCTTCTGGCAATGGAGCGTAAGAGTTAGCTGGTTCGGAGAAAGCATCATACATGGCATAGTAAGCACACATTGAAGTGATGAAACAGAAAACACCAGAAGCGGTTTGACAACCTTTGTGGCCACCGAAGACAGCAATAGTGTACAATAAGAAGAACATCCATAAACAGAACATTAAAACAAACAATGGAACGGTAGACTTCCATGTTGCAGTCCACAAAAAGAATGTAAACACACACCAAGAAGCTAAGAAGTAACCTAAAGCATCAGTCATTGAATCTTCACCAGTATAGTTGGCAGCAACATCAAAGACATCAGAAACGATGGATCCCAAGGACATGAAGAAAGCACCGTAACATAATAGAAAGACAGAACCAAATAAGTTATTATCAACGATAGCCCAAATACCAGTAATAATTTGAACTAAACCGGATGAGAAGAACAAAGTACCTGCCAATAATGAGGCCGAAGAAGTGTGACGAGCACCACAAATAATTAAACCTAAAGCAAACAAGGTGGTAGCAACAACAGCCAAACCTGCAGCACATGAAGTTGGGAAAGGTCTGTGGTTACCACTTCTCTTATAGTAAGAGGTTCTCAATAGACCTGTTCTTGGTGGATGGACCTCACCGTCATAATTATATGGCATATGGTTGTAGATCGGAACATAGATTGGTTGACCTTGTTGCATAGGAGCTGGACTCGATTCATCCTTTGGAATAGTATCCTCTGGAACAGCAGTATTGTTAGAGTGTTGATCAGACATTTTTTTTGAATTTGTAATCGTTATTAAATTTAGAATGTACTAAATATGCTTTATTCAATAAATATAATTAAAGACATCACTACAAGGAGAGATACAGCGTTCTATTTATAATCGACACTTTTTTTCAACTGCATCATTTAAATATCGTGTTTCATATGATTAAAAGACCTGAAATCTGTAAAGTAACACCACCAGAATCACCACCAACTTTTTTAAAACATGATGACTGTCACAAACTGACGCTCTAAAAAATTTAGTCCAAAACGGCAAAAACATAAGAAAGAAAACGCAATTTTTTTTCACGGCGTGGAGTGATTATCAGTTTTTTGAGACATTTTCCCTTATTTTTGCCAATTTGCCTGATTTTGCCTGTCAGCTAGCCAGACCTTCGTATATCGCTTAAGATCAAGTGTCAAATGTAAAACGTACCATAAAACCAACGCGTGGCGGCATCACTTTTTCAGGTAAAATCACCATTGGCATTGCTAACTTTGTGGGATTTGCTAGGAAAATTGGCATTTGCTTACGCGTGTATTAACAGTTCATTAAATCCAAGTAGTGGCAAGTGACTTCCCCAGTTTAGTGTATTTACCAAAACAACAAGAGTCCTGTGATTTTATGGATATTATGGTAATATTATTTACCTAATTAATCTGTTGTAATCTAACGAGATCCAAGTCCAATCCGGAAGTGCTGGGAAATGATATAATAATTTCTTAATTGACAAAATAGGTGAGAAACGTCACATAATTTCAAAATTTTTTTTTTTTTTTGCTATTGAATCTGTCATCTGGTTTAACCGAATTTTTTCTAGAATAATTTTTTGCTAATGCCTATAGTAAAATTGGAATGGAAAATTCAAATAAGAGAAAATTCGATGATAATTCTATTGGAGCAACAACTAACGAAGGAGCTTCGACTAAGAGAAGACAGAAATTGATAGTTTTACCAGTTTTACCATTTGCACCATTAAGACAAGATGAGAGACAGCATTATCTAAAACTTTTATATAACGAATATGTGGCAGCCAAGCAAAAATATAACTTAAAAATTAATCCAATTACAAAATCTGTTAATAAAGAGTTTGAAATTGCTAAGATTTGCAAACAAAAAATGGACTATCAAATGCTAATTAAAAAGGCTATGTTTAATATGAAGAAATATGGTAACGAAGATGGCAAAGTAGTTGCTGAAAGTAACAGTGAAGAGGATAAAAAGATCACTCAAAATAATGATAACGATGTAATGATCAAAGAGTTACTAAAAATGTGTATTGATAAAAAAACATTAATTAGGAATAACTTCGTAATGGACCTAATAGCTGATGATGACAACGTTGAACTTGTTAAAAATGTTGATTGTGCTCACTGTGGTAAAAATTTTTCAATTGATAAAATAAATGAAAAAGTTACTTGTACATTCCATCCCGGTAAATTGAATATAACAACTTACAACGATTTGAATACCGGTAAAAAAATCTTTGGTACTGATTATACAAATAGATCATTTATTTGCTGCAATGAAGTAAAAGGTGAAACTGAAGGATGCAAACAATTAGATCACCATGTCTTCAAGTTAAATGATACTCGCCAATTGAACGAATGTAAGAAATTCAAAACAATTGAATTACTAAGAAGCGAATTAGGTATTAATGATAATGATAAATTACAAATTCTAAGGAAAGAAAAGTTAAAAGCAATAGGTATAGATTGTGAGATGTGTTTTACTAATCTAGGCTTTGAAATGATGAAAATCAGTATTGTAGACTTTACCACATTAAAAACCATCCTGGATAAAGTTGTTTATCCTGACGGTGATAAAATTATTGATTTAAATTCAGATATTTCGGGTGTTACGGAAATTCCAAAAAATTCTTTAACTTTTGATGAAGTAATGATTAAACTAGCAGAGCTAACTGATAAAGATACAATTGTCGTGGGACATGGTTTAGAAAATGATTTGAATGTTCTAAGATTAATTTATAATAATATAGTTGATACTTCAATCTTATTAAGTGAAAATCAAGTCAATATTAGAAGAAAAGATCCATTAAAGAAATTGGCTTGGAAATATTTAAGCGTGAATATTCAGGGCAAGGAACACGATTCAACTGAAGATGCTTTGATTCCAATTAGAATAATCAAAAAAGTTTTGCAGAAAAAAATTGATAGACAAAACAGTTTAAAAAATATCAAGTGAAAAGAAAAAGCATAAATAACATTGGTTGTTTTCTTTATTCCTATTAGAGGATTTCTATATATTTATATGAATTTTATAAACTGGAAACAAAATTCTTGGAATTCATAAAAATTTCTGGTTAAAATTTCCGTTTCCATTGTAATCACTCGTTTAGTAGATTATTGCGTTTACACTAATGTGATCGGTTTGTATAAGAATCTTCCCTAAAGGGAAAAGAAAATACACACAGATATATCCTATAATTACCAGTTTCGTAGAAATTGGTTACTTGAATTGGTAATTTCAAAATAAATCTATTATCCACACATGGCTTTTCCTCTTGACTTTCACGGAAATGGAGTTTCAAGCTATGAAAATAACTTTATATGGCCATAGACAATTCCTTTCAATTGCCCGTATCAAACCACTAATGTTAATAAATAAGCGCCCAAATTGTCAACAACAATATTAACGGAAAGTAATAAACGGCTTTACTTATTCAAAAAAATTCTTTCATGTTGTAAGTCGTGTAAATAATTAAACAAATTATCATTCCTCATTTCCGATATATTTGTTGTATTTTCAACATGAATTGTCTATTCTAGTAAAGTATCTCACATAATTGACAATTTTCAAATTAATCCACTTAAACTCAATTTTTCTAAAAATATTGGTAAGTCTTCTTTCCTGATTTCAACAATTGCACTTTGAAAACTATCTAATCTGGCCTTTGCATTTGTATTGTTGGCAATCTCTTGGAAAGCCAATGAAAACGTATTCAAAATTGTCATTTTTCTTCTCTGCTTCTCGAGTTCATTCTCACCACTTCCTTTCATGTTCGGATATTTTGGGGGTAAACCACAAACAAGGTAAGTACTTGTCTCGTTATCTAAGGATGCAATAACTAATGGTAAGGGTTGTTGTTCCATTTCTGCACAAACTTCCAAAATCCAATTGCCCAATTTTGTTAAAATTAGTGGATTTTGAAACATTTTGGCATTACTCGATAAACTTTTAATTCCAACTGCATCAGCATCATTTAACGGTAATATTGAGCTATTTAAATTGTTTGAACTACCGTTGGTTGAAGACATTTTTGAATACTCCGATAATGTCATATCAGTAATTGTTAAATTTGATGTAAATTCATCTTTTAAAACAACAAGTCTATAAATACCTAAGTTTTTAATCATTTGCTTTTTAAAAATTTCACAACCTCTTTCGAAGATAAATTGCTGCTGAATTTTGGCTATGTTAATACCTCTAATTATTGAATTAAAATCTGTCAATGAATCAAATGCCCTCCAAAAACTTTTGACAAATTGGCCATCTCTTTTACCAATTAACTTATTGATTTTCTTTGTTTCGCTTTCTTCCTCCTCTTCTGCCGGTTCATCATTTTCATTTCTATTTCCATCAACGTCCTTATTATCTATATTACTATTTTCATTATTTTTCTTGGATTTTAGCACTGTATCGAAATAGTCGCCTATGTCGTATTCTAAGATTGCAGTAATTGAATCAACAAAATCACCCGCATTTATTGTACCATGAAAACCATAATTTCGTTTAAAACCTTGGTTAATAACGTCATTCAATCCAAATTCTGGTAATGTCTTTCTAAAAATTGAATTCAATTTTTTTTTCAAATCGATGTCTAAATAATGCCAGTTTTGATTTGCTTGTGTCAATGGAATACCCATACGTGCAAACATCGTTTTTAATCTTTTTTTACCGTCTGTTGTATATAATTCTAATTTTGAATTAATATAATTTGAGTAAAAAAATGAATTATATAACGTCCAATGATGTAATAAAAATAGATTATATTCTGTAGTAATTTGAAGACTATTGTTATCTGCCTTTTTGGAAACATTAACATCGAGTGAATTGCCTGTATTTGCGTTTTCATTATTAGAGGAATCTCTTCCACCTCTGTTTGAAAATTCATCTTCTCTTGTTTGTAATCTATTAACTTCGCTTTTTAATAATGGCATAACATCATCATAAACATCTTGAAAATTATAATTCAAAGATTTTGTACCAACAATTGCAAACCACAATGTATCAATGTTAATTTCACCAACAGTTGAAAGAAAGGTATATATTTGTAATGATGATGGTATTGTAATTGTTGTACCTTGATTATAATAATCTTCAATTATATCTTCTTTTTCATTCACTTTAGTTTTCCTTTTTTTTTTGCTACTGCCTCCACCAATGTTTCTTTTCTTACTTTTTTCGTTAATTTTATCCGCATCGTCATCAGTGTCTGCAAGATCATCGATCTCATCTATTTCGTCTTCATCTTCTTCGTCATCATCGTCATCTTCTTCAACGTCACTATCAATATTGATCAAGAAATCATATGCATTTTGTTCCTTGTCCAATTCTTCAGTTGTACCATCATCTAAACATCTAATGATAACTGATCCATATAAATTATCTAGATTCCAGGGTCTATGACCATCAATGACATAAATTCTTCTATTCAATTTAACTTCCTCAAATTTTTTGTTTTTAATTAGCGATTCAGCGGATTCAACTGAGAAGTCTTCATCCAAATAATTTTGCAAATCAATTTCTAGAAAACTCTCAAGGTCAACCATTGATCCACAACCAATTAAAATTATATTCGAAATTCCTTCATCTAATCCATTAAATTTTAACTTCAAATCAGTATATCCAACAACTGGAATTATTTGAAACACAATGAAATTCTTTTTTAGTAATGTAGATAACATTTTTGAGGAACAGACGGCATCAACGTCAAGACATGATACAAATATGGCTAATTTACAAGTTGAATGTGTAAGTGATGTTTTCCGGATTTCTTCAAATGTTTTTGAAAATTCTCTCGGTGTTAATATCATTTGTTTATTAAATTATTGACGATGTGTAAATAAATGAATAAATTAAGGTAATCAAATAATTGAAAACTGTCGTAAATATTAATTATAATATTATTATTATTTTAATATTAATAAATTTTTTTTTCAAAACGCCAAAAATGCTGAAAGCAGAAACAAATTTTTGTTTTATCGTTGAATACGCGTCGTAGCTCATAGAATTCACAAATTACGGTAGATATATTATTTGACAAATAGATAGATAGAAAGATATATACATTAGAAATAAAAGTTAACAAACAAAACCCCAAGACAAAAGAAATACTAAGAATTCAAAACCATAAAACTATAAAAATCTAATGTTTTGTAGGTAATCTTTAATTTTATGAATATCTGAACTATCGCACCAGAGTAGATAAGGTTCACAAGTACCATTATCTTTGGCTCTCATACAATGCAGATAAATTTTTGACAAAATTTTGTAGGTCTGTAAATCAGGCTGAATTGCATTAACATTTAATTCATCAATTAAATGTCCAATTAGTTTTAAGTTTTCAGTTTTGGACCAAATTTGAAACAAAATTGAATTATAAACATCAATGTTTAAGCCATAACCATATAGTTCAATTGATTTGTGGTTTTTAATATACTCCACTAATAACAGAGATAATGAAATTGAATTAAAATCAAACGTTAGTGAATTTAAACAGTATTTTAATAAAATGGGTAAAGTCTGAGAATCTATTAATGGATTTTCAGGTGATCCTAAACTTACCTCATTTATTTTTTCCGTTGAATTTAACTTTTGAGAACCTATTCTTTCATTGTTATTACTTGGATTAATGATTTTATTGTTACTTTTCATTGTGTTTTTTAAGGAGTCCTGTTTTTCAACAAATTTCTTTAAAATCTTATTTAGGACAAAATCATATAATTTTTCTGAATTATTTAAATTTGAATTGATGAACTCTAATGTTGGTGATAAAGCATCCAATAATTTCTTATTCTTAATTAACTTATTTTCATATTGAATTTCCAAATTAATTGCACCGGCTTCATTCCGGAAAAATGAAATTTTGGAAGTTTTATTACTATTACTGTGGATAGCTTTTGAGATATTATTATTTTTATTACTTTCATTTATATTATCAATATTCAGGACATTTTCAACAGGTGATTTTAATCCAACGAAATCTTTTAATGAATTAACAACACCCATCTTATTATTATCCTGTGATAAATAGTCAAAGACTTGCTTGAAAGATTTTTGTTCTTCAAATGATGTAATTCTCGTTTTAGCTTCAGTATTTGATTTTGCAAAATCTTGGAAAAAACTTTTGTATGAATCATTCTCAGTAATAGTGTTGATAATATTATCTTTTTTATTCTGACTATTGCTTGTATTTGATAACTTTTCTAATTCACCAAAAGTTTGATTAAGTTGAGTCTTTTTAACAGCCAAATCCGAAAGATTTCTACTGATATTTAAAGTATTTTTATTTTTATATATTAACTTAAACATATTAAATTAATAGTACTTTATTTAATTGTAGGTTCTATATTTGAATGGAGAAGGAATGGAAAAAAAACCTAAAATCAAGAAAAAAAAATGAAAAGTAGAAAATTATCGGCGCGACTATTAACTTTATTCACTCCAGTGTAAGGATGTAGTGATTTCAAATATATTCTTGTTGTTGTGATAACGGTTACTCTTTTATCTATTTTCGGATTTCAACCACACCATTTGGACTTAATTTATTACCTACTTTCTACTTCTCCATAGTTCTTTTACTTAAGTTTATATTTAACACCAACGTTCACATATAGTGCTTTTTCAATATACAACTCCCACAAGTACTTAGCTATGAAAAGTCTCAATTAAAATTTTTATTGCTTTCGCCGTAGTTTGGTAAATGCCGTCTCTATTAACAGTGTCAACTAGGCGACTCGTTTAGCTCTGAAGCAAAAGTTAATATGTGTGATGGAGCTCTGAGGAGCATTATTTCAGATGAGACCGAGATAAGAATACTATTGTGTACATCGCTTAAAAGTTGGCAAGACGGTACGGAGTGGCAAAAGAAACGAGTGTGTTTAAAAAAAAAGGACTCTGTAGATATGACTGTGGATATGATGAAGACAAGTCAGACATCGAGTACGCCCAATGATTGTCATTCTTAGACGACGATGGACAACAGTTAGCGATTTAATTGCGTTGAAGCAGGGAGTTCAGCCTGTGGGAACGACGAAGTCCCGGTTGGGTTCGCTGAGCAGAGTTAAATACTCAACTTCGACGACGAGGCCGACCTATTCTTCGGTCTGTCCGTGGCTTCCCTCTATTCTGGCATGTCTACATTCACAATATAGGTATTAAGTATCTTCAAGACATGGCTCTATGCCTCACAAAGGCCCAGGGCTCGACATAATAAGTCTCGAGACTTGTGCCACTAAAAACGCATGGCATTCTAGATAATAATAATAAAAAAAAAAAGAGAAATATGAGAAGCAAATCTCGGAACTTTTCGTATACCCAAGTTAAAGACTATCATGGCATAAGTGTGTTTAACGGCAAACTTTAAACAACGCTTTAAACAACGCTTCATAGGCTTTACAAGATTTTTATTTGCATATATTAATCAAAATCGCTCGAAATAAGAGTCTTTCCTAAAACGTTCCTCCAGTATAATAATAAAAGAACTATCGACGCGACGACCATAGCTGTGTAAGGATGTGCTGGCGCGTAAAAAAGAAACCCTTGTGACATAAAGAGCTAAGAAAACCATGACTTGTTTAGCCCTCTTGCTTAGCCAGTTTAACTAGAATGGAAATAATTACCTACAAATTCCAACCAAAGCTTCTGCCGTTTATTTCCGGATTTTGATAATAACAAATTATCACCGCATGCACGTAATAAATAATAATTGGTATTTTAGTATTTGAACATTCTACTCAAGTTATTATTCACTAGCTGACGATTAAAAAACACGCTTCACCAAACGTTCCGGTATAACCGCTCATGTTTATCTTTAAATCTACCTTATACTCAGTTACCATGAAGTTTTCGTAACGTAGCCAAAGATATGCCTGGTGTACATTCAATCTCTAAACAGCGCAAATATCAGATGACCGAGATAACTGTCAAACGAAACGTCTAAAACTAAAAAAACACCGGAAATTGCCTTTTATTGTTTTACGGAAACCCTGGCTCGGCAGCCACGGAAACCCAAGAATTTCTAGAATGTCGGTATATAGGCTCTATTAATAATCAGATTATCAATACTGTGAAGTATGTTGCAAGTATACTAGGGTTTTTAAGACTTTATTTTTTTATTTCATGTTCTTATTAGTTTACAGAATGTTACTGTGGTTGTAACCCATCCAGAGTTAGGATGTTTGTGGAAATAAGTTATTGTCCTATGATACGAGGAATGTCAAAAAAAAATAAGCGAGTCTTTGTCTTTTTTCGGTTAATTACACAGCTCCGTTGAAATCAGGCACTTATTTGATTTTCACTACAATAATCGTTTGATTTTAGAACAATAGCTACCACCGTATTACTTATTTATTGTATTAAGTATCATCTCATCTATAGAGTATTTTTGCCATATTAATTGTGATTAATAATAATCTGAATATCTACTCCCTAAATACAAAATGAACCCGAATTCTACTCACACACACTGTTGTTGTGTTGAATGTCGAGTTTCGGATCGATACTCAAACTCTTAGTAATCCAATGGCGGTCTTGTAGCAGTCGAAATAAGAACTTTTATTTTCATAGCTGATTATGATGCAATTGATCTCACAATCAAAAGAACCGTGATCACCATTATCTTTAAAGGAGTTGCTGATCATCAACTAATCCTTGAAATCCCAGTGTACAATACAGAGATCTCTCTCTACCTCTACCTGTAGTTCATATATTGATCGCTTCCCCGGCTCCGGTAATCAGCTTTTCCATAATATCCAAATGGTATCAGGTCATGCTATAACCGTAACGGCGTTAAAATTTGGCACAATAATACGAACGGAATCATCAGACTTAACCGTTTCCGGTCACGTATTTAACATAGTAAAAGAGTATTTTCACCAGTTGTTAATTAGACTCGGATAAGAATGGATTGAAGAATTGCCTTTTTTTGCTAATTGTTTTTGTTTACAATTAACCAAATTAATAGCATGGTTCAGACCCAATGTATACAGTATTCATGTTGCAATTGGAATATAAAAGTCTACAAGATCCCTCTTTCATATTAAGCTACTCTGTAAGATTGTAGTTCTTTTTCTTTTATATAAATATATTAATTATTATTAATTATAACATATAACAATAAATAAATAAAATAAATTACAATGTCTGAACAAGTCTTTGAAAAAAAATTAGTTTACTCTGTCTACCCACCAAGAACTGGTTTGTTGAGAAATTGTTGGTACAAAAGATCAAATGAATGGAGACCATACCCAACTGCATGTTCATGTGGTTTAGCTTTTATTGCTGTCTCATTATTCGTTTTAGGTTTGATTTTATGTCATGCTAGAAAAGTTGAATCTCCAGCTGTTTTAACTGGTATGTTCTTCTTCGGTAACGGTTTAATCCAAATTATTTGTGGTATTTGGGCTATTGTCGATGATAACTTATTTGGTTCCGTCTTATTATTATGTTACGGTGGTTTCATTATGTCATACGGTGCTGCTGCTTCAGACTTATTCGGTGTCATCTCTGCATACCCATCAGTCGAAAACTACACTTCTGCTTTAGTTTTGTTCTTTTCAGGTTGGACCGTCTTTGATTTCTTCTTATTCTCTGCTACCTGGAAATCCACCATTCCATTATTCACTTTAACTTTCTGTAAATGGTTCTTTATGTTGTTGTTAACCATTGCTCTTTCTGGTAACCATTCTGCTGTTAGAGTTGTCTCTGGTATCTTCTGTTTCATCACTTCAATTTGTGCTTTCTACGCTTTCTACGATGGTTTACAATCAACTGCCACTTCTTACTTACCAATTAATGAACCATCTTGGTTAAGAATGCCAGGTGCTCATTCCGAACCAAACGATGATGATAAGATTGCCATTGTTTAAATCAGTTAATCAATCATTTAATAACCTGCTATTATGCTGTATTCCTTTTTATTATTGTGGTATTAAATCATATTAGCTTAAGATATCTGATTTTTATTTTTTTCATGCTTGGTATCTTATTACGAAAAAAAAACTTTAAAAAAGGATCACGACATTTTTCACGATGCATTATCTGTTTCTCAACTATACTTTTTAATTACTAATATTTGAATTTTATATTCTACAAAGATTTGATGATTAATTTCCTCTTACTCTTATTCTCCCGTTTTTTATATATATTCGTTTTGTTTTTGTCAATTATTGATACCTAATATTTTTTAATCTATTTAGATTCCTATTAATTACTTAATTATCTAATTTCATTTATTTATTCTTGTAATGTCAAGTGGTGCGATTTAATGTAAAGAATTTTTCGGATGTGGACGGATCGAATTCGTAACAGAATTGGGACATCGACGGCAGCCGAGCCTGAAAAACTTAACCAGTTTATGCGAGCTAAACATTCTTCTTATTCTGAACATTGTCTGGTGACATATAGCTTCTTAGACAATAACAGGAAAACATGGATATGACGAGTAGCCAGAGGAAAAGTTATTTTACGGATATGAGTGGCTTTGTATGGTATAACCATCAATTGCTCATTTTCGTAGTTACTCTTTTTTCAATGTTAATATAACGGTTTATCCGTTTTTGTTTGAATACAATACTAATACCAATATTGGCAATATATTTATACTTAAATGTATTTCATTTAGTTTGACGATAGTGGATTATAATTTAAATGGAGAATCGCTACGATGTATATTGATTCCGACAAATTAATACTTAACTTGTTAGTCTAAATTTGTGAGAATTTTGAATTAATCATTTTGAGATAGTAGCGTAATACTCTGAAGTACTTCATTTTTTGAATCTTTTGATTATTTTCAATTTAATGTGGCCCACTTCTCATTACTTTATATATGATCTTTATCTTCGAATAGAATACGCATAAAGATAACTCTTAAGATGGCATAGGATCTACATCACTTAATTTTCTAAATATTCGGTCAAATTGCTTCAAATAAAAAATTAATAATTAATTTGGTGGTACCTAGTACCATTACAATATTTAAAATAATTTCCTATTCTTCTACCTTTTTTGTTTTAATCGATATTTTAAATTTTATTATTGATTTGCTATGTACAAAAAATCCATTAAAAAAAATAATGATAATACAAACTAAATGTCAAATTTGGAGTAATAACTAAAGAAAAGGAATAAATAAATAAAGCAAACACCGTTACTTTATAAAATTCGTTATTTTTCTTTCTTATGAATCTTTGGTAACAGTCTAGCAGCATGATAATTCAAAGTTGGCTTTTGAGGTGGTGGAACTTTAATGCCTTTACCCATACACTGTTTTAGTTCGATTTCTAGTCCTTTACAGGTTGTTGAACCTTCTCCATTTGACGCCCAACAGTTTAACATTTGAGACATAACAACTAAACACGGGTTGGTTTGTTGCTTTGCAACCTGATTCTTCACCCTAAGTCTTGGAAGAGGTGGAACTGCTGGTCTGTTTTTTAGTGCCATTACAATCTATGTGTGTATGAGAGATTCAGAACAATTTAACTCTAAAACTGAAGTCAAAAAGTCGATGAAGTAAAATTTTTTGGATTATCAGGTACGTGCGCTTACCAACGACAATTTTCAGACTTCTTAAAAGTGTAGTTTTTGATACAAATATCTCTAATAATAACTGTACACAGAGTCATTACGTTTTTTCTATAAATTAAGATATACCTAGGATTTTCACAAAGCTTTGATTTTACAAGTATAATTCTAAGGAGTTTTGACTACTATTTGTAAAGTAAATTAAACTAAGTAAATTAAACATTGAAAAACATCGGTGCGCTTTTGAAATGAAACCGATTTTATTTAGAGTGTTTTTTTACGAATGATCAGTAATTTTCTGTAAGTTTCACTTCCATTACCATAGTTATAGGCCATGTCTGAAACTATCTCACATGAGAAGCCTCATATTAATTCTGATGCTCTACCTCCATTAAAAATACAGAAATTATCTGCTGATGATGATCCAACTTTGCATCCTGAAGATGGTTTGTCGATAAACACAAAAGTTATAGGGGAATCAATTGAAATTATTGAAGCTGATGATAGCGATAATAATCGTGAAAATGTGATTGAGATTGACGAGTTTGAAGTCGAAGTGATTAGTGATAGTAATAGTTATGGCAATATTAATGGTAATAGTAGCAATAAGGGTGATGGTGATGGTAATGCCAGTGCTGATAGTACCGCTGCAAAAGGTATTCGTGGTAATGGTGAAGATATAGATGCTGATACCGCATATTCTGATCATTCTGATGATTTTGACCCGGATGATAGTGATGATGAATTAAAAGAATTCCAATTTCTAGATGCTGGTAATCCATTAATCGAAAATATTGATCTAAAACTGTATGACGGTGGACCAGTGCCACCTTTAGAAACAATCAAAATCACTAAAAATGTCTGTTCACAAGTTAGAAACTTTCTCAAAACTGAAGGTCATATGAAATTCTTAGATATTTTCATTCCTTCAGGCCCAAAAGCTGATGATATTATAATTTTAACTAAACTATTGGGTTATGTTCCGAAAGATATTGAGAGAATAAGAAAATATTCTGCTGATGAAACAATTTTTTTACACAGATCAATTGTTTTTTTGAGAGAGGCAATTAATCGAGTTCTAAAATCAAGAACTAGATTACCTGGCTTTAATACAATTAATCAACTTTGCAATGCTTTAAAAAACGCAAAAAATATTCTGGTTTTAACAGGCGCAGGTATTTCAACTTCCTTGGGTATACCCGATTTTAGATCTTCTCGAGGATTTTATTCTAAAATGAAAGATTTAGGTTTGGATGATCCACAAGACGTTTTCAGTTTACAAATGTTTAAAGAAAGACCTGAAATTTTTTATTCAATTGCTTACATGATTTTACCACCAGAGTTTTCTTATACCCCATTACATGCTTTCATAAAGCTATTGCAGGATAGAGGTAAACTATTAAGAAATTATACTCAAAATATTGACAACTTAGAAGCAAACGCTGGCGTCCTTCCCGAAAAACTGGTTCAATGTCATGGTTCATTTGCAACTGCAAGTTGTATAACTTGTAAATACAAAGTTCCGGGTGAAACTTTATATCCAAACCTTCGAGCTAGAGAAATTGCTTATTGCCCATTTTGCGAAACTGAACGTAAAGTTTTATTACAAAAATATGAAAAAATGGAAGACGAAGGCGGTTATTCAAGAAAATTTGATTATATTAAATCTTTTGGTGCTATGAAACCAGATATAACATTTTTTGGAGAAGAGTTGCCTGAGATTTACCACAGTACAATTAAACAAGATGTTAGAAAATGTGATCTACTTATATGTATAGGGACATCTCTAAAAGTGGCTCCTGTTAGTGAAATCGTTAATCGTGTTCCAAATGACATACCTCAAATTTTAATTAACAGAGATCCAATCGACCATTGTGAATTTGATATTGAGCTATTAGGTTATTGTGATCAAGTTATTACCTGGTTATGTGGTGAAAAACTAAATTGGAAAATAAATCACAAAGATTTTGATAAGATACTACATTCTGGTTTACAAGTAAAAGTTTTAGATGAAACCTTTGGTACTTTTTCAATTACTGATGCTGACCAAAGGAGAAAAGCTCAAGAATTGAAAGAACAGAGGGAAAAAGAAGAACAGAAGGAAGGAGAGGAACAGCCGAATCAACTTACTCTAACCGAAAAATAATTTGAAATAATAATTAAATTTCTTAATTTATGTAGTTTACTTATGTGATAATATAATAAACTATTCTAATATAATTTTTTTCAAATCGCTCAATTACTAAAATATAGAGAAGAATGTAAAAATGTTGTAGTTGGTTGGTTGGTGGACTTTTTTTTCGCAAGTTCGCACAAGTGAAATCATATTCTGAATTGATAATAGAACCCACAACAGTAACTTAACCTTAATATACTATTTTAAGCGTCCCGAATCTGACATAAATTTAACACTTCAATTATTAGTCAATTCAAGATGAATAACTACAATTTACCTCGGGCACCCACATCTTCGTCTCAAAGATCTCCATCAACTCAATCACCAACAGCCAATTTTCAACCAGGACATCGTCCAATGAATTCGGTTGATCTTGCAAAACAATATGAACAAGACATGCATAAGATTACACGTAGTGTATTCAAAGAAATGGATCCAAATGGAGTTCGTCTTGAGAAATATTTATCCCATGTTAGAATCATTGAAGATGCTAAGTCTGCAAGTTCAAGACCTCCAGCTAATAGTCCGCCAGGTAATAAGAAAAATAGATTTTTAATTTTGTCTGTTAAGAGCTCTGGTAGAATGAGATTACACAAAGCTAAAGAATCAGGTTCTGGAGTAATTCAAATTGGTCGTACTTGGGATTTTGATGAAATGACGTTATTAGAATTAGACTCTGAAGTGCCAACTGGTTTTATATGTCAAATGACTAAAAAATATTATTGGGAGACTCATAGTCCTAAAGAACGTAGGGTTTGGTTAACCACCTTACTTGAACATTATATTAAATATACTAACGGTAAACTACCGAATTTAGTCAATTGCACAGTTGACTATTTCCATTTAGAAACACTTTATGCATCTTATCAAATCTCTGGCGGCGGTAGTTCATCGCCTGTTGTTTCTCAAAGGATGAGCTCCCCACAAACCAATAGCTACGGTAATAGAACGCCAAATTTATCTCATTCCAGAAACACTTCACAAACGGGCATGGTTAGTCCACATAGGTCGCCAATGAAATCAAACGACTTGACGTCATTAAAAAAAGATCTTGGTAGCATTTCAAGATCTTCATCTGGTGCTAGAATTGCGGCCACAAATGCCACATCAGCTGCTTTAACTGGCGGTATGTTAAGAAGCCCTTCAAAAGACACCAACAGTAAGATGGATAATGTAAATAATTTTAGAAGGAGTCCTTCGTTGCAACAATTAACTGAACAATCAAAGCAGCAAGATCAAGATAAATTTGCTAAATTAGAAGCAGAAAGACAAGCCAAATTGGAAAATGATAGGCTAGAACAATTGGCAAAAATTGAAAAGGAAAAGCAATTAAAATTAGAAAAGGAGAAGCGAATGAAAATAGAACAGGAGAGATTAGATAATTTGGAAAGAGAAAGACAGATTGAAATGGAGAGAAAAAGACAAGCACAACTGGAACAAAGAAGAAGACAAGAAGAAGAAGATAGAAATAGGATTGTTGAGCAACAGAAACAATTAGAACTTCAAAGAAAGGCTGAAATTGAGACTATGCAAAAAGAAAGACAAAGGATTATGGATATTCAAAATGCAAATAATAGTTTCAACAGTTTTGAAGTTGGAGATGATACTTCCGCTCACAAAGATTATCATGATGATTTTATGGATGATTATAATGATGAAGATGATTCCCAGGAGCAAAGCACTGCTCCTTTACAGTTGAACCTACCTAGAAGTAGAGAAAGGTCTGTTCCTGTTGCTACTCCTCCGACATCAACGTTTCCAGTTAGCTCTACGACGCCCACTAATGGACTCTTTGCTTCTAAGAGAACCCTTACTAACCCAAAAATTCAAACTGATGACTCTCTAAACCTTGATAATATTTTGGATAACTCTAATCTAGATAAAAAGATTGATTCTCTTATTACACCGATGGATAAACTTGATTCATTCTCGAGTGATATCAATAACCGCATGGTTGATAATAGACCACATTCCAGATCAAGAGCATTCTCGCGTGTCAAAGATGATAAAAAAGATGGTGATTTGTTGGAATTATTTGAAGAAATTGGCTATGATCCAATGACAGATGATTCTGTGGCCTTGGAAAAAAAACTATTAGAAGAACTTGAAAAATTACAGTATGAAAAAATTAATTCGTTATCTGAAGTCACCGATGTTGTGTCTTCTTTGAAAAATTCTATTACCGCAGCTGTCTCTAGTTGTGATCAAATTAATCCTATATTATCTTTTTTTGGTATTCAGCTGTCTGCATTTAAGGATGATGTTGAATTTGTCGAAAACCAGGGCCATAATTTGCAAGTTGAGGCTACGAATAAGAAATTATTAAAAAAAGAATTAAATGATATTGTTCATTCTGTTGATATTTCTGATGATAAATTACAAATGTTACTAAGCAGTAAAATAATCGTCGGTTACCAGAATGAAAAACTTGAATGTATTGCACAGGAACTATATCAATCCTTGCTTAAAATTAGAGGCTCCAATGGTGATGAAAATTCTCAAATTTCAAAGATGAAAGCACTACAAGAGAAGAAATTGAAATTTGAACAGGCAAGGATGCAGTTTGTTACTCTTTTAAAATCTTCTTGCAAACGCATATTTGAATCTATTTCTTTGAGTTTAAGTACAAAATTACAAGGTGTAAACTCTTCTACATTTGAATCAGACTTTTTCAGACCTATTTTAATCAATAAAATGTCGTCTTTAATAACTTTGAACGGTATGCTAGCATTTGTGAAGCAAATTGCAAGAGAGGATTATGAAGAGATTTTAACCTTATTTTGCCATACCTTCAAAACTTTTTTTGACAATCTATGTAATGTTTTATTGCAAGATTTGACCGAGAAGGTGAATGCGATGGATTTGTCTTCATTTTCTTTCAAATCATTGCCTAAGGATTTAATTGATAAAAACTTTATTGATTCTAAGGCTAAGTCATCTTCATCCAATTTAGGTGATAAAAAGAATGGTAGTAGAATTTTAGAAGAGTTGGGTTTTAAAACTCCTGATTCTGTAGTGGATGTTTCAGAGGTTCGATCGGAATCAGATGAAGTTAAAGTTATTCATCTAGTTAAAGTATTTTGTTCTCAAATTTTGAATGTTATGGCGATGGAGCAAGAATTAATTATAAGCGTATTTTCCATCTCTTCATCCCCTTCTGCTCAGTTTGAGAAAATAGTAAGACGTCCGATGGCGACAAGATGCGAAGAATTTATGAATAGAATGGAATTTATTAATGGTTCTATTGAGACTGATAGAGAAATCGGTGATTCAATATTTGAGGTTATGAGCCAATTGTTTGATTCTACTTTTAGTTCTACATTGAAAGTTCTATTATCGCTTGCTAAGAGAGACATGTTACAATCTCCTGCTATTAATCTTATTTTGCAAAGTTTTTCTTCGGTTGTTGCAACAACAAATCAAGAATTTATATACGGTAATTTTACTAAACTCGAATCTAAAGTTGATAATCTTTGGAATAGAGAAATTGAACAACAAGTTCAAGAAATTACGTCTCAGGCTGTTGAGTATAGAGTTATGAATTATACAAAATGTTATCCAATATTTTTCTTCAAGATTTTCGGTATTGTCAACTCATTAAAACTAGAAAACTTTAAAGAGTTCAGTGCATATCAACAACTAGAAGGTAATTATCGTACCATTTGGAATGCAATCCAACTGTCATTAAGTAAAGGTATTGAAAATATGGGATCTTCTAGTGATGTTACATCTGATGCACTATCGCCTACTGCCAGTTTGGATGAAACTAATTCTAGTTCTATATCCAACGAGATAATTATAAAGCACTTGATATTAATGTTGAATTATAAGTGGCTAGTTGAAGGAGCAAAATATTTAGAAACGCTCCCAAAGGACATAGAAAAATCCATGGATGATATGAGAGATAAAGAATTGTCGATATATGCGGAAATGATTGCTAAAAAACATACCATTGGTAAGTTAATAAATTTTTTGAACGATATCAAAGGTTTAATCAAGACCAATACTGATCCGTCAAAGACAAATACATATTCTAGTTCCAGTATGAAACGTTTGTTGGCTCTATTTGAAGGTAATAATTTGAAACAAACTATTAAGGAAATTTCTGGCGACGTAAAGGCTCAAATTAAAGGACGTTGTTATTATAGTAATGATCTTTCCAGGGAAAATAAGTACAGTATTGAGTTTGGTGAAAATATTGAAAAGGATGCATTCAATAACTGTATGAATTCTTTATCCCAAGTTTACAATTCCAACTTTTCGAAATTGACGCCAATATTAAGACAATTTTACAAAGAAATCAACAACCCGGTGGATAAGATCGTTATCAACTACAACTTTAACAAGGAGTATATATCATAGTTTTTGGAATATGATATTGGGCAATTGCCCTTGTATATAACATTTTTGGATATTTATATTTTATTTTAAGTAGAGTTGAAAGTAACTCTTATCATCTATATGATTGTAAACTTTATCTTAAGATAAAAATTAGAAAAAAAAAAAAAAAAAACTGATAAAAAGAAAAAAGAAAACAGAACATGAAAAAAAATAGAAATCGTGTCAGGGGGATCTTCGTGTTTTGCGTTTTGACCCTTTTTTTCATAGGTAACTTTTTTAAATTTGTCAACACAACCAGATCCACCATATAAACAATAATATCATTGGTAGCATTATGACCTCGGTGCTGATGATTCTACTGAATATCATAGCATTGGTGATTCAAATTCCTATGCTGATTTTCCATGCGCTTGGTATAGAACTTTTTCTGTCAAATTTCCAAACAAGATTTAACAAACCTGATAATGTTTCATCATTATTTAAGTCTGACGATTATAATAAGGAGTCTGGAACTAGCAGTGATGCTGAATCTGATTCAACTATAGTTTGTGAATTGAAATTACAAAATGAGTTGTTTGATAAGATTATCAATGCGGTTGATATCGTGGATATTGTCCATGCCCATGGATATAAAGTTCATGAACACGTTGTCCAGACAAAAGACGGCTATCTACTTTCAATACATCGTATTTTGAGCAGCGCACACAAATCTTCCTCAAGTATACGCTTTAAACCTGTGGTATATATGCATCATGGTTTGTTGACAAACAGTGAATTATTTGTCCTTGGCGATACAAGCTCTAAATGTCTACCTTTTAAATTGGTCGATCTTGGATACGATGTTTGGCTGGGAAACAATAGGGGTAATAAATACTCCAGAAAACATTTAAGTTTATCTTCAACTGACTATAAATTTTGGGATTATTCGTTAGACGAATTTGCAATGTTTGATATTCCAAATTCGATTGACTATGTTTTAGAAATTACAAAAGAGCCAAGTTTAAGTTACATAGGGTTTAGTCAAGGCTCTGCACAATGTCTATCTGCTCTTTCTTTAAATAATGCATTAAACGATAAAATCAAAATTTTCATTGGCTTATCGCCCGCCATGATTCCAAAAGGTTTGAATAATCCCGTTTGTTCCTTTTTAGTTAATTCTGCTCCTGCTCTATTGTATCGTATATTTGGTAAACGTGCAATACTACCATCCGTTGTTTTTTGGCAAAAATTAATGGGACCAAAGATGTTTGAAATTGTTGTTGATAAATCATTGACTTTTTTATTTAATTGGAAATCTGGTAATATACCAACATGTCAAAAAAGGCTTGGCTACCCGCACATGTTTTCACCTTCTTCTGTGAAATCAGTGGTTCATTGGTTCCAAATTATTGAGAATAAAAGATTTCAAATGTTTGATGAGGGTGGTGCATCAGGTTCAAAGTTAGTCTATTTTAGTGGAACTTCAAAGAAAACCAATAGGGTGGCTCCATTTCCCACACAAACTATAACCACTCCATGTATGTTAATATATGGAGAATCGGATATGTTGATTGATATCAACAGAACCTTGGAGCAACTCTCGTGTGATGTAGAAGTAATTGGTATTGAAGGCTATGAACATATGGATACCTTATGGGCTTCCGAAGTGGAAAATACCGTTTTTGCTAAAGTGATATCGAAGTTGAAGGAATTCAACTAGAAGCAAGAGGACTTGGAAAATTAAGCGCCTCCATCTATAGAATACTGATCACTGTGTATGAGATGGTTAAATATATATGAAAAATCATAGATTCAGATGATGGTATTCCCAAGTGATCGATAATTTATCTTTTATCCCGTTGTAGAGTATGAAACAGTGAGTGTAATCCTCAGATAGGAACAATAATATATTAGAAGTAGTTTGACCTAACAGAAGCCGAAATTTCCTCCTTGTTTTATGTTCATAGATGTAAGCTTCTTTGATTACTTGATATTTGTAATGTTATCTTTCGGTATCGTGGTATTTATTTGATCCCCTGATGTTACAAGATAGTACTTGAGGCGTTTTAATTGATTTCTTTGATCCATATAAGAAGATATTACTATTATTTTCAAAACCTCCATGTTTCAAATCTATTCAGAATTTAAATTTTAATATAGTTTTAAATAAAACGATCATTTAAATGAACATCTATTTATTTAACATACCATATTAACAAAGAAAATAAATATTCTAATTCGGGAAAAGTTAAAAGTATTGCATTCAATTGCTCAGATATATTCTCACAGCATTCAGGTTTAAGCTTGAAATATAGAAGAATCTGCTGATATAACAAGTTGATAATGTTTTGACGTGACATGCTAACTGAAATATTGAAATTAGAATGGCTTATCACGTTACCCGGCTGATTTAAAACTCCGGGGTGTTTGCGTATTTAGTTTCCCAGTTAGGAAGGTACTTTTGTGTGGGGAAAATTTTCCCCATTTAAGCGGAACAGATTGAAAAAATGACCTTTAGACTGGCAATTTTTTTTCGAAGTTGTTTTTAAATTGATACTTGACCTTTTCAACTTGCTTAACTTTTTACCCAAAATTCTTTTCGTATATAATTTATAAATAATATTTACCACACTTAACATTAATATAGAGTTAAAATGAGTATCTTTCAATCAGATCCAGCTTCCTGTTCCGGAAGCAACCCTTTGAACAAACTAGTGTCGAGGGAAGGTTTCGGCCAATCTCTGCCTTCCATTGGACAGCAAAGCCAACAGCAACAGCAAAATAAGCACACTTTTAATAGAATTTCAACTATCGATGCTAACTTACAAAATGAATTTAATTCCTTTGGCATTGATAGTTTCCAATCTAATTTCAGCCAGCCAATAAGCAACCCATTTATTCAAGATCAACACTTGACACCTTCACAACCACAAAATACCTGGATTAATGACTTCCAGCAAATGAATATCGAAGAACCAACCTTCGCTAATAATACCTCAAATTGGGCAAATGACTTTCAAATGATTAACAAAAAAATAGTGCCACAATCTTCAAATATTGTACCATTAACAATGATGGGCGCCCCAAGTTTACAACCTAGTGCTTTAGCTTCATTTGCTTCTGCAACTAGTTTACAAAATCTTTCTAATAATGGGTTAACTAAAAGCGCTAGTTTTACTAATATGAATTTAGAATTTGATTCTGCTTTTAATGAGTTGGAAGAAGAAATTAACCAAGGAGAAGAAGCTCCAATCGCTGAAGAAGCAGATAAAATTGAAGTTGATGAAGAAGAAGATAAAATCAAATTTGCCCAACTAGCTCAATCTGTCTTCAGCGTGATGTCAAATACCCCAAAGAATGTTTCGTCCGCAACATCTGAGAAGTTCAAACAGTCCAACTTTTTAAAATTAATGAATAGAATTTCAACGAGAGAGGTTGAAATTAATAAAGAGAAAAACAGATTCATTGATTCAAATGGTGAAGATATTAGAAATATTCTACCCGATCCCCTAAAGGATATTAAGGATGAATTGAAGAGTAATAATGCAAATTCTCCATTTGAATCTGCCAAAATTATCCATGAACAATTAGGTGAACAATTGAGACCAAATGCTTGGGAAAGTTCAATTTAATATTTTCTGGCTAAATTGATTTAGTATTTTCTACATTTTTGGGTGGTGCTTCTGTTTGGTTGTAAGTTCTAATGTTTTTAGCTTGCAACTGATGGTAGTGAGTTTTTTTTTCATTAACTTCTGTTAATTCTATGGTTGACGTCTTTTGTATTCTATTTTTATCCTCATTTTAATTTCCTTTTGTTTTTTTCTTAGTTGATCCTCCGCTTATAGAGTCTTTATATATATTATAGAAAAAGTATACCGTTTTAATAAATTTAATAATTTAAGATTTCGCTGAAGTAACTCTTTTAATAGATTTCTTTCTTCAATAATCAGATTTAGTGCACAGCCATTACGTAATATTTATGTAATTAATGTGTGTCGATTGCTATTTGCTATAACTAATTCTGCAAGCTATACACAAATATATATAAACCATCAAATAATGTAAACGTAGATTAATGTAATCATATTTTTATAAGAAAACAACTACCGAAATGCCATTTAAGGAAACCAAAGCCCCAAATATTCAAAATACTCCATCAATTGAATTATTTTCATTAAAGAATAAAATTTGTGTCATTACTGGTGGCTCGTCAGGTATTGGATTAGACGTTGTTGCAGGTTATGCATCGGCTGGTGCGTTTGTGGTCATAATTTATAATTCTACGCCTGTCAAGGACGCTATTAGACTAATTAAAGAAAAATATAATGTGGAATTTGACTCGTTCAGGTGTAATTTAACAGATCCAAAGTCAATAAAACGAATGATTGATTACGTTGTCAATAAGTATAACAGAATTGACGTTTTTGTTGCAAATGCAGGTATCGGCTGGAAATATGGAGGAGTAATCGACACCAAAGATGAGGATGAGGTTGTTAAGCAATGGGAAGACTTTATGAAACTTGACTTTTCTTCGGTTCATTATTGCTCACATTATGTGGGTCAAATCTTTAAGAAACAAGGTTATGGTTCATTGATTATAACTGCATCAATGAGCGCTTCCATTGTAAACTATCCGCAACTACAAGCACCTTATAATGCAGCAAAAGCAGGTGTTAAACAATATGCTAAATCATTAGCAATTGAATGGGCATCGTTTGGTAATGTAAGGGTCAACACAATTTCTCCAGGTTATGTTGATACGAAATTTGTCCAAAAGATGGACCCAAAGCTAAGAGAGCAATGGAAACACTTGATTCCATTGGGTAGATTAGCAGATCCTAAAGAAATAGTGGGTGCTTATATATATTTGGGTAGTGATGCCAGTAGTTATTGTAATGGTACTGATTTGATTATTGACGGAGGGTACACGGCAGTCTGACGGTAAAATTATTAAGATCCCTTATTTGTTATAGTTTTTTTCAATCCCTTTCTTAATTTTTCTTTTTATTTTCCTTCTTGGAAATGTTAATAACAGTTGAATTATATGACTAATATGAGCACAAGTGAGAATCTTTCTGATGTTAGACCTAAAACGAATGGATCTGTTGCATCAGCACTTAGAAGATTTCAAAATGTAATGAAGAACTCATCTAGTCCTACAAAAAAAAAGAAAATAGTTACCGCTTTTGATAGATTAACCAGATCAGAAGAAAATAACCAGGGTAGAAAAATAAGGGCTTTCAGTACTTTGGATGATAGTGTGTCAACTAAAAATACATTGGAAAGTAAAAATCAAGGCAAGAAAGATGATAAAAATCTGAATCAAAATCAAAAAAGGCACAAAGATGAGGATCAAGATCAAGAAAGAGACAAAGATATGAATCAAGAGCATGATGGGAATGAATATCAGGATCAAGATCAAGAAAGAGACAAAGATATGAATCAAGAGCATGATGGGAATGAATATCAGGATCAAGATCGAAATCCAAATGGGAGTGAGGATGAAGATGTAGATGAAAACGAAGACGGAAGTGAAGGTGAAAACCAAAACAATTCCCAGGAAACGGGATCAGGAGAATTATTTGCTGACAATCCTTTGTTCAAAGCAATTTCACAGGTAGACACAAATAACAATACCATTAAAAGTTTACTTGACGGAAAGATAACAGAAACAACTTCATTAATCCCGTTGTTGTCAGGAACTATCACCAGAACAAATTCATTTTCTAATTACGGGTCACCAAATCACTATGAAATTAATGCAGAATTTCATGATATCGAAATGGTTCTACCCTATGATGCTAATATCAACATCAACACAATAAACCGAGTTTCGAGGCAAAAATGGATTATTTGGATGGTAGTAGTTATTATGACAATATTATGTGTTGTGGCCGTGTATCTATATCTTGCTTTGTAATAAATCGAATCAATAATCAAATAGGATTTAATTTTCCCCTTTAGTTTTCTTGACTTTTATCTTTTTTAATAAACAACCTCTATCTTTTTTCTTCCCTCTCCTGTTAAATCCTCAGAATGGTACAGGAGAATAATGAGTATACTCCAAGGTATAATCTTGAATTTGCTGACGATCATACTCTAACCAATACAGATCCAGTTGAACCTCCGTTGTCAGTCGGAGATGTCAAGGCATCATTGAATAGAAACGACAACGACATTAATTTTCAAGCTGATTTAGAACAAGGAAACTTGGGCATAGATAACAAAGTAGTTGAAACAGAGCCTTTAATCAATTCACAGTTAAATTCAGATTTAACTAATAATTACGGATATTCGCCAGAGCAAAATTTTATCAACCAACTTGATTGCCCTGAAGGGTTTTGGGGCAGATTCTGTAAAAAGTTTGGATTTAAAGTTCCTGATAACATAGTTTCATTTGTTGATGAATATAAGATCTGGTGTATTTCAGGATTTATCATCGTTTTTTTAATACTATCGTTGGTTTTAATTTATACTAAAAACTTAAATGCATTGAAAGTTATTTGGTATATCTTGTTATGTTTCCTAGGTTTCTTTGAATGTAGCGATAATAAATAAACAGAATTAATATGATAAAAGTTGTCGTAATTGAAAAAATATGTCCTAAAATCTGAATTGTGGAAACTATCATGTTCACTCTTCTTATATATAGTTTTCAGTACAGTGTAATAATAAATTTTCAACCGGGTGATTGGGAAGATTTGCTTAATGTTGAAACGGTAAAATTCAGATCCGGTAGACCATCATTTGCACCAATGAAGGTGATCTATTATCTCTATTTTGCTGTTCTAATCTACCTGAAACCAAAATATCAGACGCTCCATTACCTTCATGCAACGTTGAAAATTCGGACTCTATTCCGGACTTCTCCAAACACTCGCAGGTGCTGGAGTCGATAAAATAACATAATCTGTCAAAAACTTATTGGATGAGGCTGTTAATTTTCTCCTTTTCTATCTGGCAAACCATTGCTCAAAAATAATCTCTTAAGTCCAATAATTATCAAAAAATTAGATGAATAATACGATTAGTAAAGACTCTTAAAACGAACGCAGGAACATTAGCAGAAATTATATTTTATAATTATTGCATAGCTTAACAAGTTCTTTGCTTAGCATTTTTCGTTCAAATAAAAAAACTAAGTTTCATAAAGTTCTCTGAATGAGCATGAAAAAGTGTATTTTCAGTTTCAAAGTGACCAATAGACGGTAGCATGAGAAATCATGCTTCCTGATTGTTTATCAACTCCTTCAACTATAACCTATAAGAAAAATTGTTATCAATTTTAAATATCACGAAATACTTGCTTTTAAAATCAACACTAGGATATATTTTTCACTTTTGAGATCTCACGGGCTAAAAAAATTTTCAAAAGATATTTATTTAACTATTTTTTTTCTAAATATTCTGTGAGTTTAATTGCAGTTTCAATAATATATATCCAAGATTATATATATATATATATATAATGAAAACGAGAAGTCAGACTCATAAAACATTCATTGATGATGAACCAATTGATGGTAATAAAATTCAGGAGAATCCAATGAAAATAATAAGTAAAGATCAACATCAAGAAGATGAAGGAGATAGCTCATCTGATGATGCGCCAGAAGAAGAAAATGTGATAGCAATAAAGAAATCTATAAAAGAACAAAAAATAAAAGAAAAGCAATTATTAGAAGAAGAACGTCAGAAACAAAAGGAAAAAAGAAGACAAATAGATTTACAAAACCAATCACAGAAAAAGGAGAAAGAATTAAAACAATTCGAAAAGGACAAATATGATTTAAAAAGAACATTTGAAGAAGATGAACTGCCTGATGAATTACCCCAAAGCTTGCTTGAGGGTTTGGAAGATAATAATAATGAAGTTGACGAAATTAAACCAAAAAAAATCAAATTTAGTGAACTAGAAAGAAAAAAGAAATTAAACAAGTTAAAAGAAGAAAAACTATTGTTTGCCAGAGAAGAAAATAAACTAACAGCGGAAATCGGTCCGGTTAAAGTTAAAGTTATTCAAAAGAAAAAATATGATGTTCCAAAAAGTGTGATATCAAATAGAAAAGATCAATGGCTAAAGAGAAAATCTGTTAAAAGAGGATAGAGTTTGCTAACTTTCTTTACGATCATAGTATAGATTTATAATTAATTTAATATTTTTTTGTTTTTAAAATTTTATAACCATTTAAAATAAAAATCTTTAAAAACGTTTTAGTTTTCATGAAAAAATGTCACAGAAAAAGGAATAAGCATGCCTAAAATACAAAGACTGAAATTAACTAGTTGGGTTTTCCTGTCATTATTAATATTAACGATAGTCTGACCATCATCTTCATCATCATCGTGAAGTTGGAACGGATCATCCATCCCAGTTTGAGATAATGAATGAGAATAATTATTATGGTTTGAAACACTCATTAATGCATGAAAACCAACAAACAAAAACGCACCACCACTAAATAATAACAATTCACCACCAGAATTTTCATTTTTAGCTGACCCAAAAGCCAAAATTAAAAAATAAGTTAAAAATGCACCAACAGGTGCACTCAATGAAAATAATATAAGATGAATAATAATATAAATTTGAGGTAAACCTTCGCTTAGAAGTATTGAAGTTAATGAAAACGAAGCAGGTAGTTTATGAAGGAAAATTGCAATAATAATCATAAAAGAAGTTTTAGAACCAGATGAATCCACATCACTATCAGGTGCTGTTAAAGATGTCGTCATAACAATACCATCTGTTAAACAATGTATCAGTAAACCTAATGTAGTTGTATTCGTAAATGCAGATTTAATACCATTTATAATAACGTTCTTTCTATCGACCGAAACAGATAGAAGTGAATCATCACTTGAAGCAGATTGTGGAGGTAGTGCTAATGAGTTATAATATTTTCCATTACATGAAGAAATGTGAAATAATAAAGTAAGTTTGTCAATTGAAAACAATGTTACAAATCCGAGTAGTAAATAAATTCCAATTAAACTGTTATCATGTATATGTTCAATACCTTCTGGAATGATCAGAACAATTCCAGTAGAAATTAATATACCGACTGTGACTTTTGAAACATTTCCAATTGAGGCTGAATTTAACGGCAATATTAGCGTTAGAATACCAGAAGCAAAAGAGCTGTCAAAATGTAATCAATGTCAGTATGATCTCGGAGTTTGATTCTGCACAATAAAGAGGTATATCCACCCAATAAAAATAACGTACCTGATCGCCATTATGGATGAGTACAGAACAATTGTAGCCAATGGACCCATGGATATAATAGTGACTAATTAATTTTTCGCTTGTAACAACAAATGAGTAAATAAATACAATTGATAACAGAAAAAGAGATGTGGAATGGTTCGGAAGTGAAAAATTGAAACTAGTACACGCGCAACTTAATAATCAACATCGTACAGTGTAACATTAAATAAATTTACAATGATAGAATACTGGAATAATGAATTTTGAAATTTTAAAAGAAGAAGATATTGTTGATCATGTATGTATGCAACACTCTATGCGTCCAAATCCCTCAGGAAGATCTCTAGGCTATATGTCGATTGAGCCCACTGTTACAATTCCTATTAAGGATCTTGATAATACAGAATCTGAATCGCCGTTATACAATTTAGAAGTTGAACAATCGATACCCTCCTTTAGAAATTCACATTTAAATAATGGTAGTACCACAGGCTATGTTGTTTGGTGTGCATCCAAATTATTTGCCGAATGGTTATTAAGTAAAAAGTTAAATCCGTTTTATGATGAATTATTCGATAAAGGAAATAGCGAAGTAGTAGAACTAGGTTCAGGTTGTGCTGGTATTTTGGCAAACAGCGTTGGTAAACATGTTAAAAGATGGATATGTTCAGACCATGGTGGTATAGTAGCTCTATTAATTCGTAATATCGGAATATCAATTAATGATACTGAAATTGAAGGTAGTTCTAATACAAAAAAGAAGGACAAGGTTAAAAATAGACATAACAATAAGAATAAAAAGAAGAGCACCAAGCGCATTGATAATGTGAGCCAAATATGTGTTGTTGAGTATGATTGGGAATTATCAGATAAATGTGTAATTTTAGATAAACTAGAATGTGAGTACCCAAATTTTATTCTTAGCTGCGATACAATTTACAATGATTATTTAACAACATTTCTTGTTGAAAGTATTAGAGAACTATGTGATAAAAATACCAAGGTCATAATATGCTTACAATTTAGAGAAGCAGGGTTATTGGAATGGTTTTTACATGAAAGTTTTAGAAATGGATTTAAAATTTGGTATTTGAATGAATATGGAATGTTTGGAAGTGGACTTATTGAAGGATATGGTGTATATTTATTACAAATTGATGATTTTATAGACTAATTTTATAGAAAAATAGATTTAAGTTAATAACTAAAATATATGAAAATAAATCTTATAATATATACATGCAAGAGACACAGCTTATAATAAAATAATATCTAGTGGGTTAAAAACCATCTCCCTTTATCGGTTCTTCTTTTAACAATTTGTCTACCAGTTCTTGATTTCATTCTAGATAGAAACCCTAATCTTCTCTTTCTTTTCAACGTATTTGGCTGATAGGTATTACCTCTATTACCACCTCTAGTACCCCATCTTAATTGTAAAAAATTTGCAAGGGGAGATAATTGTGTGTTTATTATATTGGAAGTGTAAGTTTGGGAGTTTGAAATTGGAGAAGAAGATGATGCTAAGAGACTTGAGGAAAGACCATTTCTATTCGAAGCCATGAGTGAAGCATGGTTTGATGTAATGAAAGATATGGATCTAACACTTTGTCTGTTTGAAAAACTAATCGCTCTTGATAATATTGAAAACATTGTATATGTGGTTGTAGATTTCTTCAATAATAATGATAAAAAGATTATATGTTGGAATTGAGGACGATGATCATTTTCAATAAAAAATTTCAGTACTACAACTAACCGGGTAATTTTCCAACACTAAAAAAAAAATTCAAATTTTTTATTTTATTTTCACTTTATTTATTGTACTTTTATTTATCAATAAAGATATATACCAGTATAATGTCTAGTTACAGGGCCAGAAGAACACTTCAAAATGACGATAGTACACATCCAACCTTATTTAAAGTTATAGAATCCCAATCTTTCAAATCAAATGAAACAGTGCTCACATATCTCGATGGTTTTTTAGCCAGTCATGATTCTGAGAATGATAAGCTTTTAACAGCGGAGGCATTGAATAGTGAGTCATTGAAGACTTCTAGCACGTATTCCGGACTTAATCCAGCTGTTATTGCACAATTAAATAGATTACAAAGAAATTTGAGGGGTTTACCACCAGTTTTCGATACTCCAAGTACATCCACTAATAAAGAGGATAACGAAATTGAAACCGAAAAAGTTAATAAAAAAATTGTTTTTGATGATTAATTGATATATATCATTTTATAATCAAACATTATTTCCATGGGTGTATATCGGATAATTGTCGTTAGATGCATGTACGAAAACTAATAAATAGGGTTATTTAATAATAGAAAGAGTTTTTTCTTTGTTTAATCGTAAGACTTGTTGTAGTAATGATTATAAATTATAATGACTTTAATTATCATAATGTCCTGATTATTACTATGATTATTATATTATCAATATTGTTATCAAATAAATAAAATCTGTCACTATATTATCGTGTAAGCCGTGTCTTATTATTTTAGCATGTTTTAGCTGATTCATGATTTAAATTAGCTGATCCTATTTTTTATTTAACTCCTTACTGCAAATTACATATGTCTAACCAGTTAGCACTACAGTCTTCATCATCGGCTTCTGCTTCAACAACTCAACTAAATCATCAAACGCTTACATTTTCTTCTCGTTCGTCAAGAAACTCAAATCAGTATACTGATCTGACATTAAATTTAATATCAAACTTATCAAGCAAACCAGAACATACATCTGGTTTAGGTAGAGATTATTGGCTTGAAGATTCTTCAGCTACGAAATGTCGTTCTTGTGACAGGAAATTTACAACTTTTAGAAGGAAACATCATTGCCGTATCTGTGGTAAAATATTTTGTGGTGCTTGTACAACATTTATCGATGGTTCAAAATTCAATTATAATGGTAAAATGAGAGTCTGTTTGCTATGTGATCAATTAGCCGATAAATATGAAGAAGATTTGTCGAGTGAAGATGAATCAATTTTAGATGATCCATATTCCACATATAATAATGCTAATTCGACAAACGAGTCTATTAAAAGTACGAAAAACAATCACAAGAATAATAAGGATAAGGTAGATTTAGCCCCAACACCTCCTCCAATGATGGCAATTGCAACAACAAGAAAGGGTGAAGCAGTTGAAATTGATATACCCAGAACTTCATCCGTTACTAGGAAAACGAGAACAACTTCAAAATTACATCAAAATCCTTTTTTCATTACTCCCATGAGAAATAATAACGATACCACTCCTTCAAGGAATCACAATAATAATCATAACAATAATGGCAGTAATTATAACAATAATAATATCAATAGTAACTATAATAATCTTTTAAATAATAGTTCAAGTAATATTTTTTCATTTAATGATTTAAATAATGATGTTAAAAAATCTTTAGCACCATCATTATCATCAGTGGCGGCAAATGCTGCATCTTTATTCCATTTTGGTGATAGCAATAATAACAATACTAATAATAACAATGATAATGCATTGAAAAAATCTAAAAGTCCCAATAGATTTGGATTTTCCTTATATCCAAATATTTCAAACACTACTCCGAGTATTCATTCCAGTAGCTCGTTGGCACATGATTCGGACGATAACTCAAATATTTTAGCTCCTAAATCTTCTAGAGATGTTTGCACAAATTCCTCCGACGAATCTTCAGAAGATGAAAACGAAATGATTTCTTTTATGAATAATCACCAATTTAATTGGCCATATAGGAATTCAACTGATGACAGTAATAATGGCATTAAGAATAAAAATACTGTTAATAATAACAGTAATAATAATAATAATAATAATAGTAGTAATGGTAATAATAATAATAATAATAATAATAATATTACTAATAATAATAATACAATTTTTAGCAAAAGTACTTCTGCAATTCACAATAGCTTTCAAAATCCTTCATTTTCAAATTTAAAATCTGCAGCAAGTACTAATTTAAAACATTTGAATACTTTGTCTTCTACTAAAGATGGTTTGAAAAATCCAACGCAAACTTTACTTCCACGTCGTAGTAATAGGCGTCGTGCTTTCAAACGTTTAAAGAACAGGAGAATGTCTAAAAGCGGGTCGGCTAGAATTCCAAGCGACTTTAACTCTTCAAATATTTTTAATCGTGTTGTTTCAACAAGTTCTGGTTTTGGCTTTGGGTCTGAAGATTTTGAATTCATGGATGATTTTTTAAGAGCTGGCGAAAACCATTCACGTCAGTTACTCAAAGAATTACTTACAGATAAACAAGTCGAAAATATTGATGAGTGGACTGCTGTTCTGATCAAATGCTTGAAAAAAATATCTTGTATCTCGTTGAATATATCAAACTCTTCTAGTTTTGATATGACCAATTATTTGAAATTAAAAAAAATTCCAGGCTGCTCAATTGATGATACTCAAATTATTGATGGTGTTGTTTTTTCTAAAAATTTACCCTTAAAAACCATGCCTCGTGAAATTACTAATCCAAGTATTATGTTGATAACATTTCCGGTTGAATATGACCAAGATGTTAATCAGCATTATTCGAGCCTGGAACCAGTTATTGCTCAACAAGATGAATATTTGAAAAAATTGGTAGGCAGAATAGTGGCTTTGAAACCAAATATTGTGTTATCAACATCTTCTGTTAATGGCTATGCGTTGAAATTACTTGCTGATTCTGGAATTTCTGTTGCTTTCGAAGTAAAGTATCAAGTCATTCAGAGATTATCAAGAGTCACGGAAGCAGATATTATCACATCAATTGATAAATTGGCAGTTATGCCTAAATTGGGTAAATGTGGTAAGTTTGAGGTTAGAACTTATTTACATTTATCTATCAAACGTACTTATTTTTATTTCACAGGTTGCAATCCTGAATTGGGATTTACTGTTGTATTAAGAGGTTCAACCAAGGATAATTTAAATAAAATTAAAGGATGTGCTGCATTAATGGTTTATGCTTTTTTTAACGTTAAATTAGAATCCGGATTAATGCGTGATCAATGTTTACATGCTTCAGAATATATTATTAAAAATGTCACGCCAGCTTTATATACTATTCAATTAGGTAGTGTGGAAGATATTTGGAAATTGGTTGATGAAAGAATTCTCAGTAGTTCTCCTTGGGTAAAGTTTAATGTTCCTTTTGTTTTAAGTCAAATTAGGAAACTTGAAAAGGAAAAAGCCAAAAATGAAGAAATGTGGAACGAATTTGTTAATATTTTCAGTAAAAACGTTGATAAAAAGGAGCAAATTAAGGAAATTAAAAGTTCTGACGATTGCCTTGAATTAAAAGAACTAAATAGAAGTGGGAATGAAAATAAATTTAATTATGTTGTTGATGAAAATATATTTGATAAGTTTAGGGAATACTGGAAAATAAAACATTCTGTTCGGGATTTACCGAATAATTATAAAGATCTGTACAAATTGGTGGAAACCAATATGCAATTCAAGAAACAATATTTGGGATCTGAATTATCCATTGTTATGAGGCAATGGGATCAGTTTTGGTCCATTCGTAAGTTGGCTTTTTTTGATCCCAATTATCATCAGAATATTGTAACTTTGTTCAGTATGGTTTCAACCAAAAATGCCACGCCTTGTATTGGTCCTGAAATTCAATTAATAGACTTTTATTGGGAAAATGATTTTTGTTTGGGACAATTTATAGAGCACATTTGCTTACACGCGGATGATATTTGTACTGAAGGCTGCGGTTTAACGTTAAAGGAACACTTTAGATCATATGTCCATGGTAGTGGTAAAGTTGATGTTGTTGTTGAAAATAATTCCCATGTTATTCAAGGGAAGGAAAATATCATTATGTCATGGAGTTATTGTAAAATTTGCCACAATAACACAGCAATGCTACCCTTAAGTGATAATGCATGGAAGTACTCATTTGGTAAATACTTGGAATTAAGTTTTTGGTGTAGAGGAATGACGGTTAAGGGGGCAACATGTCCCCATGATTTTTATAGAGATCAAATCCATTATTTTAGTTTTCAAGATTCTGCGGTTCGTGTTGAGTATTCTAGCATTGAAACTTTAATTTTGATTCCACCTAAATTTCAATTATTCTGGGAACCAGAATATGATGTTAAAATCAAACTGGATACTTATCGAGGTGTTCTGGATAGAAGTATGGAATTTTTTGAAAGTGTACGAAGCAGATTAAAAAGAGTTAAATTGGACAGTATGTCAAGAGATAATATGGAAGCCGGTGAAAAACGTATTTCGGAGTTGAATGAAAAACTGGAAAAGGAACAAAATGAAGTCATTCTATTGAGTAAACATATTTATGATACTTCTGACGTTACAGATCATATGACATTAAACGCTGTTATCAGAGAGGTTCAAGAATTATCTAGTGAATGGAATTTTGAATTTCAGGATTTTGCAAGAGATTTCTTACCAAGTGAAAAGGATATCAAAAAAATTACTGCATTCCAATTGGATAAACTGTTTAAATCAGTGTCAGGCGATGAAAAGGACAAAAAAAAAGATAATGAGAATGAGGAGTCTTTGGATGAAAAGAAAATTGTTAATGAAAAAGAGAGAAAAGTTGACGAAGACGACATTATTAAGCAGTCAAATACAACTGTAGATTCTGATGATTTAAGTAATGATACAGATACGGAGGGGAAAATAAAGTCCAGGAAGAAAGGCCAACTAGTATTAGATAAAATCAATGAACTCAATTCATTCAAAGGCTTAAACAAATCTTTACCGATTGAAAAGAGACTTGAAATTAGATCGCCAAAAAGTGAGGAACTGATGAATAAGAAATCTTTTTGGGAAACACGTACCGATGAGTTGACGGAAAATTTATTAAAGACAGGTGAGCCAATAATTCCTGATTTAGACGCAGGTAAGGTTAAAAAGTTAACAAAATTTTTTGATGCTCAAGAATTTTTTAAGCAAAGGGAAAGGGAAAAGAAAGAAATGGAAAGAATGAATAGTTATATGCCAAAAGTTAGTGCATCAAAGCCACGAATTGAAATTTATAAGAATGTTAATGATGCTGTTCAAGCTGAAGGTAGAGAAAGATCGGGCTTGAACGGTAAAGGGAACCCGAAAAGTAAAGATGATGGGAATGATGTTAATAGATCCGTTAGTAAGGATGAAACGACGAATGAAGAGGATGATAAAAGAAAAGATGATGAAAGAAGACCAGATGTTCAACCTGAAAAGGTGTCTCTTTTGAAATCATTAGCCCATTTTTGGGCTGATAGGTCTGCTTCGTTGTGGGAACCATTGAACTACCCGTTGACCTCTTCTGAACACATTTTTGTTGATTCTGATGTTATTGTTAGGGAAGATGAGCCTAGTTCTATTATAGCATTTTGTTTGAGCACATCTGATTATAGTTCAAAATTATACAGTACTAAAAATCAATCTGCGACTCAATTACAGGATATAAGAACTGGAACGGCAAACGCAAATAATACTAAAGATAACTCATTGAATATGGAATCAGCGGTTGCTGCCGTTGCCTTTGCCAATAATCTCTCTGTTAATAATTTCAGCAATAATACTGATTTCAATACTGTCAGTGAAAGCAAAAGTACTAGTAAAGATGATAATGTTCCATTTTCAATTTCATCATCACAACTGGATAATTCTAACGATGAAGACAATGAAAATGAAAAATCATCAAGCGTCAATAATTTAAATCTTGAAGAAATTATGCTGAAAAAAGGTTTTCATCTAAAATACCAATTTGAAGAAGGATGTTCAACAATATCTTGTAAGATTTTTTTTGCTGAACAATTCGATGCATTGAGAAGGGAATGTAACGTCAACGATAATTTTATTCAAAGCTTATCTAGATGTGTTAAGTGGGATTCCACGGGCGGTAAGAGTGGGTCTGCATTTTTGAAAACATTGGATAATAGATTTGTCATTAAGGAATTAAGCAAGGCGGAATTAGAGGCATTTGTTCAGTTTGCTCCAAATTATTTTGAGTATTTTGCCCAAGCATTATTTCATGGATTACCTACGGTTTTAGTTAAGATTTTTGGCTTTTACCAAATTCAAGTTAAAAATACAATACCAGGAGCAAAATCTTACACTATGGATATTCTTATAATGGAAAATCTATTTTATAATAGAAAAATGGATAGGATTTTTGATTTGAAGGGTTCCATGAGAAATAGACATGTTGAGCAGACAGGAAAAGAAAACGAGGTTTTATTGGATGAAAACATGGTTGAATATATTTATGAATCTCCTCTGTTTGTTAGAGAAAATGCTAAAAGACTGTTGAGAGCATCACTATGGAATGATACATTATTTTTGGCTAAAATGAATGTTATGGATTATTCTCTGGTTGTGGGTATTGATTCTGAAAATAAAGAGTTGGTTGTTGGTATAATTGATTGTATAAGAACTTTTACATGGGATAAAAAGTTGGAAAGTTGGGTTAAAGAAAAGGGCTTAGTTGGAGGTAGCGGGGTTGGTAAGGAACCAACAGTTATTACTCCAAAACAGTACAAGAATAGATTTAGAGAGGCGATGGAAAGGTATATATTGATGGCACCAGGTGCATATTATCAAGGAACTACATAATAGTTTATATTAAGTAGGAAGTTTATATAATTGTTTTAAGCAACAATATCAATTATGATTAGTGTCGATATTCATCCAAATGATTAAACTAACAGAAATGTTACAAGACACATTGCTTCTACTGTCAACGCGTTATATTTTTGCAACTGTTCATACCAACAGCAATATTTAATTCAATTATTTTTTACATTCATGGATTTTCCAGGAAATGATTTCTTAAAAATATTCATATTCGAAATTGCCTAAGTGATAAAGATCATATAAATATATCTGTAATCTTTCAGATTATTCCCATAGAAAATTAACATATCACGGATAATAGACAAGAAAGAATCTATTTCATGTTTAGTGAACTGTTTTAACCGCACTCGGAAAAAAAGTTCAACATTATCTATAACATATAAAGAAATACTGTAATTTTTTTACTACTTATCAAGTCTAAGACAAAAAATGTACAGAGACAGGACCAATTTATATATAGCATATCGTCGAACTTTTCCACATCATAATAGTTCGATTTCAAGGTTTGATAGGCTCCCGGATGAAGAGGAAGGATTGGTGGGTGTGACGTCTAATGTTAAAAACAATAGCAACGGCGAAACATATTTTGATGATGAACCTATTGAATTAGATACGTTACCTCCATCTTTGGTTCAGTTACAGAATGCATCTAATGAAATCTTAGAATCATTGGATAGTAAGATACAATCATTAAACAAATTATACAAAAAAAATTTATTACCAGGATTTTCGGATACAACGAACATTGATTCCGAAATCGATAAGTTAAGTAATTCAATTACAATTGAATTGACAAATGTCTATAAGCAGATTAAAGAACTAGACGGACTGAAGCTACAATTTAAAACAAAGTCTGAAACTAAAATGGTTGACAATTTAAAAAAACAATTAGCACTTAGAGTTCAAGAATTAAGCGGTGGATTCAGAAAAATGCAAGGAAACTATATTAAGTATTTAAAACAAGATGATGATGATAAAACTGGTAGTAGCACTGGATTTGGAATTGGTGGTGAAGATGATAATGATATTGAAGGGTATTCAAAGGATGCGATGCGAGAATCTAGTAAACAAATTGTATCACAGCAGCAACAGCTCGATGAAAATTATCTGCAACAAAGGGAGAGAGAAATTTATAAAATTGCACAAGGTGTTGTGGAAATTTCCGTTATTTTCAAAGAATTAGAAAATATTGTTATCGATCAGGGTACTGTTTTGGATAGAATTGATTATAATTTAAGCAAAACTGTTGAAAATGTTCAAAATGCAGAGAAACAAATGACCAAAGCTGAGGGTTATCAAAAGGCGACTGCGAAATGTAAAATTGTTTTGTTCTTGGTGTTATTGATATTTTTATTTTTGATGATATTAATGGTAAAGCCTAGAAGAGTTGATCATTATGTTCATGATTCATCGCCTGCTCCAATACAAGCGACCCCTGAAATTGATAATGGCATTAGTGCGAAGCCCAATACTGCCAATGGAATAAATGATGACCATAAAGATTCTGCGGATGGAGCTGAAATTAGAGACTCTCCATCGATGCTAACGCCAGTGGCATCTTTGCACGGACGAGATTTAAACCTTTTATAATATTTTTAGTTACGATTTTATTTATTTCTATATTTAATAAAAAGAGTAAATGAACGGCCCAAAAAAAATGACGAAATGAATATAATGAAAATAAAATAAAATAAAAGCATTAAAAATTACCCAAAGCACCATTGAAAGAAAATAGAGAATAATATTAAAGATCAGTTTTAATTTTGATTTTAATTTTAATCTAATAAACTCTTAGTTTATGTTAATCTGCCATAAGGACCATCATTTGACATTGATGATGGCGGTGGCATATAACCTTTTTGCCTTCCTTTATAAGAGGACGGAACAGAAAATTGATTAGGTAATGGGGCATTATTTGGTCCAAATCTTCTCTGATAATTATTCATTGAACCTGGAATGTTATTTGCTGGGAATGAATTTTGATATTGGTTTTTATTGGTATAGCCATTTTTCATACCCATAACCATATAAGGTTTAACTTTTTTTTGATAACCAAAATGCTGTTGCGGTGGCGGCATACCAGCAGCATTCTGTGGAACCGAAGAATAATTAATATTCTGTTGATAATTTCCTCTATATTGTGGATAGGAAGGTCCTCCTATTTGTTGATTTTGATTATGATTTTGCACTTGATTTGGAATATGCTTTTGAATTTGAGACTGATGATTCGATTGAATATAAGGATTGGCATATTGGTTATAAGGGTTTGGAGTGAATTGCGATTGTGGAAATTGCGATTTACTTGTAGCACCTCTATAGTAATTTGGATTAATACCTCTCTGAGAAACACTGGTAAAATTTGAATCTGAACTATTAGAATCTGAACCCTCTTTTTCAATTGCCAAAGTTTGCTGTAAATTCGAATTTGAAGAATTTACTAATCTATTATCAAAATTTGAATCTGCGGTTCTATTTTCCAGATCGCCTAATAAAGAGTCGTCAAGATAAGGATTAGAAATTTGTGGTAATTTGAGAGAATCATCATAGACAGATGATTGTGCATCTGATTTCATCCCTGCACTTTCATTCTCAAAGGTTGAAGAAGTCATATTTTTAGAGATGATATTTGTGTTTGTTTTGTTTTCAAGTTGGGAATTTTCATAATTATCAAAAGTTGATGAGGTTATATTTTTAGAAATCGTATTCGAATCAGATTTCTCGGAATTAACAGTAAAAACAGATCTATTTCTCTCAATGAAAATTGAAGGAGGTTCAATAACCTTGTTATTATTTTGGAATTCGTTCAGCAAACTGGAATCGTTTCCGTATTTTTCTTTTTCTTCTTCCTCATCATCATCATCATATTCCTCAAGGTTTGGTAAGATTCTCATTGCTAAACCAACCATGATAATTGAAATCATGTTTAAAACTGCTGCAGGTATCAAACACCAAGCTGGCCAATCAACGTTGGGATAAAATAGTAGGAACGTTACAATACAAATCAATGCGGATGACAAAAATGACAAAATGGTGAAAAGCAGTAAAAATGACCAGTAAACTTTTGAGATTAGAAACACGCTGACTAAGTGAACTAAGATGTTGAAAATAACTGAAATGAATGTCAGACCAGCCGCAATTGGTGCAACTATAAGTATCAAAGCTAGTTTATCTCTTGCAGCATCACCCATTTTCCAGTTTGAGCTGCTATCTGTTAAGGATGAAGGTTTATAGTTCACTGCAGCTTTAGAGCAGTCACTACTGGACGCAGCATCGTAGGAACAGTATCCAAAAACTCCATATTTATAAGACGAATCATGTGCAAGGTATAAGGTAGTTAAAACAGGAGATGTAATGGTGGCTATGATAAGAAAGGCCAGTGATGCCAGTTGAAATATCAACCCAGCGCTATGTGTGTGTAGTTTCATTGTTGAATAAGAGAACTAAAAAAGTGAAAGAAAGCCTTAGATTACCAACAAGACGGAAGAAATGGTAAACAAATCAGAAAGACAAATATCTGGTATATTATACTGGATTATCGACAATTATTGTGTCCTTATCGATCTTCAGAATCAGATTTGTTTTGTTTTGTTTTATTTTTAGCTTTCTCAGCCATATAGGGCGGGACAAGGCGTGTCCACAGTCAAAAAGGGGCTATTTTTTTGGGGCCGAGAACGTGGCTGGTATCTGGGGGTCGTGTCTGTTTACATATTTCCTATTTGGGAGCAGTTTCAATCGAGACCGTGGTTTACTATTCAGATTTTATTGTTTCTGTGGCTGCAATTAGCATTGTTCTGTTGATTGAACAATTAATTTCATATCAAGATCACTAAGGAGCACTGTGGATGTTCATATGTTCAGATAAGATTAACGCTGAGGCGCACCGGGTGTTTCCTAATGTGGTGGTTTGCAATCGGATAACGTTAATCAAATTTCAGTTCTTAATGCCTTTCTTCTCAAAAAAGAATATTTGATCTGGATGATCTGGTAACAAAAGTATTGGCGAGTCAGTGGATTTCAGAACGCTGTTTTTCAGAATAGTTTATCGCATGTATATCCGTTCGGTTTAAAAATCATACAATTTGATAATTGAATTGTAGTGGATTTAATGGAATTGCTTATATTCAGCACTCTAGACATGTCGCATGGACAGTATTGTCTTCCAATTCATACAAAAGGTGAAACACAATAAGATTGTCAATACACATATCTATGTAACAGGATCCTCGTACACAGGTTTAGCTCCTTTACGTGATCGAGTTGTTCAGTTGTCCGGGTGTATTCACTTTTTAAAACCAATTTTTTTACTATTCGTTGGTAAAAAGCACCATTATGTTTGAATTAATCTCGATTATACTACAAATAATATTTTATCAACTGCTATCAGATACTGTCGACACTGTGGCGCAGTAGAAAACGTTTTGTGGCGCATTAAGCATTTGGTATTGTTCTTTTTCTATAGAAATCCGGAATGGCCGATTTGATTTATTGGATATTTAATCCGAACTCTTAGCAGTCTTGTATACGTTAGATATTAAATCCTGTATCAGATAATCAAGTTTATATCTTTGTCACCTTCAACATGTCACAACCAATGCATTCTTCCCATATATTATCGTCTTCCATGGATGCAGACGATGTGAAAGAACAAGAGATTCTAAATAGATCTTCAGAATCTCAGGTCAACCTAAATCAATCTATGTATGATCAACAAATGGAATATAAACTTAAACTACATTTGCCTCCAGTTAAATTACCTTACGATTTTGGCCCTGTACCAGTGGATGATAAAAAAGTCTTTTTCTTTGATATTGATAACTGCCTGTATAGAAGATCGACTAGAATTCATGATTTGATGCAAGTTTATATTCACAGATATTTTAAAAAGCACTTACATTTAAATGATGAAGATGCTCAAAATTTGCATATGAAATATTACAAACAATATGGTTTGGCTCTAGAAGGTTTGGTTAGATTACATAAAGTTGATGCTTTGGAGTATAATAAAGTTGTTGATGATGCACTACCGTTAGACAGGATTTTAATACCAAATCCACAACTAAGACAAATGCTGATAGACTTGAAAAAAAGCGGTAAAATTGATAGGTTATGGTTATTTACAAATGCCTATAAAAATCATGGTTTAAGGGTGATTCATTTATTGGGTATAGGTGATTTATTTGATGGAATGAGTTTTTGTGATTATGAACACTTCCCATTGGTTTGTAAACCAATGAAGGGCGCTTTTGATAGAGCGTTAATCGATGCTGGCGTGTCAAATCCTGAAAATGCATATTTTATTGATGATTCCGAAATTAACGTTAAAGCTGCTAAAGAATTCGGTTGGGGTAAGGTAATTCAATATGTTGAATTAGACCAAGATTTACCAAGCGATTTAAACAATTATCCAAATTTAGAGATTACTCTCATTAGAAGTATTTTGGATGTTAGATCTGTATGTAAAGAATTATTTAATTAAATACTAAAACAAAAAATTATCCTATCATATGTTCATTTCTTTATCTATTCTATTAATAAGTGAATCAATTATTATTTCACATTGTGGTACAACTGTGGCAAATTTAGCTCTATACTCTTTAAAGTAATTTCGTTTAAATTTTGATAAAAGTAATTTTAAATTCATAATTAACTTTGTTTCGCTAAATTCTAAATGCTTAATAAGTTCAAAATTCATTGAAATTATTTTTTCTAAACATGTAATCCTTAACTTGGTTATTTCAAATGCTTTCTTGTTTTTATTTGTTTCAGTTTCAACTTGTTGACTTTCTTCAGCTATAGAATTTTTTAAAAAATTACCATTTAACCTACAGTTAGCCCAATTCCTTAAATATTCTTCTAATTCTACTAGCAAATCTTCGATATTCTCAATTTTTCCTAATTTAAAATCGGTATCACCCAAATCATTATAATTATTTGAAATTAAAAATTTAAATAGCAAATTCATTTTAAAAAATAACATTTTATTCAATTCCTCAATTTTATTCAAATGTATATTATTAATAAATCTAAACCATAATAATGGTTCATCATTTAATGTATTTTCAATGTTTATTAACAATTCATTCGTATATCCATTATTAATGAACTTCCATAAAAGCTCTTTTAAAAACTCAATATTATTTTCTTTGTTCAAATCTAAATTAATATTTTCATCGATCATCATAAATATAATAGATTTCATAACAATATTTCTAGTTTCTAGATCATCTAAATCAATTTTCTGGAGAAATACATTAAACTTATAAATTTGCACATTTATTACTGGTAATGGATCTTTTCTATCAAAAGTTAATTCAACCTTTTTAAGTTGTCGGACATCACACCCTATATCATTTAAAAATTTTGTTAAGTCATTCTTGTTAAATTGAAACTGGGATTCAACATTTAAATATTCAATATCTCTGAATGATTTTGAAGAAATCAATTTCTCTTTCCAATCATTGCTATCCATTTTAGGTTTATTTTTTAAACCTAAATAAGAAAGCTCCTTTGGTATATTAATTTCAGTGTCAAATTGTTTATTTTTGTTTGTGAAAAATAAGAAGACTTTAGGAACTTCACCCGTCTTGAATTTGGTTCTCATATTGCTTAGCCAATGATTATTTCGTTTGTCTAATCGAACACCTTTATTTATATTAATTTTAATTAATTTATCAATATTTTTTTTTGCCTTTAACTCTTTTTCTTCCAATTTTCTGTCTTTTTCAATTATTAGTTTGATTTTTTTATCCATATCTAATTGTTTTTTCAGGCTTTCAAAAGTTTTGCTATTTTTTCTTGGTTCGTTTACAGAATTCAGTGAAAATCCTAATTCGTTGCTTAAAACATCTTTCCTACCAGAGCATGACTGTAATAAACTTATAATGTCTCTATTGGTTTTAACTCTTTTATGATGCGTTGAATCCAAAGTTGGAGATTGACACCCAAATAAGGGATCAAAATCTTTATCATCATCGGATTCATCCAGATCACTTTCTAGTCCTCTTTTAATCATAACTAAAAGCTTTTAACTTCTAAATAGATTCTGCATCGATATTTGAAATGAAGAAATAATTGTTAATGAATATTAGATTTGGAAAGCAAGTTAATGAACTTAATCAAGTTAAATTTTCCTTACGCGATTTATTTCCCGGTTTATCAAAATTTTAGTTCCTTGAAAAAATGATCACTTACTTTATTAATATATATTAAATTTATCTACTTTTATAGTCATTTCTCTTTCTGTATTTTTTCTTAGGACCTTCATCGTTAACAATTGAAGGAATCTTGACGATATCTCCTTCTTCAGTAGCAGGACCTGTCTCATCATTAAACACTTTCATTCTCCATTCTCTTAACCTTTTTCTTTTGGCAACTTTACGTTTATCCTTGTCTCTTAACTCTTTAGCTCTATATGGTGCAAATTTCTTCAATCCAATATAATCATTCAATTGTGAATCATTAGCCATCAAAATTTCACGTGTTGATAATCCATAAGATTCAGGTGAAACTTCTCTATATCTAAACGTAATTTGGTCCTTCTTTTTAGATCTACCTCTTTCTTCTTCAACTTCATCGATTAAATCGACAGTTTTAGACTCAACGATTTTTTCAGCAACTTGCTTAATCTTATTTATATCTTTCTTTTTATTGTACTTTTCTTCTCTCTTTTTGGATTTTGTAAGAGTAGTTTTTTCGTCAAATTCTTCGACTTCTTCATCACTATCATCGTTAACATCTTTTTCTTCTTCTTCTTTTTCTTCCTCGTCGTCTCCTATATCATCTTTCCATTCTGGCTTAACGTCTTCATTGCCATAATATTCATCATTAAAAATTTCACTCATTTTAGAATCCCAATCAGCATCATCAAAATCCCTGTTCATCAAACTATCGCCAAAAACCCTTAGAATCACATCTTCTGAAACATCCTCACCAACTGCCTGCCTAATTTCCTTAATTCTATCCATAACTAGATTAACTTTCTTTTGCTTCTTTTTTTTCAATAGTTCTTCCTTTTCTTCCGTTTCCTTCTTTTTATTCTCTTGTTTCTTTAATCTTTCCTTTTTTCTACTATTTGACTTTTCTCTTCTCATTGTGGCTTGTGATCTTGCATAACTAATAATTTCGGCCGCATTCGGATCTTCAAATCTAAAATTATAAGCATTTTCAAATCTTTCAGCTGCATTATCAAATTCCTCATCGTCTTCTTCTAATTGAATTTCATCACCTTTATCTGGTAACCAGGCCTGATTATCTAAATATGCTTCTAAAAATTTTGCGCTATCTTGTTTAGGATCTGGTAATTCAATCTTCTCAATAACTTTGCTGGCCTCTTTCTTTTCTTTCTTTTTCAAAAATTCATCATCATCATCATCACTTTCTCCTTCTTCTTCATTTTCGTCACCACCAAACGCATTATGAATTTCATCAACTAATCTATCCTTTTCTTCCTTTTGATAAATTGCAAATGGTTTTTCTTCTTCTTTATCTTTACCCGTATCTAATAAATTCATACGATGATAATCTTTCAAGTAAATAGGTTTATCTTTCTTTCCTTGTTCTCCTTCTTCCTCATTAGCTTCTTCTTTTTTTGTACCATCAAAAAATCTCACATTACTATCAAATAATCTTTTATCACCAGTTTTAATTGCAGTTAAAACTTCGCTTAATCCACTCTCAACGTCTTTCGTAAGCAGTTCACCAAACTCATCTTCTTCCTCTGAATTACTACTTTCGTTAATCTTTTCTTCCTCTTGTAATTCTTGTTTTAATTTCTCAAGATCAAGTGGTAATGGTAAAGGTTTGATCTCCCTACTTCTAATATCTTCATTATTTAAAGAAGAATTCTTTATTTCTGCTTCTCTGGCTTTTTTTGAGGCAGATTTCTTTCTTGCCATTGTTTAGTTATAAATTGGTTTGATAACTAGAGTTATAAACCGAACTGAAAAAAAATTATAAAATTTTTTTTCCTGTGAAATTTCTTTAGATTTTTTTTCACTTTGAAACCAAATTTTATTGCAAATAGCTTCAAGATAATTTCCTTTCTAGAATATCATAGATACCTGAAAGCAATATCTAAAAATTGAAGGGAGATAAAAATTAAAACTAAGCAAATTAGTTTAATAAAAAAAATTATGCTATGCCCTCACTCAGATTTGAACTGAGGATCTCCACATTACTAGTGTGATGCCTTACCAACTTGGCCATAAGGGCTAATTCGGAGAAAAAATATTTAAATATATATAAGTTAAAAGTATATTATCACAATAATTTTTTTATTGAGGTGTAAATAATTCCGATGATATGATATTTTGACATCACAATGACTTTGTTGTTACCAGAGCATTAATTATATATCATAAGTTAAAGACATACAATCATTATGCCCTATGGCATAAATAATTAGAAGAACATAATAGTCTTTTAATATACGATATATATTTTATGTTCCGACAACTAGTCTGAATTATGTTTTAATTGTAGTTTTATTGGTTGGTTATAGATAACTATTCTATAGTATATATTGATACGTTATAAAAACTTTTTAAAGTTATAAATTAAATAAATAGAAATCATGTCTTATATATGTTATTTTAATTATAAAGTCTTATTCCTCAGTCCAGACCTTTCATCAATATGGTCGGCTGTTTTACCTTCATTTATAATCTGTTTTCTTGATAAGCTATCTTGATAAGCTATCTTGATAGATCAACATATCGGTAATTTCCTATTCTATAAGTTATCTCGGTTATCATTGCCTTTTAGTTAATTCAAGATTTCAATTAATTATTAACCAATCAATTGATTCTTTTCAACTATTCAAACATTTGCTATTACACTTTTTCAAAATTAAACATAATTTTCACAAATTAGAATTGATAATTTATATAATATATTTAGTTCATAGATCAGAAGAAAAGCTATCCTATTTATGTTATTTAATTAATAAATTTTATGAGATGAATTATCACGTTATTACCAATTTTCACGAAGAAATTTTCTAAAACGTGGAAAAATTACATTATCTAGTAGTTACTCTGGTTCTTAGATTCAAATAATTTAAATATTTCACTGTTTTTATGGTAAGCATTACGAATAAAATTACAATAATTAAAACCATTAACTATGTGTATAAAGTCACATTTACTTAATTGGATATTATGATCTTACCTGGGGAAACAGTTACAACCAATTACAGTTAAATCCTAGCTTATTATATAATAATTTTTTTTACCTTTAGGTGTCTTCTTTGTTTTGCAATGTATTCACAGGTCCACAGCAGTAATTCTAATTCTTTTATATACTTGTTGAAAGTTGATTACATATGACAATTCACCCTATTGACGGAGATGTGGAATTTCAGTATGAAATCCTTTGTGTCGTAATAAAACTCATTTATTTCATCAGCCATCAGCCGAACTTATTGGCATCGCTGCAATAAGCTTATCATTACTGTTCTCATTGAGCTTATCTTTGATGTTTATAAGTGTCGTCATGATTAAATTCCACAATTATTGTCTTAAGTTGTTTTGTATACGGATGTTTAAATTTTTATTCTCCTTTTTATGTTTTACATATCTCGTTTCTTCGAGGGAGAATTTATTCATTAAAAATAATACAACTAAGTAACAGTTCATAAGACTTTGGTTTCACATATATTTGGATTAACTAGTACTATCAATGGTAAGTACTGTTATCGTCTTAACGGTTTAAAAACCTTTAATTAGACTAGATGGGATCTCATATAGTAAGTCTACCTATATTGTTCAACTTATAACTGTGCTTAAGTTCGAAGAGCTGACCGTCCTTTAATCTACTGAATCAATGGATCATATACGCTAAATTATGAGAACTAAAAAACAGTAATCGTATAATCAAAAAACATTTCATTGTCGTAAACAGAATACTCGTCAAGATTTGATTGTGCAACGCTAGCCTAGCTTACTGAAGGTTTGCACGCCAGCACTTACTCAAAAATTATATATTGCAATTGATAGATGTGACATCTGAAGCTAAGTACTATTTGTCTTCTGTCATTCAAATAAATTTTACAACCTTAAAGAATAATAATATGCTATGTTTAGTAATCTTTAGAATCATATATAATATTCTAAAATAATCATTTTATATTTTTCTTAGTTTTTTACACTTATATTAAAAGTATTTTTTAATTATATTTTACCTACTTTTCATTTAACAGAAACGAATACTAAATAATTAAAACAAACAAACAAAGAAAACACAAACAAACAAACAAACACAAGTAAATATAAAAATAAAGTCAATTTTATTCCAGAACAGAATCAATATCTCTAACTCTTTCTAGCTCAGCACTGATTTGGCTTTGGACAGCATGCAATTTTTCAGGATGTGCCATCTGCCATTCTCTTAGTTTATGAGTTTGACCGGTACAGTCCCAGTACATACCTCTCAAAGTAGTAAAAATGCCTTCCCTACCTTCAAATAATGGAAAAATAATAACAATAAAAGCAGTGATGAATATCCAAATAATGCCAACAACAACCCAACCGGTAAAGAAATGTTTGCTAAAAATATACTTTTGACCATACATTGGCATTGGCCATATGACTAACAGACAAAAACTCATAACCAAACACAACCAACCCGCAATTCTCGAAGCTCTTTTTAAATGTGCTTCTTCTTCTCTTGAAATTTCAATTAATTTTGGATTATGAGCAATATTTTCAACAAGTTCTGAAACATTTGAAGAAACAGGATTCAATTTTTCAATATCACTCTTTTCTGCAGTGGTGGTTGGAACAAGAATTTCATCAATTTCAGATTCAATTTCTGGTGTATCATCAACTCTTGTAATTGTCTTCAAAATTTCCCAATCAAAATTTTGTGAGCCAAATGCTAGAGTTAAAATTGGTATGAAGACGGCAGGAGATAATAATGCAACGACATTACCAATTAACATCGGATCGTCCATGAATGTATTATCAACTGTAATGGCACCGTACATTGTATGAGTTGAAACTAACCAAGACATGATTGCAACAGCAGTACCTAAAATTGGAGAAACAATTGCAGCAATTCTATTTGGGTGTTTTGATAATAATGTCATCGTTGCTGGAATAACAGCTGCGGAAATAATAATACCCATAATTTCATATAAATAACCCATTGAAATACCAGCATAATACAAACCAGTTGCAAAACCTGACATTGCTAATGAAAACACGACAACAGTACAATGAGATGTTAGAATTAATGTTTTACCTGTTGCATTAGGGCTAATATAACCCTTGTAAATGTCATAAGTGAAAATTGAAGAAATTGAAATGAATTCAGCGGACATTGCAGATGTGACAGCCATGAAAACCATAAATAAAGTTGCCACAGCACCACTTTTACCCATCAATGCAACAGCAGCAGATGGTAACACTAAGCCAGCAGAGACTTGATCACTTGATAATCTATTAGGGTAGGTTGGGAAACTTGGAGAAGATTCCAACGCAAGGCAAGCTAAACCCATTGTAGTTGCTGTTAACCATGGAATTGCAAACCATGCAATACCTCCCGCAATATAACCAGGTAAAGCAGCTGCAGGTGAGGATGCAATGGCTTTATTCCAATAACCATTATCTAAGAAAACAGTACCAAAATTACCGACGATATTAATAACGAAGAAAATACCTCCAGATCTTGAATGCATTGTTAAATAGGAACCTTCAGCATTACCTGGAACTGGATGATCAATACCAGCTTGAGTAACTAATTCCCAAACTTTAGCAGGCGAGCCCAATATAGGTGAGGTTGCGTAGGCAGTGAATGAGAACGTTAAAATGATGACAACAATGGCAATTGTATGAATATAATCGGTTAAAAATGTTGCTTTAATACCACCAAATAAAGTATAAATCATCACACCAACCGGGAAAAGAAAGATACAAGCAACAGTATTCATACCTGTTAAATCAGTAATAGCAGCAGAACCACCAGTTAACAACATCGCCGTGACTAAAACATTTGTTGCAAATGCAAAAAAAATGAACACACCATGAGCTAGGCCACCATATCTGGCTTTAACAATTTCTAAATAAGTATGAGCACCAGGAGCTTTCTGTTTTGCTTTGATTGCGATGAATGCAAACAAAATAATTTGGCAACAAGCACCAGCTGCATAAAAGAAAGGACCAGAAACCCCATTTTTATAAGCCTGAGTTGAAGATTGTAATAATGTTGCGGCCCAAGTCCAAGAAGACACAACAGCGGCTGCAATAAGACCAGTCTTAACCGAACGACCAGCAGTTGAAAATTCTTCAGAAGTAATGATTTCCTTTTGATAACGACGTAAAATAAATGTTGTAAAGATCATACCAACAGAAAAAACCATACCTAAACCAACAATTATGGCATACCCGGCACCTTGAGGTAATGGAACTGCTATATCACTCATTGTATTATTAGTTGATTGTTTAGATTAAGCAATTGAATTGAGTGGAGTCGAATTGAATTGAATTGACTTGAATTGAATTATATTAAAGATTTTTTATGGTTTATATACAATCACAATTGTGGACAGTGGTGAAATTTTTTTAAAAAAGCACTGAAAATCATGATCGAAATGCACCAAATTTTAACTGAATAGATAAGAGATTCAATCTTTTAATCTTTCTTGGGTAAGAAACAGCAAAATTTTTTTTCATGTACACAGCCCAACGTAAGCTCTTACTAGCTGAAATGCAACGATAAGGTACGACAATTCACGGCAGTGCTTGCTTTGGCTCATCTATTGGAACCATCCGACTATTTTTCTTATATTGTGCATTGTCAATTTTCGGCGACAAGAAGGCGAAATAAAAATAGCATAACCAGAATTTCGCCATTCGTTTAAATATTTCATGTTCGGCGTTTTGAATGCTACAATTTTTGGACTGTTGCTTCTAGACTGTTTCGAATTGGGAAAAATCACTATTGCCCGTCCATGGGATGCCAAGTTTATTGATACTTGTATTGGTAGAGAGAAAGGAAGAAACGTATTGCAGTTGACGGAAAAAATAGGTTGCTGATTCCTGAAATTGATTACACTTAACAGTGTGTAGCCAATCTTTCTTTCTAAGTTTAGTAAGTATATCCGAAATGCTCTTACTCATGAGGCCTATTATGTGGGTTTGGATGACTCAATGAAATAACTGGTTGCATTAATGTGTTTGTCAGATTTGAAAGCCACTCGTGACCTCATGACGAACTCAAAGTGAACTCATGTAGAATGCATAGCAAATGCGTGATAACGCACAATTGCAAAATATTCCAATTGTTCACAAGAAGCAATTTTACAATAGTTGGCTGAAAAGAGCTTATGATAATATTTTTATTGTTCCAAGTTAATATGCTTTTTGCAAACTACTAGCAGTTTCAATATTATCAATAGTTTATAGAACGTTAGGCAATTTCCCAAGGTCATTGATCTTGTAATCAAAAGTCACAAAAAAGACACGAATTTTTTGAGGCTAGTTTAGTTAATAGTGAAAGCACGGCATGCTACTGGCACAAGTCATATTACTTGAGTCATATCTTGATATCCCCAAGGTTGCTTTCACGTTTGACAGTTGATTGGGCGTCTCCTAATCAACACTAAAAATGAATTATTTTGACTAAAATAATAATTTCTTGAAAACACTTGTGATTGGCTGTGCCTTTAATGTGTTCGGATGTGCTCATATCTCAAATCTACATATCGTGGCAGTTTGCATTTGTCGCTATTGTTCGTAGTGAGGAACACAAAAAGCTAAGTGTAGGGAATGAGGAGTGAAAATAACTATTTTATGTTATACTTACTTGAAGAGCATATTGTAGAAAGTATAATTCTATTATACTGCGATTATACTGCCTGATGGTACCTTTTATCGTCCAGGAGCTAAACCACATATCTAGCTGTACGACGAAGGTATGTAGGATTTGTGTAGGCTGAACGCAATAAACGAAAAAGATGGAAAATCTAATAAATATATCAGCTAATACTTAAAGAAGTCATATAAGAATAAAATTTGGCTGGAGATATGCTATAAATAAAAATTCAGTTTATGTTATCATTTACATGGATTATAACATATATATGTACATCTACGAGGATAATTGCGATGATAAGAGAGACGTCATTAGTTTTTGTACAAATATACTTATTTTTATTCACAAAATTCAGTAAAATAACTTTACTAACTTGAGCTTTCGTCCCTATGAAAGTGCATCATATCTAAGAATTGTTTTCAAGACTCAAATGCAATCTCAAGTTGTTCAGCTCGCATGCTCTTTTAGCTTATGACTGGCATTATCTTGCACTAGTGACAATACCATTCTTTTTCCTTCTGTTTTAAAACTGTTGGCTGCTCAACATGAATTTCAAAATGACAATGTAATGGATTAGCTCATAACTATATTCAAAATGAACTGAATAGCCAATGCTTTTTAATTTTCCCTTGAATGTTTTATTACCACAAAATACTTTAACGAATGAATGTATCCTTTCGTACTAAATATTGGATAACATTGAACTCCCTGAAAACGAGATGTTCATCATCGCACCAGTCAACCAAATTCAAAAGCGAACTTCGAGTTTTATACCATGTATAAGAAGCAAAGGGTGAAAATATAACCTATTTCATTGTACTGGATCAAAAAATTTGGGGGGAGTGGGCATGTTATTGATGCCTTGAGTATAAGATCTGCTTAACCTTCCAAATTGGGATACATTGTAGCAAAAAAAATTCAAATCTAATCATGCGAACTCGTTTCTTAACTGGGACCTCCACTGTTCACTTCGACTTATTTATAAAAGGCATTACAAATGATTTGATTTGATATATTGGATAAGAAACACACCTGCTATATAGTTGATTACCCGGTACAGTAATCTCTTGCCACGATTTGATGCCTGTCTCTAAGATTCCATTTGCAAATATTCAATCTTAATGTAGAAATTTGCTTGAGCCGTAGAGCGACACTCTCTATCTTCAAAATAGCTCTCGTTGCCTCGAAAGGATTATTGCAGTACAGCAAAAGACACTCGTTATCACAAAATTGCGCTTATCCCTTTAAAATCAAGTTTTTTGAATTGAGAAGCTAGAAATAGAAAACAAAGTTCACTCGTAAGAATCAACATCAGTCCATAAAAATTTTGCCCTAAAATACTGAGCAACAAAACAAAGAAACAACAAAATTGGAACTTCTAACAATGGACCAAAGGTTGCAGCAATAGATTCTTGACTACCAGATCCATAAATTGAAATCGCAATAGCTAAACTTAATTCAAAATTATTTGAGGCAGCTGTAAAAGTCTGAGTTATAATTTCAGAGTAATTTGCAGAACAGTTTGCGATCCACCTATCTGTACTTTCAGTGATTTGCTTTTCACAACCACATAGTAGTTCACTTTTCTCATCCTCATCAGATTGCGAATTAATATCTAAACGTGGTGGTACTCTACCAAGTATGAATCTTAACAAGAAAAAAGTTCCAAACCAAGTGATTGCAAAATAGACAATCAAAGGGACAAAACAACGTAAAGCAGATCTAATATCCTTAATAAAATCATTACCTCTTTCAATGAAAATAACAACAATAGTATATATCAAACCAATAAATGCCCAAGGTGATATAAATGGCATGATTCTCTTTTCATAGATTTGAATACCAATTGTAAAATTGGCTAAAAGTCTAATCAATAATCCGAACCCCAAAGGAACACCCAAGAAAAATGCCACACTTTTAGCAACTAGTGAGTAAGAAACCATATTGCTATCATGAGAATGAAATTGGCCAGTTATCACATAACAGAAAAATAATTGATAAGGAGCATAAAGAACAATTTGCAAAATACTATTTATCAAAACCAAGATGGCACATAGATTATGATCACCATCTGCAATATCGTTCCAAACCAAAACCATTGCAATGCATCTAGCGAGGCCGATCATAATGATACCAATTCTATACTCAGGCTTGTCAAACAATGTCAACCACGCTAAGCCAAACATCAAAAATGGACAAATTATCCAATTTAGAGTCAATGAAATCAAAATATGATTAATATATTTTTTCTGAAAGATAAAAGAATAAAAATGTTCCCATTCAACTTTACATAATGGAGGTATCATCATAACTATAAGCCCAACAGCCAATGGAACGGAGACTCCAACAACTTCCGCTCCATTAAACGCCTCTCTTGAGGATGGAACATAAACTGAAAGTAATACACCAACAACTATTGCCAGTATAATAGCTATGGGTAAAATTTTATCAGTGATCGAAAGATGAGACCAAGCCTGACGAAACTTTGAGTTGTTAATACGAATAGAAGTATTCATGGTTTATTTAATTTTTAAGCTGATTCTGCTAAAATACTGTTAAGCAAAAGGAAGCCAAACATTGCAAAGTTTCAGATTAAAAAAAAAAAAATTGAAGAAAAAAATTGCATTTTAAGTTAGGAGATGATGAGCGCGGGGGACTAATTACTACTGTATTAGTAACCGTGAAAAGTAATTTAATTTGTTGATTTATTTTAAATATTCACAATGGATCGTTAAAGATAAGGTCGTGAGAAATATAATCTGAATTTTAAAATCTTGAGCAACCAATAGGATCACTCTCAGTTGAAATAAAATACAAATCTAATCAAAGTTCTTAACTCTGCAGAATTTTTTCACCGTTCTCGTTTATGATGACTTCACCATCCTCTTTGCTAAATGCCTTAAGCTGACGGTTAGGTAGAATATCAAGCACAGTTTCTGATGGTCTACATAACCTGACGCCGACCTCAGTAACAACAAATGGCCGATTAATCAATATTGGATATTGTAGCATGAATCCAATAAGCTGTTCATTTGTCCAATGCTTTTCGCCTAACCTTAGGGTTTCATAAACTTCAACATTTTTCTCTCTTAAAACTTCACGTACAGTCAATCCTGATTTGGAGATTAAATTAATCAATTCTTCTTTAGTTGGTGGGGTTTTTAAATATTCAATGATCTCAGGCTCTTGTCCTGTATTTCTGATTAAGGCAAGAGTGTTTCTTGAAGTTCCACATAAAGGATTATGGTATATCTTAATAGCTTGTGTCATATCTACGAGTTATATGCCACCACTACGTACGTCTTGGTAAAAGATTAATAAAAAAAAAGAAGAAAAGAAAGTAAGGAATCAGGAAATGCACGTGGGTTTTTCTCAAAACTCCTCAGTGTAGCCCATGAGGATTTCTACTGTGGTTCAAGCGTTGATATTAGATTTTAATCATTCTAAGCTGAAATAAAAAAAATTATTATGTATAAGCTTAGTAAAAAATCATTTGTGAAAAATTCATAGGCAGAATAGGAAGATTGTTGAAAACAAAAAATACCAGGAAGACAGATCCTTTTGATCCAAAATTTTATTCTCTTGATGTTGGGTTGTTAGAAGTTCATCAACATCACCATTTGTTCACAACCTTTTTCAGCTCATGCTGATTTGCTTCAAGCAGTTGATTTTTTGCTTCGACTTATTTGTAATAGTAGGCTTTTGCAAGTGGTTTAATATACAGTTGGATAAGATATACATCTGCTATCTAATTAAACCGGACAGTGATCACTCGTCACAATATTTAATGCCTGTCACTAGGATTCTATTTGCAAATATTCAGTCTTACGGTAGAAATTTTCAACCTTTTATTTTCCCCCCGTAACTATGGCTTATTTAAGATTTGTTATTCTTAGTTCCAACATTACTATTATTTTCCTTTGTTTTCTTTATTTTTTGCAAGCAGCCGGTGCTGATGCACTGATTCGCCGATGCTTAAGCATTATTAATCTTCCGAGTTATATTCATATCCAGTATGATAATTCGTTGTTATCTTGATAAAACCATTAGTTAGTAAAGAAATTAAAATCAGTACATATTTAGTAAGTGAGATATTTTGTTTGGGATTTTTGAAGTTTTAGTGGAATTATAGCATTTGCTTTGAAACAAAGCTAATTCATCAAAAACATGTTGTAGGTATTTTTGTTTTGTGTGATATGATATTTTAAAATGGTGGTTGGATCTAAGAGGAAATTATAATTTAATTATGGAACTCAATCAAGAGATAGTCGTATATTGTCTTACCAACAAATCAAATTTATAAAACAGTGTTAATTTTAGCCTGCAAAATTTTTGTTATTAAGGTACGAACAATAGTTAGCATTAAAAACAGTGTTTTTCTGAAAGAACCCAAATTTTTAATGCCACTGCAAGTACTGGCATCTGATGATTAATAAACAATTATTGCAACAATAAAGTTTGATTCATAATTTTGAGCCATAAACTCGGTTTCTCGATGGTCTGCCTAATTTAAAGGATTCTGCAACTCTCAAAGAGAAGGAGAAAGAGAAAGAGAAAAGAGAAAAAAAATACGTCAATTACCAAAACCAATAGTATCAAAAGTATATATAATTATGATTGATTATTTGTATACAACTGCTGGTGTATCAATAAATTGGCAGTAGTAACTGCTAACTGTATGCAAAAATCGCATAGAAAAAGGAAATTCAATCCCGAGAGAACAGCTCTATAGTAAACACAGATAATCGGACTGATAAGCGATATCGATAGGTAAAGCCCTATATTCTTTCCGAATTAGTCTAATCAAAAATTCCCTGCTTTGCAGTTTTTATATTTGGTAATGAGTTTCATGTATTGTTCTATTTTAGTTGTTGCTAATTTTCTTTCTGGAAAGCCAGCCTTTGGTACGATAAGAAATGCGTGGGCAATATTTTTATGATTTTCTACGATCTATATTTCAGGCAACGTATATCATAATATATCTATGATTAGTATATCTGGCCAAAATTTATCTTTTTACCTAATCCAATTAAATAAAATTTCATATATATGCCCCTACATATTATTCCCATTACACTAATCAGAAGTACTAGTTAAGTTATCGTCACAAGATGTTCTTCTGAAAAAAGGTAACTTCTTATCGGTCACAGCTGAATACTAAATTCAAATTCAAACAGAAACTATTTGGAGAGTTGTCGACTAGTCGAATAAGAAAAAATTGAAATCTGTGGTTCATATTATGGAAAATTTTACCTTCTTTGTAATTCGGGGATACTACTTAAAAATACATTTGCTATTCTATATGTCAATAGAAGCATTTTTTTTCCTTATAAGGATTATAACCTTGTATGATTTTCTCGTGTAACTCATTAGCTTCAGGTTCATCTATGGAGCCCTTTGTAAAAAATAGTAATCGAGAAAAAATAGTTCCCTTTCTTAAACAAATCCTCCTTTGTATTAATAGTAAAAACTTAAAAACTTCATATGTTATCTTCCAAGAATATCGTGCTCTGTTTTGACGGAACTGATAATAATTTTGGCAGACAAACACCTTCCAATATATTAAAATTATACAAACTGTTGGATAAAAATTCTCAACAACAACAATGCTTTTATCAACGTATGTTTGACCAATATAAATAATGTAGTAATTGTTCAATCAACTAACTCCCAATAGCCGGTGTTGGTAATGATATCGGGCTTGCTCCCATGTCTTTTAATGAATTCACGCCTATGTCGGAATGGTACAGAAAATTTCAAAATGGTTTGGATGCTTCATTGGCTTACACAATTGATTATCACGTTATTCAAGCTTATCGTTTTTTGATTCAAAATTATTCTGAAGCAGATAAAATTTATTTATTTGGTTTTAGTCGTGGTTCATTTGTAGCAAGAATTTTAGCGGGCATGATTGAAAAAATTGGTTTATTAGATCATGGACTAGAATCTATGGTTAGTACTGCGTGGGAAATTTACAAAAATTGGGAAAAGGATGGTCAACCAAATGAAGCTGATACCGATCCTAAAACTTGCACATATTCTGTTAGAAACTTTAAAAAAGCTTTTTGCAGAGACAATGTTTTAATTGAATTTATGGGACTTTGGGATTCCATAAATTCTTGTGGTATATTAAGAGATAGATTATTTCCTTATACTTCTAGCACTTTACATGTTAAACATATTCGCCATGCCGTGTCACTTCATGAAAGACGTTCAAAATTGAAACAAAATTTGTTTTCTCCCTTCTCTTATCTACCTTCATTTTTTATTAAAACAAATCCTTCTAATGAGTTAGAGAACAATAATGTTAATTCACTTAATTCACCATTATCAATTACAGCATTGCCTGATGAAGATTCAGTTACGAGGACAAACGCATACTCTAGCAGTTTTTCAAAATGCTCCAGTGATTTATTAGAAGTTTTTTTCCCAGGTGATCATTCAGATGTTGGTGGTAATTGGCCTACAGATGAATATGGTGATTCATTATCGGATGTTTCGTTTAGATGGCTTTTGTCATTTGCAATTGAATTCGGTGTTAGTTTCAAAAAAAACTCAGTTTTAGAATTCTTTGAAAAATTTAAACCCATCAATAGTTGTCTATCAAGTCATCATGATGCACTTTCATTTAAAAAATTTGTTAATAAAGACTTAAAAAACCCATATTGTATTGAGGAAGATAATCTATTCCCAACACCAAAAACACAAAGAGAATTACCCGAAGCTGACGAAACTTTTAGTAAAAACAGAGGACATGCTGATAATACATTTATTTCAACAATTTTATGGTGGATAATTGAAATTTTACCGATTGGTTATTTAGTTGAAAACAAGCAAGGTAAATGGAGACCAATTTATTGGCCAAATTTAGGTAATAAAAGAAATATTCCAAATAATGCAAAAATTCATTGGTCAGTAATATGGAGAATGAAATTTATCAATGATATGAAATATGATAATTTACCTTCAGTTTATAATAAACTTGAAAAATTGATTCACATTAGTGGAAAGTATTCTGACAACGAGGATAATATTATAATTTTAAGATTAGAAGATTTAGTGGATATTAAGACTGGTATTATTAGAAGCGAGGTAATTAACATTTTACTTAAAAATGATTACGACTTACTGATTAATAAAATTAAATTGGATGTTGACTGGCAATCACCTCCTGATGAATTGCATTACTGGCTGGAATTAGACCTATCTATGTAGTAAAAAATTCTAAATAGAATAATTTAACAAAAAAATAAACTTCATGCATAAGACAGGATTCGAACCTGCGCTCCGTTACCAGAAACAGATCTTGAGTCTGTCGCCTTAGACCGCTCGGCCACTTATGCTTAGTTATATATGAACAAAATTTATATCGCCTAGTAGTGATTGGAATTGACTAAGAAAATAAACCGAATAATGCGGTTTGGAACATAATTCAAGATTTCAGTCTCTGTTATCTGCTAATTTATCATGAGTAAGTGGTGTCAGAACATAAATTATATGTCATGAGTTAATAGACACATTAGGACATAAATTTGTTCCATGGCATAAATAATTACAAGAACATATTATTTGTATTGGAACATTAAGAATTTTATATTGAAATCCCACACCTCCTCCAGTAGGGTGTAGTGTTATTTGTAATCATCTACTTCCAACATATGATGATTAGGATAACGCTCACAGGAGGAACGATTACAGGTGTGGTCCCGTAGATAGATAAGTTAATACTTACTATTAGAAATCGTGTAATCGATTTAGACTCAGAAGTTGTAAATAAATGT
>PPNM03000032.1:0-131835 GCA_003707275.3 Kregervanrija fluxuum
AAGTTCAAATAAAGTCTTTGACGAGATGAATTAATATTTTTAATAAATCTCATGTGAAGACTATTATGTTCTTGTAATTATTTATGCCATAGGACATAATTATTGTCATAATATGTCTTTGGCTTATGACATATAATTAATGTTCTGACATGTGTCTGTTAACTCATGGCATATGTTCTGACATTAACCACTAAAACATCCCAATTAATTCTCTTACATAATAGACACTTTTGATGTATTAAGCAAAATATAACAAGTAAAATTCAAGATCATTAAATTGATAAAAAAATGCACGAGTAGCTCAGTGGTAGAGCAGCAGATTGCAAATCTGTTGGTCACCGGTTCAATCCCGGTCTCGGGCTTTTTTTATATCATTAATTTTTTGACGGCAAATGCTTCTTGTCTAAAAACACGTGATATTGCGTGAGTTTTTTAATAAATGTAATAACTGTTGTAATGAGCATGGGAGGGCCATAGTAATTTATTTAATTGCTTCGGGGCCAATGATTTAACTGAACTTTTCATCTCTTTCATTTCAGATTTATTCTGTTCTTCTCAAGTCTTCCATAAAATTCTTTAAAAATAACTCAATTGATTCCATTAAACAACATGTTTGCTAGATCTTTTATTAGAGCTTCCACATTTAAAGCTGTCACTCCAATTAGATTCTTATCTTTTGATGCTGCTTCTCAACCAAGAATCAGAATTGGTTCTAAAGCACCAAATTTTAAGGCTCCAACTACTACAGGTGAAATTGATTTTCATAATTACTTAGGTGACTCTTGGGGTGTTTTATTTTCCCACCCAGCTGATTTCACTCCAGTTTGTACTACAGAATTGGGTGCTTTTGCTAAATTAAAGCCGGAATTTGATTCTAGAAATGTCAAATTAATTGGTTTATCTGCTGAAGGTGTTGAAAAACACAAGAAATGGGTTAAAGATATTGAAGATGTTTCTTTAGGTGGTAAGAAATTTAACTTCCCAATCATTGGTGACGAAACCAAGGAAGTTGCCTTCAAATATGATATGGTTGATGAAGAAGGTTTCAAGAAATTACAAACTAATGCTCCTATCTTTACTATCAGATCTGTTTTTATTATTGATCCAAAGAAGACAGTCAGATTAATCTTAACTTATCCAGCCTCTTGTGGTAGAAACACTTCCGAAGTTCTAAGAGTTATTGATGCTTTACAAAAAGCTGATAAGAATGGTGTTGTCACTGGTGCTAACTGGACTGAAGGTGATGATGTTATTATCCCACCATCTGTTTCTAACGAAGCTGCTAAGGAAAAATTTGGTTCCTTTAAGGAAGTTAAACCATACTTGAGATTCACTAAGGTTTAAGTTTATTGGGTTTTAAAGATATGTATAAAACTTAATGATCAAAGAATTTAGTATTATTTTTTATGAAACGAATTTATGAAAGTAAAAGTTAAATTAAAAACTAATTAGCTAAAGCTTTTCTAAATCGAAAACCCATTGTTACCCGGTCTTTCTGTACTCGTTTTCTTTTGGTAGTTGTCCGCGTTTTTAGGGAATTGAAGGCCTTTATAGGATTCGGAGTACGTTCAAAGGTCAGTAATTTTCTTGTTTGTATTAGAATCAGTTTATTAAGAGGTGTTTGATCCATATAAAAGCTTTTAAAGAAACTGACACATATTCTTTTTAAAAGATCAACAGTTGATCTTGAATTTGCAGTCATATCACTTATTTTTTCAGCGTTTGATTGATTTTCAATAGATCTAAATACATTTAAATCACTATATATATACATATATATATATATATATTCATATACATATTCATATACATATTAATAATGGAGGATTCAAAACAACATTTTTTAGTTCCTAAGCTTGAACAGAAAGATAATGAAGTTTTAAATCAACTACTTCCTCTGGATGACGTCTCTCTTCATATGCCAGCAACAAAAAATCAGAGATCAAAACAGACACTAATGTCGGCACATTCTTTACCTTCTTCATCGAGGTCTAAAAATCAAAAAGAGTCATCAGAAAATTTATCCACGGATTCTTCGAAAAACAAGTCCAATTCCTCAAAAAGAAAAATAGATCATCAGTTAGGCAATAAATCATCAAATAAAAAGAAGAAAGATGACAATCCGCATCCACCTGCCGGACATAGACCAGTCACATCGTGTACACATTGTAGACAACATAAGATAAAATGTAATGCATCTGAAAGATTTCCAAATCCCTGTTCTCGCTGTGAAAGAATGAATTTAAAATGTGAGATCGATCCACAATTTAGACCAAAAAAAGGTTCTCAAATTCAGTCACTTCGAAATGATGTTGATGAATTGCGATCTAAAATCGAATATTTAACAAGGAATGAAAATCTTATAGCTCAAGTCCTTCAAAAGGCTACTCCAATACAATTACAACCCATAACGTCTTCAAATAATTCTAGTCCAAATTCTACATCTTCCACAGATAAATCACTACCAAAAACGAATAACGGCTCACCTTCTTTAATTGCTAAAACACACCTTCAGAGAGATTCAGCTTTGTTATCTCTTGATGGCCGTTCAAATTCAACGCCGTTGTTAAATGATTCTGCGAGTAACAAGACTAATTTAAATCCTGCATTGGAAGCCGCCGTTAGAAGTGCAGCAGAATCCCCTGCAAGATTCCCGACATCAAATGAACGAGATAACAATATTAATATCGATAAAATTGATGATAAAGACATAGCGAGTAGTAATACCATCAACTTATTCAACCAAAATGGAGGACAATTAACAACTCCAGTGAATACTAAATCAATAAGTCAAAATACTTTATTACCAAACTGCCCAATATCGGAATTTAATTTAGGTGACGTAAAGATATCCGTTGAAAAAGCAACAGAATTGCACAAAAGGTTTATTGAAAATTATTTACCGTATTTGCCAATTATGGTTTCAAATAATTGTATCGAATTGTATCAGCAAAGTCAGCTTTTATTTTGGACAGTTATGCTTACCGCATGTTTATCAGATCCGGAACCTAGTTTATATATATCATTAGCATCGCTAATTAAACAGCTTGCCATTGAAACATGTTGGATACGCACTCCTAGGTCAACTCATATTGTTCAAAGTTTGCTAATATTAGGTACGTGGCCATTACCCAATCAAAAAGTCTTAGATGATTGTTCATATAGATTTATTGGTCTCGCTAAAAGCCTAGGATTACAATTAGGTTTACATAGAGGTAAATTTATAAGTGAATTTTCAAGAACTCAAGTGGCATTACCAGATGCAGAGAAATGGCGTAGTAGGACTTGGTTATCAGTGTTTTTCTGTGAACAATTTTGGTCCTCAAATTTAGGTTTACCGCCTTCACTACAAACAGATTATCTATTAGAAAGCGCTAGAATTGACCCAAGTTTGCCCAAGAATTACAGATGCTTGATTTGTTTATCAATTTTTCAAGCTAAATTGATTAATGTTATGGGATTAAGTGTTACAAGTCCGGATGGATTGATGGAACCGAAAAATAGAGCCGGTGCGCTAAGTATATTAGAGAGAGAGTTGGAAAGATTAGTTTTTAAATTGCAAATTGATGATATTGTTGTTGAAATCTATTTCTTGTATGTAAAGTTAATGGTTTGTCTATTTGCATTTCTACCTGAAACTCCAAGTGAAGATCAAACCAAATATGTTACCATTGCTTATCTTGCAGCCACAAGAATTGTAACGATAATGTCACAATTATTAGAAAGTCGTCAATTAACAGAATACCCAATATATGTTCGTCATGCTGTTACAACTGCAGCGTTTTTTTTGTTTAGATTACATTTGACACCATATTTATTACCTAAATATATCGATTCTGCTAGACAATCAATTGTTACTGTTCATAGATTGTTCAGAAATATGTTAGCCGCATGGAAAGATGTTGAAAATGATATTAGCAGAACAGCAACTGTTTTAGAAAAATTGAACTTTGTTATTATAACTCATCCTGAATTATTTACGGAGCCGGAAGGTATTATAGTTCGTATGAGGTCCCATTTGACAGGTTCATTATTTTACGACTTAGTATGGAACATTCATGAAGCGCGTAGAAGATCATTAGCAGAAGCTGAAGCAAAAAAGGATTCTCAAAAGATCAATGCAACTAATTATAGTAATATCAAATCGAAACAAAAGAAACGTCCTCTTCCACTACCATTTTATAATCAAATTACAAAGGATGACTTTACAGCAATCACATCTACTACACCAAATGGTACCACTGTTACAACATTAGTTCCAACTGATCAAGCAATCACTAATGCCCAAGCTTCGGCTCAAGCTGCCGGTTTGTCAAAACCAACGGAAATTAACGGTATACCATTAGTTATGCTCGAAGCAACAGGTTCTTTACCTGTTCCAAAGTCACCGAATCCTAAAATGTCACAAGGATTTATACAACCTTCAGCACCAAAAAGGAAACATAAAAGGAAACAGCATAATTTAATTTCAGAATCGACTAAATCAGTTACTCCGATTGCAATCGCTCCTTCACCAGTTCCATTACAAAGAGCAAACACTACACCTAGTACGTCAATGTCAGCTGCCGTGAATGGCCTGGTTCCACCCCCACTTTTCCCGAGTAGACAAAATAGTATGGATATATCATTAACTAATACAAATTCTAATCCAAATCCTAGCCAACAACAGCATGTTATTGTTGATCCTTTGACTACAAACGTGATGAAGCAAGCGGTTACTCCTGTGAACATGGGAGAGTTTGACACCTTAAGACTCAATTCTCCAAGCGCTTTATTTGACTCACCCGGTTTCAACAAGCCATCACAGAATATTACGTCAGGCCAACAACAAACTCAAGCTCAGCAACCAAACCAAAATGGACTAATTGGCTCCAATTCTAATTCACAGAGCCCAACAGAATCAGATTTGTTAAACAATGATATGTTTATTGATTCAATATTTCAACAACAAAGTGCTGCCGATAATGGCGATGATTTCTTGGGTTGGTTTGATATGAACATGGCCCCAGAATTTTAATAATTGACTATTTATAATACTTTTTTAACGTTTTTTTGTGCTTTATGTTTTTTTTCCTTCTAACGAGATATATAGAAATCAATATAGATTGCTATAATGATTTGCAAAAAAAAAGCAGGAATAAGTAGAGGCCATTAATAAAAGGGAAATAATATATAATCGATAAGTAACGGGGGGAAAATATATATTAAATAATTATGATCTATTCCTCATCAGCTTTTTCACTTTCATCAGATGGATCCATAATACCACCTTGACCAATTGCAAATACAGTTTCTGATTCCGCCAAACATGGAGAATCATAAATTTTACAAATTCTATTTGCACCTTTACCCTTTTTAAAATACAATCTAGTTGTTGAAGAATGTGCAACTATATTACCTCCAATAGGCTTTTTAGGATCAGGGTTAAACAAAGCACCTCCATCAACTTGTGCAACGACTTGGTTAGTAATAACAACGGCTATACCAAATTCATCGGCTAATCTTTGTAGGTTTCTCATAAATTTAGCAACATGCATTTGTCTAGCACTCAATTCACCTCTACCTGAATAATCCGTTCTATACAATGCCATAATTGAATCGACAATTAATAAGGAAAATCTTGACTGCGACATCATTTGAGCACATTGTGTTAAAAGTTGCAATTGGTGATCAGCATTATAGGCTCTAGCATAAGCGATGTTATCCATTGCTTCATTTGGGTCCAATCCAAATCTCGCAGCAATATTAAGAATTCTAACTGGTCTGAAGGTGCTTTCTGTATCGATATACAAACATTTGCCTTCACCACCACCCATATCGACGGGTAACTGTGCAGTGACAGCCAAAGTATGACAAAGTTGAGATTTACCAGTTCTAAATTCGCCGAAAACTTCAGTAATTGCACCAGTTTCAATTCCGCCACCTAGTAAAGTGTCTAACTGTTTAGAGCCCGTCGTTAGCGTGATCAATTCGGAACGTCGTTGATGAAATTCAGTAGCTGTAGTAAACCCCAGAGGAACAATTTTTGAAGCTTCAGCTATAAGTCTATCAGCTTTTTGATCCGATATGCCTTTAACCGTAGTTAATATTTTTCTTGGTGTATAAGCAATAGATTCAACAGTACAAAATCCTGATTCAGCTAATTTTTCCACATCCTTTTTAGAAATACCATTACCTATTAATGATTCAACTGGAGAAGGCCCTATCTGACCTTCATCATCATCATCCTCATCTTGATCCATGTTATCGGTTACAGTTGTAGCAGCGGTTGTGTTGGCTTCCTTTTCATTTTCGGTGTCCAAGACAGCAACATCTTCGTTCTGATTACTCTGGTAAGAAAGATCAATAAGTTGATCGTCTTGTCTCATATTTGTTATTAGTTTAATGTCAATAAGAGTATATCAGTAAACTAGTTCTTTATTATTTGTTTGCCTCTAAATCTTTTCGTGTCTGAAATTCGCGTTGTTTAAGAAAATTCCCGATCTGGGGGCCTTGTTTCAGAAATTTCACTTCTATAATGCATAAGTTTAATCATATCCATTTAAAATCCCAACTGTTTATCAAGCTAATGTGATTGGTGTATTTTGTTGATTAGGAATATAACATAATATAATTTACGTATCTTTGGTTTATTAAAATCTAAATGGATTATCAAATTCCTTTTTTTTACGCATATTTTGTGACTATCAATAGATAGCGAGATTGGTAATGAAGAACCTGTAGGAATGCCATTTTGATAGCATCGGCCAAGAATCAAATATAAAACATTTGAACTGAGCTGAAATATGATTGTCAAAATTTCCAAAATATAACGGTGTTTAAATTCGTTGTTTATATTAATTATTGGTAAGAAAAATGATCAATTAAAATAATAGTGGTCACTATATTCATTAAGTACGTATTTGGCACGCCAAATATAACCATATCATTTCATAATCTGAGTAAGGTATATATTTTGATTATTTATCAAAAGTTATTTTTAATGGTTACCAAATACAAGGAGGAAGCTTATGGTATGCAACTATCTCCTTTATAGGTTGTAAAAACTCATATGCAAAGAACATTTATGCGTTCAATCTCACAAAAACACAATGCTATCACTCCGGTAAGATCAGTTGGTTTTAATCAATCAATAAATCATATAAGCAGCTACAAAAGAACGGAAAAAATACAATTTTTCAAAAAATAACGATTAGACCACCACTCCAAAACAGTAGAACATAATGTTTGATATATGTCGCAAAATTTTGTTTTCCTTCTAAACCCATTAAATTGAATTTTTCACAGTAAAAAATACATGCGATAGAATTCTTTGAAATAGCTAGCCCGTCATTAATTTTGAACTGTCCATGTCAATGATTATCAAGCAGCTAGAAAACACCTATCCTGGAGTAATGTACTTCTTTGTGGGTAAAAAACTTAAGACCGCGATTTTTAACTTGAGTGGCGAATTTTCGAACATGAATAGAGCTTAGCATTTTACTTTACTTTTCACCCTTTTAATCAATAACAAGGCTAAACAAATATGTCAGATCCAAGTTCAATTAATGGTACGTTTGATCTATGAATTGTTAACATTTACGAATGTTATACTAACGCTAAGTTTTATTTCTTTTAGGTGGTACCGCTGTGGCTATGGTGGGCAAAGATTGTGTTGCCATTGCCTGTGATTTAAGACTCGGTTCACAATCACTTGGTGTGTCTAATAATTTTGAAAAAGTTTTCAACTATGGTAGTGTTTTCCTTGGGTTGACTGGACTTGCCACAGATGTGACAACAGTTTATGAGAATTTCCGTATGAAGACCAATCTGTATAAGATGAGAGAAGATCGTGATATCCAACCTGAAAGTTTTGCCAATTTGGTTTCAAGCTCATTATATGAAAAAAGATTTGGACCTTATTTTGTGGGCCCAATTGTGGCAGGTATAAATTCAAAGACCAACAAACCGTTCATCTGTGGATTTGATTCCATTGGTTGTATCGATTATGCTAAAGACTTCGTCGTTAGTGGTACAGCATCAGATCAACTTTATGGTATGTGTGAAGCATTATATGAACCAAATTTAGAACCAGAAGATTTATTTGAAACTATTTCACAAGCTTTATTAAATGCAGCCGATAGAGACGCATTATCTGGTTGGGGTGCTGCAGTGTATGTGATTACAAAAGATAAGGTAATTAAAAGATATTTGAAATCACGTCAAGATTAGAAGAAAAATTTTTATAGTTACTATAATCTATAATATAAAGAATATTTTTTAAGTCTTAAAATATTTTAATCGCAGGTTAAATTTATGTACATGTAATAAACAGAAAATAAAAAATACTATAAAGTTCATAAAATATTAGTTATTAGCTATTATTATCAGTAGAAGATTGATTCTTAGCAGGTTGTCTTAATTGATATTCTTTATCAATAACTTTCTTTAAATAACCATTTTCACCATATTCTTCTTCGTATCTTTGCTTACGCTTTTCTTCTAGCGATTTATTTTTTTCCATTCTTTTCAGGATTTCTTGTCTGTCATGTTCCAATCTATTTTGATGTAAGCACTGAGAGAGTTCAACTTTGATGGTGGAACATTTACCCATAACGGTGTCAAAAAATGGAGATTTATGACATTCTTCTAAAGCATCAATTAAATCTTCGCAATCTAATGAAATTAAGGATAAGTTTTGAAAAAACCATCATACAGTTAGTATTTATGGATAAATATATGTAAATAAAATAAAAGAATACCACATACTTAAAAATCTATCTTTATCTAAAAGTGGATGCATTATGTGTATGCTATTAGTAAGCTATATGGTAATATATAACAAAAGAAAGTAATACAAAGTAAAGTAAATATTTAAGTAGTTAAATTGCAGAAGAATATGAAAATTGTCTCTTCACAATTTTTTTCGCTAATTTGAATTTCAAGCAAAAACCAAATCCCCATACATAACTTAGTATTGCTAAACTCACAACAATTAAATATACTCAAATGGCCAACAAAAATCCTGAAGAAGAAGATGTTCTTGAATTTTTAGACTCTTTAAAGGAAGACAAAGAAAAAACAAATGCTACTGGTGGTAAAACTGATGCTGAAATCTTAGAATTTCTTGATGAACTAGAAGCAACCGATAAACAACCATCAAAAGAGAAAGGGGAAAAATCTAAAATTGAAGTTCCTAATCCAAAAGAAAGTATTAAACAACCTAAAATTAATGAAGAACCAAAAAAAGAATCAAAAGAAGAAGAAGAAAGCACCCCAGTTAATGATGCTAGTCAAATTAATGAAGTTAATGATCCCATTACATCAATTTCCAATTGGTGGTCTCGTGAAGGATCAACTAGAGTTTCATCACAGTTATCATCCTTTTGGGGCACAGCACAAAGTATTGGAGAACAGGCCAGCAAGCAAGCTGATTTAGCAATCAAGAAGGCACGTGAACAAAGTCTCGAAGATAATTTAAGAAATGCATTTAAAGAATTCGGTATAACGGGTGTTTTGGAGGGTGACAGAGATTTAACGGATGATGAGAGAACTAAATTATTAAAATTACCAGATACGAAACAGGCGATTGATTCATTAAATAAGGGTTTTAGTATTTTTTCGGGCGGTTTATCAAATGTTTTGGAAAAAATTAATAATAAAGATGAAATTTTAGAAATTAAAATTGTTCATGACTTGAAAGGATATAAAAATTTAAAAAGTTTTGTGCAAGATAATTTTGAGGATGTTATGAATTCTCAAGTCGATGGTAATATCCAAATCGATGTTGTTGAATCTGGAACAAAAAAGGAGACTGAGTTTGATGGCAATTCCAATTTATCCTTATTTAATGGTAAAATTAGTGATGCTGAAAAACTAATTAACGCGAATATTGAAGAATTGATTAAAAAAAGCAAGGATGAAGAAGTTAAAGAAGATGACGAGAAGAAGACAGTTGAAAAAAACGATGCCAAGGACGAAACAAGAGCTATAAGGAAATCTGAAATTTATATCGGGTTACTTGCATCAACGGTTAATAAAGACGAATTACATGGTAAATTAGAAGATAACATAACTATTGATCCATATCAGTCCACTTCATTTTGTTTTACAGCCACCTTAGTCGATAAAACTCATGGTATTACGATCACTAACAGATCTCAGCCATTCCCATTGAAATGGTCTAACTGGGTTGATGGTAAATTCGATGAAGGTGAAAATTCTGATGATATTGATCCAAGTGAATGGGTTATTAATTGGATTGATAAAGGTTTAGATATGACGTTTGGTGTTTTGTCGCAAACTTATATCATTAAGAGAATGGGTTACTGAGAGTTAAACGATAATTCATTATTAATTTAATCATTATTCGTGAAACAAAGAAGAAAATAAAACATAAAAAAAAAAAAGAATCATATATAATTATATATAAATATTTTTAATATAAACGTGACTATCCATAATTTTAGCTATAGAGGAAATAAACTCTTTCGTTGAGTAATAAATCCTAATCTTTTTCATTTTTATTGTAATGTTGAAAAATTTTTGGCAATTGATCTTCCTTGGCTGCAATTAGTTTATTATCCCAATCAACAACTAATGGTGGCACAAAAAGTCCTTTCTTTATCAATTCTTCCAAAGTTTGAGATTTTGTAATTGAGTCACCATCAATTTTTTGTAGATCTGCAACTAAATTAATACCTTCAGTAATCTTTGGGAAGGCTGATTTAAATGCCTTTTTACAAACTGGATTCATTGATAACGTTGATTTAATGAAGTTAAATTGCTCGGGTGTAGGGGGTTTTTCGCAAATATCAACTGTATATTTGAATCTTTGTCCCTTTAAGTCATCAGTATCTGGGCCATCAATTGAATGTTTCTCAAGCTGTTTTAGTATAGCTAAAGAAGATGCGTTTTTTGGTGAATGACTGTTTAATGTTAGTACTTTCAAATATGGAAAATTGATTTTAAGATAAGAAATAGAAGAATAATATATACTTACAACAAGGTGATAACTCCACCAAGACTTTGTAAAGATCTAAACATGGACATTTTTAATTAAATTGACTATATGGACTTATAAGAGAGAACTTCGGTGGGGAGAGGAAACTTCAAACTGCTGTTTTATACTCCAAGCAACAAACTAGAAAAATTCAAACCTACCCAGACGTATCCGCAACACCCCGTTTTTTTTTTTTAGAGTTCCATAGACCTTATCAGATCAGTTCTATGCTTCGATTTAAAGAAAGGAATGTGATTACTATATTAGAATTCTACACTTTATATCCGAATACATCATGACGTCTTTGATCCCACAACGGCATATTTTTTCTCACAGTTTCTATTATTTTTAAATCGATGTCAGCAACGCAAATTTGTTCATCATCGTTAACGTCACTACACTCAGCTAAGATTGTTCCATGAGGATCAATAATACAAGTACGCCCATAGCTTTCCCTTTTTAAGATAAGACCATCTCTTTCAATTTCTTCTTTACTTTGTGTGACATGTTTACCCTTTTGAGCTGGTAATATCACGTAACATTGAGTATTAAGGGCTGTCGATTTGCCTAATATTTGAAAATGTGGACCGGTCTTGATAGTCCACGCCGATGGATAAGTTAGAACTTGTGCACCCAAAGAACGTAATCTTAAAGCTAGTTCAGGGAACCTTAAATCATAGCAGATACCAAGGCCTAATTTACCAATTGGCGAGTCAAAAGGTTTTAAAACGTAGCTTCCAGGTTGAACAGACATCGATTCTTTTAAAATCGGACCATCCTTAATATCAACGTCAAATAAGTGAATTTTCTGATACCTATATATTAAATTTCCTTGTTCATCTAAATAAACTAAAGTATTTTTAGTTCTAGGAAATTCATTGGGTTTGCTGTCCTCATTGGAAGGTTCATGAATACCAACAGCAACTTGTAATGAATTGCCATTATTGTAAAGCTCTTTTAAAGTTGACTGAATAATTTTAATAAATGATGAGTTTTCAAAAGTTTGGACAATTTCTTTTGAATGTCTTGCATTTGCTGCGATATAATCACTTGCTTCAGGTAAAAACAGAATCTTACAGTTTAAAGAAGCAGCTTTTTTAATTAATTTTGCAGCTTTAAGTCCATTTTCTTTGAGACAAGAAGAGGAACAGAGTTGTCCGGCAGCAACTAAGACCATTGCTATCAATTACTTTGAAGGAAGAAGAATAAGGCAGAAACGCAAGTGTAATAGATACATAGTGAAGTGTTTCGAGAAGAGATAAGAGCGAATCTCATTTTACTTGAATATCCACAGTAGTGAAAAAACAGATATGGTTGAACTACGCATATTCGCTGATCTTGAAGTTGGTATAGCCATTTACCAAGCATGTCTGTAGCGTTAACAGACGCCAATTTTAACAGATTCATATAATGATAGTATAAACCAATATATATATATATATATTTTCTCCTTTATATAAAATCATTTCCTTAATATATTACATTAGCCACAATCTTTTATTGTGGCGCGTCTTTCAATTATTTTTTTTTATAAAATTTTTTCACTTTTTTCATGTATTTCACTATTTTAAATTGATTTTAGAAGCATTGTTCAAACTAAAAATGACAGAAGATAAAAAGAATGAAAATTCGAATGAATTTGCGATTTGCATTCCATCAAATCTAATATCGTCTCAAACACCGAACCTTGATCAACTTACACAAGCGGCATATAATATCGCAAGAGCAGCGTGCACTTTTAAAATAAGTGAAATTATTTTACTAGAGACAAAGGAAGATGATAACGATAATGGCAGAGAAGATGATAGTGAAAACAAAAAGTTCAATAAATCAACGTTATTATTTGCATCTTTATTACAGTTTTTTATTACTCCACCATACTTAGTTTCCAATACGTTTGAGACATCTCCAATTTCTACAAACTATTTTAAACTAGCACGTAAATTTCCAACTATTCCAAACTTACCATTTTTAGAAAATAATTCGAATAATTCAAGGTATAAAGAAGGTATAAGCATAAATAAAAATAAAATTGGTAAACGTGAAAAGACTTCCAGTGGTAAAGTTAAAAAATTAAGGAAAGAAGATAAAACGACAAAATTCGTTAATATTGGGCGTGAAAAATTAATTGAATTGAATGAAGATTTACCATTAAATGTTAGAGTTACAGTTGATACGCTTGAAAAGAAAATTGTTTCACCAAAAGAAGCTTATGGTAGTGAAGGTACCAACGGTAATTATGGTTATACAATTCGTATTGCCAAAAAACTAGTTGATGTTTTTACAGAATCAGGATTCGATGATGGATACGACGAAAGTTACTACGTTAATGCAGGAGATTATTTTGATAACACTAAAGAATGGGAAAGTAAATTAAACAATATTAAAAATATTAATGATGGAGATGCTAGTAGTAAAAAAATTCTAGTAGTTGTTGATAAATGGAGTAATTTGGTTAGAAGTTTTAAGGAATGTGGCATTGAAGGCGAAACAAGTGATCTATTTGATGGATACGTTAGTATTCCAAACAAATGCAGAATTGAAGATGGAGTCCTAATATCATTAACAAAAGTGTGTATGTAAATAATTAGAGATAAGATAAATGCAATAGTAAAAATGGTGTCACTAAAAAATAAATCCGAGCTCGTTTTCTTTTTCTCACGGGGGCGAAATAGGCAGGCAGAACAAAGCAAAATGAGACGAGAGCGATACCATTTTAACCGAAACAGTCCTCTTGAATTCTATTGTTTTTAGATAATTAAGTGTATAAAAAAGAAATGACAGAACAACCTAGGGGAATATTAAAGAATGCGAAAGAAGATGCTACATATAAACACGAAAGTCCAAATAAGGTTGATCTTGAAAAGGCAGCATTTGACAGAAAGAAGGTTATTGAAAACACTAGATTAAATGCCAAATTAACCCATATGAAAAAAGAACCAACAAAGATCACAAGTACAGAAGGAGAAAAACTACGTGAAAAGCTCCAACTTAATAAAAGAAGAGAGGATATGACACCCGAAGAACAATTGAAATGGGATGAAAGAAACTTGCTATTGAACGAACAAGAAAAGAGCGCAACAATGAAGATTGATGAGCCACCAACACCGTATGAGGGTGGATTCAATCCAAACAATGACTATTACCGTACGGATAACGAAGAAGAAGAGGAAGGAGAGAAAAGGAAAGGCGATGAAGTGGAAGAAGAACTGGACGATGGAGTTGAGGATCTTGATTTAGGTGAGGGTATCGATGATCAGGAGGTTAAACCGAGGGAGGCCATTGAGGTTGTCCCACAAAAGGAAACAATCAAGGACGAAGCAGCCGAAGGGCAGCACGAATTATCCGCTGAAGAGAAGCATAAATTATTTGAATTGAAGAGAAAACAACACTATCATTTAAAAGGTGAAGCATTACATGTGCATCCGGTTGAATTAGACGAAGACGAAGATAAATGATATGCCAAAATAAGAACTTATTTAATAACTAAACAGATATATACAGTGCAGCAAATGTGAACGAAAAGTAGAAGTATAAGAAGTAGAAGTAAAAGCAAAAGAAAAGAAGGAAACGTAAAAAAATAGAACTCAAGAAGTAAAAGTAAAAGTAAAAGAAAAAGAATCGAAATAATCTATAAACAACATAAGTAATGAAATATTTTGCTAGAAAAAACCCACCTGCCTAAAAACCCAGACGCTAACCTTTGATACTAATAATACAATCCGAATGGATGCCACAGCTACTATTTCTCAGCGTTTTATACCTTTCCAAGTTCATCTCAATGTCTTTGACCTCGTCCAAATTTTCGGCTTTAAAGGCGTTGTTTTGCAAATTCTCTACCATTGCCGAATAGTTCTTCCTCCATTTAACGAAATCCTGGAACTTCCTAAAAAATACCAAACCCAGCTCATCCGACTTATTGACGTCTGTTGAACCCTTATAAATACAAAACCACTCACCTCTTCTGTTGAAGATCTGCAGCCCGTTGAATTTCTCACACAACCTGCACTCATTGATCGTTGGAATTGATTTGTTGTTTAGTAACTTCCTATTGCTGTCATTGAGGTTCTCTAGCGGGAACATCAGTCTCTGAATCATCCCTGGTAACCATCGCCCTAGATAAAAGTGGTTTAGAAAAATCGCATGGTTGAAAACATGATGGTCGTTATCCAGATTCGTGGGTATTTTGGGGAAATGATGGTAGAAAAATTGCGATTTATCTGGTATTTCATCCACTCTATTGAAGATTTTGAAGAAATCTCCATCTTTGTTTAAATATTTCGATAATACGATTTTACTCAAATGATTGTATTTTGAGAAATATAGCTCGAAATTATCCGAATCGATGTTATAGAGTGGAGCAGACTTCAACAATGTTTCAATGTCATCCTTCTGAATCGATATATCACCTAGCATTATTTCTCGATTTAACTGTAGTAGTAGAATGTGTCAAAATTCCAACAATACATTAAACAAATGACTGATGACCATTTCCAGGTTTCCTTACTGTGACAAACAAGAGAAAAAACATGTTTGTTAACGGCAAGAGATCCCGAATGGGGGGAGCGAAAAAGGAACAAAACTGTTAACGCCGATATCCGGAGCAGAGAGGGAGGGAGGAAGAGATGCACAGCACGTGACTACTCAAATCCACGTGACCCGCTTTTTTTTACTCTCGTTTACTTTCTCACTTATCACGTGACCCGTCTTCCGTTTCCCGCCTATTCAGGGCACTCAGACCCCGAATATTAAGGGTAGCCACCGGTAGTTGGGAAAAATCGGGCAAATTCTAAAAATCGCAACTATAGGCAATATGATTGGCCCAAAGCAGCCGAAAATTTCAGCTATGAATAGTATCTTCCTGTGGTCTTATATAGATGGAAGATTTATTTATATTTATAATTATCTATATTTGTAATGATATTGGAACAGTCGAAGCAATAAAACCAGACTTGGTCAATTATTTTTTTTAGTGCTGTCAAAGACAATCGACATGTAATAATTGTAGTTTGTAGCTGTAATTTTGTAATTTGCCGTCGTGAACCCGGATCTCATAAGTGACTGGATGTAGATGAGGTGGATGTGGACTTGGTCGGTGTAGGCGGCAGACCATAGCAGTGAGGTCTGAGACCAACAATAGAATTCAAAAATAAGGAATTACAAAATACAAAACGTCAAATATTTTTCATTGTGTTAGGCAATTTTTTCTAAAAAGGTAAAATAAAAAAACTAGCACCATTAATCGTTTAATTTTCTCACACAATCATCTAAATTTAATATATACTCATATTCTGCTGAGGTTTTGCGCTAGGATTCTACATAGTGAGCATTTTTAACAACACCACTTGAAGTCAGCAGCACATTTTATACATTCGACACTTTCAACCCGTTAAGTACTCTTGATACTATTGATACTCTTGATACGCTTGATACTCTTAATACTCTTAATACTCTTAATACTCTTAATATCCTTAATAGTTTGATACTTTGACAGTTTTATTATACATTATTGTACATTATTATCTGAAATAAATAGTAATATACAATTCTCAATTGACACTTATTGAAACAAGATTTTCAAATTGCAAATAGTATTCTAGTTTCTATTTCATTTCAGCTAATTACATATCCACATACTCACATACCCATACTCACATACTCACCGTTTCTAAACCTGCTACCGAGACCCCAAAGAGTCCTTTTTATGGAAAATCGAAAATGAGATTGAATTTATGCCAACTTATTGCCCTCTGCATAGCAATGCCCGCCATCCATGCCAATGGCAACGCAGAAATGGACATGGACATGGACATGGACATGATTGCATCCGAAAACATCGACCCTACAGAAACCAAAAAAACATCGGTAGACTGGTCAACTATCTCTGCAACACCATTCCCGGACCACAAGCACGGTGTGCCAATCTTAGACACAAAGCTAACCTTGGAACAACAAAAGTATTGGAATAGCTACAACACAACGACATACTTCACTTACGAATCTCCCTACCGGCCTTTGATTTTTTGGCACTTATTTTTATTGGTTTTGTCGTTTGCTGGTATCTACCCGTTCGTTATGATCTTCAAGAACTTGAGTTCCAACTGGTACCTGCCTTCATTGGTTGTCCAATCAGCCCTGACTGTAGTGTCCTGTTTTATTTATTCGGTCTTTATTTCAAACACTCCGGAATTATATCCAAATATGTCATATTCAAAAATGGTCACAGGCCTGTTTGTTTTGACAATCATTCAGTTCTTTAGTGCCATCATTTGTACTGCTAAAAATTGGTTGTTGAAAAATAACAACATTAATGTTCGTAATAATGATGATCACTATAATGAATTAAGTCCATTTCCTGGATATATCGATGAAAATAATATCCAAGAATTAAATGACCTAAGTAATTCTCCCGGAAGTACTTTATATGATAGTGATTCCTTTGATATTGAAAATAATAATACCGATGAACCATTGAAGTTCGCAGGTCTGGGATTATCTCTGTCACCTGCATCGCCTAACCCTTTGAAAACGAATAAATTAGTCCAAAAGAGAAATTCAATTTTATCAAAACTTTTCCAAAATAATTTCACTGAAAAATTAGTTAGATCTTTTGGTTTTATATCCACAATCATTTTCAACCTTTTGAATTATTTGATGTTCATTTATTTCTTGATTTTGCTTCCAAATGGTTTGGCCTGCTTAAATTTATTCGGCCAAGGAAGCAAGGTTTTCAATTTGTTGGCTCATTTTATCAAAGGTGGTGTCTTTTTTTCTTTAGGTTTGTTATCTTTGGCAAGATATTGTGGTTGTTATAGTCAAATGGGTGGTGCTTGGAATTATTCCTTTGTCACTGACAAAGAAAGATCACAATCGTTATTTCTCAGATTACAACCGAGAAATGGTTTGATCCTTTCATTCGAAATGATTGAATCAAGTTTAATCTTATTTTATGGATGCACAAACGTCTTCTTAGAACATTTAGCTTCAACGGACGGTGCTTGGACAGCAAAAGATTTACAACATGCTTCAATTGCTTTTATGTATATTGGTTGTGGTCTATGTGGTGTCTTAACGGAAATCAAGTTAAAAGATTGGAAAAAATCAAAATTTTTTGATCAAGTTGGTGATATCTTGCCTGCAAATCAAAAAGATATGACGGTTTCACCAGGTTTCTCACCAAATCCATTCCCAGTTTTTACAATTTTTTGGACTGGATTATTAATGTCAAAACATTCTCAAGCATCTTCGTTATCAACAGAAATTCATATCCAATGGGGGTCATTATTAACATATGGTTCTTTTTTTAGAGTCTTCACAATGTTATTAATGACTTATTATCCATTAAAAAATCATAAGTCTTGTTTTAAACCTTCAAAACCATTAACTGAATTAGTTACTTCGTTCTGTTTATTATGTGGTGGGACTGTCTTCATGGAAAGTACTGATCAAGTTATTGAAGCGTTGACTTATAGAGGTATGACTCCAATGTTCACTATTAACGTTTCAGTTGGTTGTGTCTCATTAGTGATGGCTTGGATTATGTCCGTTTTTGCAATTAAAGATTGGGTGAAATCAAAAATGAAATAACCATGTTTTCAAAAAGTTTATTCATTCAATCATTCATTCGTTTTTTCATTGTATTCATTCATTCGTTTTTTCATTGTATTCATTCATTCATTCATTCACCATATCGATTCAAATAATTTTTATTCAAAATCACTATCTTGCTTATTACTTATGACTCTAATTGTTATTCATCAAAGCTCATCAATAAAAAATTATATTTATCAATATTTTTGAAAGTTTTGCTTAGATTATCCCAGTTATTTCAATTTTCTACCTCGTTCTTTAATTAAAAAAAAAAAAGAAAAAAAAAAGAAAGAAAAAAAAAAGAAATATGTATCAATAAAAATATTGTTTTAACTTACTTTTATTACTGTTTCAATTTTTTTGTTTTAGTATTAGTTTTATTTTACATCTTATATTTTAATTTTTGTTATTCTTATGTTTTAATCCTTTCAGTTTTTTTTAATGTCATTTTTATTACAATTTTTAATTTTCAACTTTTAATTTCCTTAATTTTCAACTTTTTAATATATAAATTTTAATTTTTTCATTTATTAAATTAAAAAATATAAAATATTCTAAAATTAATTTCTACGATTACCACCACCAGCTCTTCTTGCAATTTCTGGTAATTTAAATGGAACTTTTAATGCTGCAACCTTATAGTTTGATGCAATAGATTTCGAAATCCCATACTTTTCGGCTTGACCAACTGGTATATTCTTAATGACACATCCAATGGTTTTTAATAATGCTAATAGTCTTGATGGTTTAATGGATAAATCCTGAGATAATGGTGTAACTTCCAACTGGTATTCATTTAATTTCAGTAATAGAACTAGTAAATAACATAAAATCTTATCTTCACATTTTGGATCAATATTAAAAAACTTTTTATTACCTTGTGAATGTGTAAAATTTTTGATTAATAAATCAACTATTGTAACAGGAGGTGAATTTTTATATGATTCAATTAATTTATCTTTTCTTGAAATTCTCCTATTGAAGTATAATCCCATTAGTGATGATGTGAAACACAGTAATTGTAATTTATGTTTTGCATTAATCGAATCACTCGAAATTGTTAATAATTTTTTTGATAATATATTATTCTTTATATTTTCTTCATTGATACCATTGATAAATGGCAATTGGTTTATTTTATTTAACACATTGTCTGAATTTTCTGAATCCTGTAGAAAAATATCAACTTTAAATAAACTTAATTCATTGTCACTAATGATTTCTTCCAATGGATAGATATCATCAACATTGGTTGCATCAACATTATATGGAGGAATAATCCTATTTTCTTGTTCCAACATCTCCTTCATTGCTTCCCTATCTGGAATATTCTTTGTATTACTTTTAATACTTTCAATAATATCAATTTGTTCACCTTCCAATTTACCACTATCAATTTTATTTCTAACTGCTTCAGTAATTGCCTTTTTGGCCTTTTTGGTACCAAATTCTTCACCTAATCTACTTCTTTGCATTGCAAATGTTCCATTTTCGCTGATATCTTTTTTCTTTAGCTTCTTAATCAATTTTCTATCAGATATTTTAACTCTTTTAACACTAATCTTTGTATCAACTAATTTAACAGGAATCAAATCAATTTTCCTTTTCTTAGCGTCATAAACACCAACACAATATTGGGAATCTTTATTCACTTTACCGTCATATTCTAATTCATTATTTTCGCCATGAATTATAAAATCATCATTATTTTTTTTGTTACCATACATTTCGAATTTGACATCATCTCCAATTTCTACACCATTAATTAGTGAATCAATTAAAACATCGTTATCACTAGGATAAACCGAATTAACATCGATATTAATCGTTTCCCTTTGTTGTTCAATCATTTTGGGATTTTTTTTAAATAATAAAAATGTATTGAACAAAAAAAAAACTTAAAAAACATTAACTATTTAAAATGAAAAAAAAAAAAAAAAAAAAAAAAATTTCTTTATTCGTCTTCCCGCAGAAAACAAAAACTGATTCTGATGATTTTGAAAATTTTCTGATCAGTGAAATTACTTACTACCCTTATTTTAATTAAATAACTTGACTTAATGTCTGAATTACCAGAAAATCATAGGTCGCATTACCAAATACTTAGGCTGCCGCCTAATGCGGAACAAAAACAAATTAAACGATCATATCATTCTATGTTACTTGAAAACCATCCAGATAAATCAACTAATTTATTAAAAAATATAACAATCAATGAAATTCAGAATGCGTATAAAATATTAAGCAATTCGACCCTTCGAAACGATTATGATGAAAAATTACATGCTCACTATACCAAAAAAGGTGTAAGTGATTTATCAATTGATGGAATTGATGAAATATCTTTGGATGAGTTTAAATCAGTAGAAAATTTCACTAATAATGAATGGGAATTCTTTTATGATTGTCCAAGATGCTGTACCAATGACGGGTTTAAAATTACCGAAAAACAGTTAAATTATGGTATGGAATCTTGTAATGATCATCATAATGAAAGTGAATCTGATAAATATGAAAATAATGACCCATATAATGTATTGGTTCAGTGTAGTTCTTGTAGTTTATGGCTAAGTGTTCTATATTATGAATGTAATGATGCTGCTTAATTTAATAACAATATAATTGTAATGTAATATGATATATGTTCTATAAAAACTAAATAAATAAAAAATCCTATAATCGTGTAAAACAATGACAAACAAACCAAAATAAAATAGACAGGAATAAAATAGAAAACAAAAACCAATCATCGTTAATCATAAATATCTTTATTCGTACCTCGTTTCTCTTCTTCTTGTAGAATAGACGAAATAGCCTTACCAACACAGTCTATATCCGACACCAAACCAATATGACCCACATGAGACAGAAATTTACCACATAATTTATAATTATATATTAATGGGAATAAATAGTTTTGATGCGTGACACCATCTCCTGGACCGTAAAAAAAATCATAATAGTCACCTTCTTTAATGTCATCTAAACCATCAACTAAAGAATATTTAACTGATGGCAAACCATTACTATATATAAGTGCCATTGGTGGATATTCAACACCATCCTTTATCCTTAGAGTATCCAAAAATTTCGCAGTACGATCGAGAGTTCTAGTTAAATAATCATAGGCATCATCAAATGAAATATCCAACTTATGTTTGATTCTCAAATGTTCTGGAACAAATTCTCCACGTTCTTGTTTTAATCTGGTAGATGAAACCAGTGCATTTAAGTTATACTCAACCCAATTCTTTGGATCAAAAAAATCAATATGATAATGTTCACCAGTTTTGACATCTTTAAATAAACAAACATCTTTTGGTGGAAGAAATACAAAGGACGATCTCATCATAAAATTGACATCAGCAGTCAATAAATCATTGCACAGTAAAATTGTATCGTTATATCTTAAAGGTCCTAGAATATTAACACATGGTAACGGAGTACCCGCATAAATAATACCTCGAACTAACTTTGGATCTTTAACCATCGTTCCATGTGCAACAATTCCACCCATCGAATGTCCAATAATCAAAATAGGCTTGTTTCCATTATTTTTATAAATATCTTTCAATTTTGAATAAAGCTGCTCGCATGTAGAATCCAGTGATAGTCTCCAATCATAACCCCAATTATGAACTTTCACTTTAGGATTACTTTCTAACTTCTTGATCAGTTTTCTTGAAATATCAACTGGTCCAATATGCGTTAACATTCCATCTGGATAAATCGTTTTAGTAACATTTTGTTCATCTTCATCTTTAGGCCCAATCATCAAATCAATTTTACGTATGTTTAATCCTGCTTTTAAAACCGGAATCCATGCCCTTCTATCAGTTTTAGTATCTCTTAGAATCGATCCTCTATAGCCTCCCATAATTAAAACATCACCAGATAATTGATCAAAAACTTTCAAATGAGGTTCAGTATTATTTAGGGATAATGAAGGTAATATTGCCCTTCTCAAGGCCTTCATTTTTCCATCTTCTAACTTGGTTATATCTCTATAATACAGTTCTTCTTCCAATGTTGACAAGGTTCCCATTTTCTCCAATTTGTTTCTAATTTCTTCTCTTTCTGCCTCTTCATGCTCATCTTCTATATCCAACATCCTACCGAATTTCTTCAGTGTTCTAGAATGTAACAAAGAAGTTCCAACTGTTGATAAAGATGACAATCGCTTCATTGATGATGATAACATTTCTTTGTCATCTTTTTCTGTGGGAGGTGATGGCCGGTGATTTGAGGAAGTTTTCAATTGATCTAAACTCGACGCATACGAAGACATAGTTTTAGCCAGAGATGTAGTAGTATTTTCTATAACACTAGTTCTTTTAGATTCGGGTTTACCTGAAAATGGAAATGTAAAGTTAAACACTTTCCTTGTGCTGTCCGGAGTTGATGTGGCAGATGCATCATCATCCGTATCAGAGTGACTAGAAGTACTAGACGTACTGGATGATGCTGTTCTACTAATATGAACACCACCGATGATTGAAGATGCATCTTCTCTACTCAATCTTCGATCTCTTAAGTCACTCTTATTAAAATTGCTAATCGGAATATTATTGCTTGCGATTACACTTTTAGTCAGTGGTTTAACTTCAACATCCTCATCCTCATCATCTTCATTATCATCCTCCTCACCACTATATGATATGCTCTCAAGAGAATGCTGAGTGTTGTGTCTATGAAGGCCTTTATTATTTTTATAAGTATTTTCATTATCATTACTAATATGCTTATCGTGATGATCATTATTCAACTTCAAGGAATCAATAGATGGGGAAGCTGATAAAGATTTATTTCTTATTGCTGGATTAGAACATAATTTTAAAGAAGTGCTCATATTTGAGCTTGAGTTCGTATCAGAGTTTGAAGCTGGGGATTTATTGTGCTTCCACCTAAATAATCTATGTGAAGCAGATGCAGCTTTAAGAACAGGCGATAACGGATTTGGTAGATGCAGAGATTCACTAGACTCACTGGACTCATTGTCATTGTGATGCAATGACAAAGAAGACGGATGAATACTAAACCTCATAGAGTAAAAAAATGCTTTCGATCAGTATACAAGTACAGATCATTAAGTAAACAAAATAGATCCGAAATGGTGTGTCATGAGACTGAAGAAAAAAAATTGAGATCAAATAAATTTATGTAAAATAAAAATTTTCTTGACTTTCCTATACGCCGATGTTCTTCTTCTTGTTTTTATAAATTAACGCATAGTTCTTAAGTTTGCTGGTTCAGAGATGCTTTAGTCTCCTAAATACCAGAGAATGTGTCTTTATGCGTAGAACAATAACCAAGATATTCTGTCCATTTGTCTATTAGGTAGATGATAATAATCAGTGATCGATTCTTTAAATCTATCATTTTTTTACACATAAATCATCCACTTTTACTAATTGAATCTATTGAATCGATTAGGTTTGTTTTGTTCGATTTTTGGAGTTTTTTCAATAGTTGATATTTGAAACTTACTTAAACATTTCACCGTGGCAGAATCACTACATTTATTATCCCTTAAATAATAAAACTTAAACTTATTTTAAAAATTTACATAAAACATAAAATACAATTGAAAGAGTCAAACACTATATTCATATTCAACTCTATTTACCTGATTAATTGCTACCATCATTAGTGTTATTAGTAGAGCCCAATATATTGTTTGGCAATTCACGAATGTAACTCTTCAAACGTTCAATTTCTTGACGCATTGCCTCCATCTTAGCATCACAATCTCTATGGTCCTTTTCAAATTCTTCTAATTCTTGAATCTTTGTTTTTCTTCTCATTCTAAAAGCCCTTTGAGCCGCTCTATTTTGTTCTGCTCTTTTAGTGTTGGTCAATGGCTTTCCATGATGTAAAAGATTGTCTCCTTTATCATCGAACGCCGGAGCCAATACTGTTCTTTCAATTTCTCTTCTTTTCTTCATAGATCTTTCTAAAATATCCTCCTCGGGGACATTGCTATTATCATTGGAGAACATACTTTCCTTGATATTGCCATTATCATTGTTTGAAACACCGCCGACAGAAGCTTGAACTTGGGCAACAACCTGATTTACTTGCTCTTGCAATCCAGATGTCGTTGGAACTTCTGAAATCTGATCCATTACATTATTATTAACACTTGTATTATCTTCATCATCCTCATCATCGTCGTTATCATCCTCTTCGTCCTCATCTTCGTCTTCGTCTTCATCATCTCTTTCTTCTGCTTCCCCATCTATTTCCTGAATTTGCCGTTGAATTTGTCCCCGTAATTGCTCTTGATCAACTATGTCTTCTTGACCCCCTTCTTCATCATCATCATTATCTTCCACCTGGTCTTCGATTCTACGTCTTTTCCTGGAAACATTGGACTTGTTTGCTTCTTGAGCGGTAGCTGCTGCAATAGCTGCTGCAGCAACATCAGAATCAAACACTGAATGATGAGATTCCTCATTAATAGACCCAATACTCTTGATTTGTTTATGTGGGCGTCTCATATTGATAAACGTAGATATTCAAGATAAACTTGTCAACAATTGCTTATGTAATGAATATTGTAATTGATAAAATATTTTTTTGGCGACATGAAATTTTCACGACATAATTTTAATATTTTCATTTCAGTTTCTTTACATTCTTCCTTAGGTGACAATGGAATTTGATGACATTAATATTTCTAAGACATCCAACAAGTTACTAAATGATATTGACAGACTAATTGATGAGTTTTTAATAACCGAAGATAATCTGATCTTCAATGATATAATCAATGCTATTCAGCAATTTCAGCCATCCCCACAGTTACTTGATTCAAAATTGAGAATTTTCATCAATAAATTGCTTGCTTGTTATTCTGAAAATTTTATAAACGGGAAAAGTGATAAAATAACAGATTTTGAGTTAAATATTGCTAAAATTTTTTATAATTTGACCAAAGTTAGAGGATACAAAGCAGTTTCTAAATGTTTATCAAGCGATGTCTACTTGATCAATTACGTGCTTAATAGATTAACTTTAGTTTCAGCTAACAATACTTCTTGCACATACTGGGAATTAAAATTTCTTTTATTACTTTGGCTATCCATTTTAATTTTAGTTCCATTTCCACTATCTAAAATTTCAGAATTCCTACCCCGTGAAATTTATCAGTTATCTATTAACTTTTTGAATAACTCCGGTAAAGATGTCGATGCTACTACAACCCTGCTATCCAGATTTTTATCAAGGTCAGATAATGATCAATATTTTAAAACTTTCATAAATTCAAGTTTCAATTTAAAATCTTGGAATAATTTTAATACTTCGAAAAAAATTGGATTACTACAAACATTGAATTACTTATTAAAATTAATAGATCAAGAAAAACTAAATATTGGGTATTTATTTAAATTGACAGATTTTTTAAACGATAACGTTCTCCCCATGGAAAAAAGTGCTGCAATATTGAGATTGGTTTATAAACTTCTTGGTAAGTTGACCTTACTTGCGTGTAATCTAGATAACATGGACATAATATTGAAGTTGAGCTCGACATTAATGGTTTCAATTAATCAAAAGGAGACAGTTTTGAGATATACACTTTCAAAGCAAATATCGAAAATATTGAAAAGATTGGACTGCAGATCGAGATCAGATATGATTGAATTCTTAATTTCCCAAATAATTGACGGTAATTTGCTAGAGTTTAATGAAAATTGTTTAGATATTAATATTGATTCAGAATCAGTCAATATTGAGGAATACCATACTATTTTATTAACATTAGGAGAATCCGCAAATTCAAGGATTTTATCCAGAAATTTAATAGAATTAATATCCAGAATTTTAAAACAGACATTATTTTTAGAACAACACAAACTTACATATGTAGTGGGCTCAAATGTCCGAGATGCGTCCTGTTTTATTGCTTGGTCATTGGCAAGAAAGTACAAAACTTCAGAATTACCAGATTCTTTTCTTTTAGAAGTTTTCAAATCTTTACTTTTATGTTGTATTAACGACCAAGAATTAATGGTTCGTAGAGCTGCATCTGCCGCACTTCAAGAATTAATTGGACGTCATGGTGATTATATTCTGCCCAAGTTAATTGAAGTTTCTGATCAATTACATAGGTATAAAGTTCGCCTGATCGAATTGCTAGATTATACAGCATTAGGTCATACACACACCACGTTGTTAACGGTAACGATAACGAAAGAATTAAATGGATTATTGTATAATGATTTTGTAGATCATTTATTATCCTACGGAATCTTCCAAAACAAACAAGCTTCGATAACATTGCACGCATTGTTAACGGATCACGTTTCAATTATTCCAGAAATACTGGATAAATTAGTTAAACAATTTAATCCAGAAAATCCAAGATGTGGCATCCTTTACACAGTTGGAGAAGTATTGCCATTACTGGGAGAGGACCAAGACCAGAAATATTGTAGTGAAATATATTTACCTTTGATAAAAAACTTTAAATATGACAGATATAAAACTTCAATACTACTGGGAAGAGACTATATTCATTTTTTAACTTCCTTGTTTAAAGTATACTCAAATTTGCAAATTCAAAGTGAAATGAATGTTGTTTTCGAAATGACGAGATCTAACAACAAAGATATTGAGCTAGAATTCATTGCATTTTCAAAAGTGATTAGAGGTTTGACTAATGAGTTTAGTGCTTTGTGGATGAATCATGTCACTTATGGCGATTTAATCGCTTGTGCTGGTGCTGGCAACTGCTCGGACTTGATGAAAGATCACATTCAAGCGTTGCTCAGATTAATTACAGAAACTAGAGTTGATTGTAGTATAAAAGGGAAGTTGTTGAAAAGTATTTCACAATATTTAAAGAACAACACGCCAGAAATAGACACACATTGGAGTCGTCTTATTATTACATGTTTGAATGATTATACTATTACGAATCAAGGCGATGTGGGTAGTGTGGTTAGATTTGCAGCACTGTCATTGATCGAAGACAACTATGCTATGTTTTTATCTAATACTGAAATTGAGAAAAATTTGGTAAGACTGTCAGGTGAGTTGATGGATAATATTAGAAGAAAAAGCTTTAAGTTGTTGTTCGGATTTAGAGGTGAGCAACTAATTCAATTACCATCCGGGGAAGAAGAATATTTTGAGCTTTTACTAAGGAAGTTTTGCGATTGGTACTTGAATAATAAACATATGTCTGTGGAGTTTTGGAAAGGGTATTGCTTTTCTGGCGGTTCTCCACAGGCTACTGATATTACTGTCAATAGGGCTATTTGGATGTTTTTTATTAATTGGGAAAAAAATGAAGTTTTACAAAACGACGAAGCTAAAAGAAACGTTTTATTTGATATTTTGGATTGTTTGAAAATTTCATCCAATAATAACGTCAGTAAAAATATGAAAACAAGAGATAAGAAGGTAATTTGGGCCGGTTTGAAATTTTGGTGTAATTTGCTTGAATTGAATTTAAATATTCCTTCTTGTTTCAAACTTAATAACATATTCATTCGTGTGTTCAATGCTACAAGGGGTCAATCTGCAGATATGTGTATAACCGCAATTCGTATATTTATTAATTTGTATTTAAGGGATACAACGTTGAATAATTGTTTTGATAGGATACAATTCCTATCCAAGAACCATCCAAATACTGCTGTCAAACAATATGCATTGGAGGCATTGGAAGAAATACAGTGGGAAACGGAGGAAAATAGTTAATGGACTTTGCTTAAATTAATTTACAAACGTAAAAAATAAAAAGGCGAGAAGAATTAAATAGACTGGGCCACCCAAACGTAAATTTATCACCAACAATACGATTACAATTATATATACACCTATTCGAATAACAAAATATTATCCCAATTACGATGAACGGAGACAGTGTAGTGGCAAATGATCAACCAGGATTTCGACCTGGTGTAACTGAGGCCCAAAACAACTTTTCGAATTTATCTATCTCCGTTGATAATGGCAGTTCAATTGTTACTACGACCAATGAAGACACATTTGACACATCAAAGTTTTATGAACTAATGAAAACACCAACAAATGAATCTGACCCTACACTTCCGTGGTCAGAAACCAGTAATGGAAAAAATAATGTTCATAGTGTAGGTCCTACGACTCCAACTCCTACTCCAACTCCTACTTCAACCTCGAAGAGTAGTTCAATAACTGGATCTTTTTTGACCAACGTTTCTGCAACAAAAGTTGGTAGGAATCCAAATACAAATTTATCCCCTTGGAATGCAAGTGTTGACAATAGTTTACGTTTGAATTTGAATTTGAATTTGAATTCGAATTCAAATTCGAATTCAAATATGAGTATAAAAAATATGAATACGGAAATCTTTTTAAATCCACCCGCTAGTCAATTGAATAAAAGAGTGACTAGGTTCAATTCAACGCCTGCTTTAAGAATGTCTGACGACATTGGATTATTAGAAAGGTATAATAATTCTACAGGTTTTCAAACTACACCAGTTTATTCTCAAAACTATATAAATTCCACAGATGGATCCATTCCATGGATGAACCAAACAAGGTCACAGTCACAATCGCATCTACAAGTACAATCACAAAGGTCATCAACTGTCCAACCAAAAACTTCAAATTCACTGTCTTCGTCTCCAACATTATGGGCAACTAATCCCCCATTATCAGCTGATGATTCAAACAGTAGTTTAAGGTCATCAAGATTTTTTCCTAGTCCATTAGTTGACTCACATCAGAAATTTGAAGACTATGATTCACAAAGTTCACCTTTGGTTACACAATCTAGAAGAACAATAGGAACAAGCACAGGATCAGCGACAACGGCATCAACTGCATCAACGGCAAATACCACTTCAAATGAATTTGGCGGGAGATCCAATTCAGTTGGATATCCATCTTCATCATTAGATTTTACTTCTTTTAATTCCATGGTTCCGACAACTCCTCAATATAATACGCCGTCAAGTAATGAATATTTTGACAACAAATTTAATTATCAGCCTCCATATTCAACTTCAGCGATAACCTCATTTCAACCGCAACAAGGGACACCATTGCAATATGTGCATATTAATAACATCGATAATAGTAACAATGCTAAAGCGAATGCGTCATGCTTTGTTGATCCCTTAAGCAAAACCTTTGAACTTACAACATTAATGGATGACGTTGGCAATGATCTTGAAGAAAAAGATTATGCACCATACAACAATTGTCCATCATATTTAGAACCTAGAATTCAATTAGAATCTCGCTCATCATCTCCGGATTCATCAAAATATATGGATATTTCACCCACTTTACCCTCTGCTTCTTTGCTTAACCCAATATCTATAGAAAACGATGAAGTAGAAAGTTTTGAACAATTTAATGATCCTAAATCAATGGTTTTACATTATATTCATCATATAGTTACAAGGCACAATTCTCTAATTCAATCATACATTGCATCATTACCAATTAATGTAGCATCAGATGTGGCTCATCGTTTGATCAATCTTGTTTTTTATCCAATTGGTAAAGTTTTAAAATGTGAAAGAGAAGAAATATTAAAGAATGATGTTTTTGTGAAGTATAAAATTATTGCTATGGTAGTCGAATCTGCTGTTCAAAATGTGAAAGAGAGAGCTAGTGGACCATGGCGTAGTGTTAGATTTGAAATACCTGAAACAGGTAGAGAGTCAAAGATGTTGATTTTTTATGATGATTATGAGCATGACGATAGTTACAAAGATGATTATGGAGAATTAGAAAATTGTAACTCCAATTCCAGTAATACAGGTGGTGGTGGTAAGCTAGATGTAAGTTGGTATCCTGAAGGATTTTCATCAACTTTCCATCGCCGTGGAGTTAATAATTTTATGTTTGTCAGAGAGCTACAAAGTAAAATGATTATAAATAGAATTAGGCTTGGTGGTGGTATGATCAGTGAAACAGGTGAATTTAGGGTCAGTGTCCCAGTAGAGGAATTAGGCATTGATTTGGAGAATATAAATAATGCTGCAGATTATTTAGAAGGTAGTAATGGTAAATTGAAAAGATCTTTTATGGTGAATATTGATCTACGTGAATTAGACGGGAAAAATACAAATAATTACGCCAACAATAATAGGGATTTTAGGTATGGTAAGAACAATGCAAATGGAAATAATAATAATAATAGTAATATGAACGGCAACAATAACAGCAATGGGAATAATTCTATACGTGGAGGTAGAGGAGGTTCCAGAGGTAGTAGCAGAGGTTATCACGGACACGGAAAACGTGGAGCATTCAGAGGGGCATTTAGGGGACACAAAAAGTAATTCATCAGATATATATAAATATATAAAACTTAGGTATGTCGTAAATAAGCAAACAATCATTATACAATTAAATTCCCTGGGATTGATGTAATTACTCAGAAAAACCAATCGCGGCGTAACATTTTTTTAATATGATTTAGATGGCACCTTCCAAGTATTGGAACACTTTAATGTATTATCTACCGATATATACATTATGAATATAGTGGACTTTATACCAAAAAATTTTAATGAGACGTTTGATGCATACAAAATTCTGCCGGGGAATCTACAAATAGTTGATAAAGCGAGCAACAGTACGACTATCATAAAGTTTTCGAGACCCTTGATTTATATCACAAACATCACTAACGTTAATGTGATAAAAGAGTTTATAGAGAATAATCAAACAGGTATTGAAAGAATTCAAGATATTTTAAAATATAAAACTGTTGATAAATTTATAATGGGGCTTATGGTGATCAATTTTGCTGTGTGCACAACGGTTGTTGCATTATGGATTTTATTACTTTTACAACTTTTATCACTACGAAGGAAACCGATAATATTATCAATTGGGACAGTATGGTGTGCAATTATTCAGTCTTATGCATTTACCAGGCTTTTTTCTTTGATGTTTGATCAATTTGAAGATTGTGTACAAGATACAAAATTGATGAAAAAGCTGATATTTGACAGAGTTGAAATTAGAATTTTGTTGTTTATTTCAAAGATTTTTATTTGGATAAACTATTGGTGGATTATTCAAAAGATTATAGAAAGATATAGGCTGTTTTTAAAGAATAAAAATAAACATAACAATGAAAAACCAAACTTTGAAAATGGAAAACAACATGAATTAATAGGACTGAAATTGGTGCAGGTACCGATTTTTATTGTTGTCATTTTTGATATAATATTAGATGGCATTTTACATTTCGGAACATTGGGAGATGAGTATACCTCAACGAGCTTTGAAGGATGGATTTCTATTACGAGTTTAGTTTCAACTTCTACAATCTATGCCATAGTTGCAATGTTTTGGTTATTTTTTTTGCTTACAAAAACTCAACTTAAATTTTTATTTAAAAATTTTATTTTAATTCTGTTGATTATTTTATTTTATGTTACCGGTGTTGGATTGAACATGCTTTGGGTGGTGAATATTAAGGAAAATTTACGGTGGTTAGTAGGCATATACTGCATGTTAGATTTGATGTCCATCCAATTAAGCTATGATCTACTATACAAGCTCGACGAGTTCAACACCAAATTAGAAAGCAAAGGCATTATAGGAAGGGAGTATGTGGAAGTCGACGCCGATAAGGAAAGCGTGGTGGATTAAATACCGAAATTTGGGTGGTGAGAGTTTATCGGATTGGGGGGATTTTTCACCGTTTTTTGTTTATCTCTTGGAGCAAAAAAAAAAGTCTCCTTGCTATGGTCAGTTTTTGATGACTTTTTATTAATGGAATCTATATCTTTATTCTGAACAATTATCATATCTTTCATTTTAAATTAATTTGAATGAGAAGTTCACGAATCATGATTAAACCATCCAGAAAGATGAATTATATGCCGTCATTGACTATGTCTTCCAGTGCCGAACGCAATCAGTCAGCAACTGCGACGACGACAATGATAACTAACGATGAAAACGATTACACAGATTTATTCAATACTTCCATCAAAGATTTAGAGAAAATATTCAATTTTAAGATTCATTTATTTCAGAACACAAGTTCCAGCTTATTAGAAAAATCTAATAAACCAGGACATAATATTTCCATTACTAATAATAGTTATAATGAATTAGATGTTGATCTTGATATGAAATTAAAACAAATGAAGAAACGTAAGCTGAAATTAAAAGAAAGGGAAATGGAAAAAGAACTAATAAAAAGAAGGAGAATAAAAAATATAAGCTACAGTAGTGAATTCATTGATGAACTAGAGTTTATTGATAATCACTATGAAGTGGAAACATTAATGAAAGAGATTATTGATGATCATTATAAAAAATTTGTAAGCAGTTCTCCATAATTATTTCTTATTATTGCGCACATTAACTGGTTGATGTCGTTTTTTTTTTCATTTAGAACCTTTATATTTTTTGTTCTTATTTACTACATTTTACATTTTTACCGATTAATGATATATTTTACGATTTTAACTTAGTTAAGAAACCAAACCCAAAAGTAGAGAAAAAGGAAAGGAAAGGAATGGAAGGAAAAGAGAGAAAGAAGGGAAAAGAAAGTGACGTTACAAATTATTAAAACATTATCAGAATCATTAAATCAGTTTTTTGGTTTGGTAATCACTGGAAATTAATCCTCGTACAGTGTGAATATCAAAATAGCTCATCACAAAATGTTTTAACAATAAATAAGGTTTTTCATTTCCATTCTAAATTCTCCTAAATTTAGAAAACAAAACTTATCAAGAAAAAAATATAATAATTAAAATCAGCTATCTCCGACATATCCTCAATTCTAAAACCATCACCTCTCAAATTTTGTACACGGAGAGAAGCTTGTTTACTAAAAAACTGATAGAAATATACTATTAGGTCCGCCTGTCGATAAATAATATCATCATAAAAAAAAGAGAGTTTAAAAAAAAATATAAGTTTTGTAAAACAGAAATTAGGTTGTTATTTAAAAAAAAACAATAATAAATTCTAAATTCGGTTAGTATTTATGAATCAAGTTATTAACTATATCATATCTTTGAAGTCTTGTAATGCTCATACAAGGCTGAAACTTAACGAATAAAAGGTTGTCAACATGTTTTAATTCAGTCGGAACAATTGGTATTGAAGTGTATAATCATAGCAATATCAAGAACTAAAAATATATGAACAGGTGATCATCCTGATTATAACATACCCTTTTCATACTTGTGGAAAACAAAATTGTTGTAAACATTTACACCAATGAGTTTTCCAAATGAAGAAAGAAAGAAAAGCTGCTCAGGAGAAAGAAAAAGTGATGATATAAAAAGTTGTATAAAATAAAAAAATATTTGTGAAACGTGAAAATTACAGTTTCGGCATAAATCGCATGTATTTTAATTTTTCTACACAACAGTTATGTCTATAAATAGAGGGTTATTACAAAGTTATCAAGTTAATTAAGTTATTCAAAGCTATTTATTGTCATCTTTACCTTCATCAGCTTTTTCATCTGGTATTTTGTCTTCTTTTATCTGGTCATTCTTCTCTTCTTTCTTATTCCCAGCTGTGATTAATCCATTACTTTTGTCAAAAATCTGTTGTAGGTTGAACTTGTACAATCTATCATAATCTTTATAACTAACTACACTCATACCAATGTTATTCTTAAAACAGTAAATATTGATCATGATATCAGCATCTTTATATTTCAGACCAATGTTTTCGTCATATTTTTTGGCTTTCTTATCAATCAGTTCCATAAAGTGATCTCTGTCAATCGTATCAAAGTTTCTTTTCACTAGGTTAACTGAATATGTTTCAAGTGGATCTTCTCTATGCTCCTCTACATATTCGTCCATTACAATCTCAAACAACTTCTCGAATTCTTCAACAGTTGCATTGCACGATTTATCAATACCTGTTAATTTTTGTAAAAATCTTGAATTTTTGGCTTTGCTTTGATATAAATCCTTACAGATTTTAATAACGAACTCAGATGGTTTTATGGGTTTTCTTAATTTGAAAAATGTAAGCGATTCGGCATTAATTGGTATTTCTCTAATAAACATCTTTTTGTTACCGGTATCTTTAGTTTTATCTTTCCTTTTAATTTCAGCTAATTCTTTAGCAATGGCATCTTCAATATCTTCTTCTTTAGTTTCTCCCTCCCCAACTCCCTTATTTTTGTCTTCTTCATCTTCACCGTCATCTTCACCTTCAATGTTTGGATAGTATTTCTCCACCGCTTCATTTAAAATCATCTTGAATTCTTTTGATGCCGTGTGTTCTCTGTGTCTATTACAAGAGGCAAATATACCATATTGACCAGGCTCAATTAATGATCCAGACTTTTGTCTCTTACTGTTTCCACCTTTGCCACTGTTACTGGATCGTTTACCCATTATGATATTGAATATATAAGCAGTTAAATAATTATAGAAAGGTTTAAAAAATAATTAAGATTTCTTTTCGGCGCTCTCAAGTTTCTTTTCATGCTCTGCTTTCCAGCCTTTACGTCTTTGTCTTTCTTCATATTGTTCTCTATTCTCCAAGACTCTTTTAACAATATCTTCCACCGTCATAGTGTCAAACTCATGCTCTCCAAGTTGTTCGTAGATACCTAAATCTCTAATTTCACTGTAAGGATCTTCGAGCTCTTGGGTTGGACCATGGAAAACTTTGACTATTTCCATTGGGAATTGATTTAAATACTCAGCAGTTGGTTTATACGGAGCTCCAATAACTATACCATCAATATATTTACTTTGTAAGACACACAGGGATCTTTCTAGCAAATTCATAATTGGATAATTAAGTCCCTTGTATTTGTTAACTTCGTCATCATTTGTAATACCCACAACAACTAACGCATTTGATCCGTTTGACTCAGTTAATTGTTTCAAATTTTTTAGAATAACAATATGACCTGGGTTAAATAAATCAAATCCTCCATCTATATAGTATATTGGACGAGTTGGTAACCAAAGATTTTTATCACCTTTAATTAATTCGTGTAATTTACCATCATCACCAGTGAACGCAAAAACGGTTGGACCTGGAGTTTCGGCATCCTCACTGGTGGCATAATTTCTAAATCTTTCAACAGATTCTTCATTTAATAATGTATGTTGGTCATCAACTTTGCCTTTAAAAAAATTTTCCCAATCATTTGATTTAATTTCAGGTAAATGATGTTCTTTTGAATACAATAACATTCTACCAACTAAGTCAGTTGTGGAAATATTTGGGGTTCTTTTAACAACAATAAATCTATCCATTTTTTTAACAACATCATAACAGTCATTACCATTGGCATCGGTGGTAATATCGTCACCATGCACAACATACTGACAGCCATATTTATCCATTACTGTAGGGTCTGTAACATAAGGGGCATTAGCAATTGCCTTCGTACACCATCTGCAACCTTCAACAGCTTCCATTCTTTCGTTTAAGTTCATAACAACAGGTCCTTTGTTAGCCAGGATTTCCTCATCGCTGTGGACACCAACAAACAATTCATCACCATGTTGTCGGGCTTGCATCATTGCACCAGCATGGCCATGATGTGCAAAATCAAAACAGCCATCAATCCAAATTCTCCTGTTTAATATGTCTTTGTTTCCTTGGCTCATAACGTGTATCGATCAATCAATCGGAAAAATGTAAAAGTAATAACCAAGCTCCACATTTTTTTTAATTTCGAGAAATTGTGGAATCTTTACCCGTATGCCGCTTCCGATCTACTCAGAAGCCACCAGTTTAAATGTTTATTGTTCATTGCGTATAAATAAGCACTCGTATAAATTGATTACCTTTCCTCGATATCCTTTTCTTTTTATGAACTTTATTTTTCTCTAATTTATCGAAATATTGTTAAATTAGAATGCCAATTATCTTTCCTGAACTTAGAACAATTCCAGTTACAAATGATCCAATTCCTATCATCGGTTTTGGATCGGGTACGAAATGGCAGTGGAAAAAGAAAGCTGAAAATCCAGTTTCAAAAGAGGCTCCCACAACTACTGATCCAGAATTAGTAGCCAGTTTAATTGCAGCCTTAAAGGAAGGGTTTGTTCATTTAGATACCGCTGAAATTTATACCACTCGCCCAGATGTTGGGGCTGCTTTTCATGCTTCGGGTTTGAACAGGGATGATGTTTTCATCACTGATAAGTATCATGCAAGAGGTTTATCTATTGATGGTAAACACCGTGGGCCATATGCTTCATTGCAAGAATCGCTGAAATTAATGGGAATTGACTATATTAATTTGTTTCTGTTACACACGATGGAATTTCAAAAGGAATATCCGCTGTTAGAATGTTGGAAAGAAATGATTAAATTAAGAGAAGAGGGACTAGTTAGGAATATTGGTGTTTCAAACTTTGATGTCAAACACTTAGAAGCCATTAAAAATGCAGGTTTACCATTACCGCAAGTTTTACAAATTGAATTTCATCCTTATCTACAAGAACAATCTACAGGTATTGTCGAATACGCTAAAGCAAATAATATCTTATTAGAAGCTTATGGTCCTTTAGTTCCATTAACAAAGGCCAGAGGTGGTCCATTGGATGCATTGTTAGAGCGCTTATCTGAAAAATATGGTAAAAGTGCAACACAAGTCTTGCTAAAATTTGCCCATGCAAATGGATTTGTCACCGTTACTACAACTAGTAAAGTTGAAAGAATGAGAGATATTTTGGGTGTCTTCAACTGGGAATTGAGCCTTGAAGATACCAAGTTGATTTCTGAAACGGGAAATTCCTATTTTTTTAGAGCTTTCCCAATTACTTTATTACCCGATTACGATGAAGAATTAAAAGCAAACAGAGGTATAAGTCCTGTCTCCAATTAATTTATAGTCTTTACTTTATAATTCACGAAAAATAAATTAATAGAAATACTTAAAGAATGCAACTCTAAATCATCTTATATCACCGCAACAGGTGTGGTCCTTCTTTTCTTGTTACGTCTGGACAAAATTGTGGCGTCTTTCATTTCCAGTTTGAAAGGTTTCGAATTCATATTTTCCCAGTTCATAACTTCCTCTTGTGGCTTGCTTGGCACTCCAATATCGTTTTCATCTTCTACAACAACATCTAATGCTAATTCTTTATCCCCGGGTATTCTACCTCCTTCTTCGTTCATTCTATGCGCAGCAGAAGAAATATCAAATGCTTCCTTCATAGCAATAACAGCAGGTGTATATAAGGCTTTATCTGTTTGACCACCGCCAAATCTTTTCAGTGATGCACCTTGATAACCTTCATACTCGATATCTTCATCCATATTAGATAGAGATCTGGAATAAACAGAATCAAATGAATTAATGGACGCATCTCTAGATTCTAATCCACTGTCAATTCTAGATTTTGGAATTGGAACATTTTGAGCATGAGTCGAATTATGTGATCTATGCAATGATGGTTGCTGCTGTTGCTGTTGCTGTTGTTGTTGTTGAGTAGAGTCTGATTTATTCAAAAATTCGAGAATCCATGGGTCTGCCAGAAATTGTTCAACGTTATATCTTTGATTTGGATTGACAGTCAACAATCTCGAAACACAGTTTTTTGCACCAGGTGATATTTCATCCCACCAAGGTGATAAAAACTTGAATTCACCTTTGGCAACTAGTTTTGTCAACTCTTCAATCGAATCGTTAAAAAAAGGTGGGAACCCACAAAGTAAAATGTATAAAACACAACCTAAGGCCCACATATCAACTTCTTTGGAATATCTCATGTCTCTAACAATTTCAGGTGCTGTGTACCCGATTGTACCACATGGGGTTTTTAATGCTGCTGAATCTTGAAAAATCTGTTTTGATAGACCAAAGTCACCTATTTTAACAATACCAATACCACCGCCACCATAATTCATAATAAATTTACCCTCATCTAATTTTGTTGCTGGATTATCGCTACGACGTAATTTTGGACCATTTGTATTTGGTAATATTTTGGTTGGTTTGAAAAAAATATTTTCCGGTTTCAAATCTCTATGAACAATACCAACGTGTTCATGCATATATAACAACGCTTCAGCAACTTGAACAATAACATGACGAGATAAGTCTTCACTAAAATAAGTAAACTTAACAATTTCGTTAAAAATTTCACCACCGCTAACAATTTCTTGAATAATATAGTAGTATTGTTCATTTTCGACAAAATCAATCAGGCGAACTATATTCGGATGATTTAATTGCCTCATAATTTGAACTTCTTTTAAAACAGAAAGCCTTTGCTTTTCATCTAATTGGTATTTTTTGATGACCTTAATTGCAACTTGATCCTTAGAAATTGAGTCAAGAGCTTTGTAAACTACTGAAAATGCACCCTCCCCCAATTTTTCCCCAATATGGTATCTTTCAATTGATTTACGACTCGCCTTCCTTCTAGTCTCTTCATCTAAAGTTTCTTGCTTGACGAAATCTGTAGCAAAAGCTTTAAATTCTTCGATGTGATGTGTACAATGATCATTATCATGGTGCTGATGTTGTTGCTGTTCTTGTTGTTGAGGTTGTTTTTGATCTTGACGATATTTTTCTTGTTTCTCCTTGTGATGAGTATGTTGGGCATCCTTCTCTTGCTTTATGTTCAGTTCATTAATCCCCTGAACAGTGGATTTAGTAGAAACTGGAGCAATAGTAGACAAGGAATTCGAAGTCTTCTCCGAACTTAAGTCATTAACTTCAGATACAAATAACCTTCTGTCCGCAGCTTGTCTGCCATGTCTAATAAATTGTCTGATATTCTATTTCAGGTGTTAGTATGTATTAAAGTAAAAAGTTTTTGTTTACCAAAATTTACTGCCACTTACCTCAAACATGAGATGGATTTCGTAGGTTGACTGGGTGTTGGAAGAAGAATGTAAACTAGATGATAAGAAGCAAAAATTGGTAGGAGGGAATTTAGACGAATCCTGACAGTTCGCAAACACACTACTTTTTACACGGATCACCATGATTTTTATCTTTTCATTTTTCACTTCCTACATTTAATACATTACTCTTAATTTATCTGGATATCCATGAATGGTTCAGCACAAATGGAGCTTCACATTTTACCTGAATCGGTTAGTTTGACAAATATCCACAATTTATTTGTTAACACACCACCCCAGATTCAGTACGACTATTCTGTTCCTCTTGGATTTGTGAATTTAATAAACGTCAACTCAAATTCTTCATTACAAAGCTTTAAACTGTCCACGGTAGATTGTAAGAAATTTGAGAAAATATTTGATAAAAACAAAGAGCATTCTCTAAGTCTATCTAATATTCCAATCAAGGCAAGGCTGTATTCAGAATCGATGTTAATAAACATTGTACCAAACACACGACAGGAACCACTTTTTAAGGTTTCCTTTATGCATGAATACAAGACCTTTTTATCATTTCAGCATTTTTTTTTCTCAAACAATCAAGTCTTATCTTCGTCAAATTTTCATATCATTCCAATACACTTTGAAAACTTCACGCTAACTTTGGATCACATTTCAAATTCACTCTCCTTTTCTTTCAATATCGTATATTCTGTATCTATAAAAGAATCAATACATTTTAATAATACTCCCCAAATACTTAGTTCTCTAAAATCTTTGTCTGAATACGTATTCACTCCAAATTTAACGCTTTATCAGGCATTTACTGATGACCAATCCGAACCTACTGTTTCTTCCTTTTATTCATTAATCACTCACAATACAGATATATATGCTAATCACTCCGATGCTCCATATTTAAAAATTAAAGGTATATATAAAACCCTTTTACCTTATCAGGGAGAGTCTTTGAAATGGATGCTAAATCATGAAGGCGTTAAACTTATCCAAGACTGCAATATCGAACAAGACTTCTTTGATTTAAAAAGTAAGGATGAGAATTCAATCGCAAAAATATTGGATAGACTTGCATTTGGTTGGTCATGTGTAAATCATTATAAAACAAATCAAAAATTGTGGTGGAATGCATATACTGGTGCCGTTTGTACCTCCCAATTTGTGCTTTCATACATTTCAAAATTTCCGATACCACCACCAGCTAAAGCGTTTCTATGTGAAGAAATGGGGTTAGGTAAAACACTTGAAATAATAGCTTTAATAAAGCTTCATCCTCGTAGAAATTATCTCCCTATCACAGAAATCAAACAAGATCCATTCGATCCAACTCGCAGGATCTCTGAATCTAAAACAACATTGATTCTTTGTCCACAGACTATTATTCACCAATGGTTACAGGAAATAAATAGTACAACCACGGATTTAAAGGTCAAAATCTATAAGGGCATAACGAAGATTCAAGACATTAACCCTGGAATAACACCATCTGAAGAAGCTAACCACCTTTCCACTTATGATGTTGTCCTGACTTCGTACTCAACATTAGCAAAGGAGTTGGACAGAGCAATTTTCAAGCCTACATCAAGACCAAAGCGTAAATCGGCAAAACATGAGAGGATTGATTATTCTTCACCTTTAATGTTGCTAGAATTTCATAGATTAGTTTTAGATGAAGCACAACTAGCTACTATTTCTATATCTCGTGTGGCGAAGTTTGCTAGGATTCTACCACGAGTGCATACTTGGTGTGTATCTGGAACTTTAATTAGAAAAGATTTACAAGATTTGCTTTCACTTTTACGTTCTCATAGATATTACCCACTAGACCGATTATCTGCTGCAGACTGGAAGTTAATACCACGCGGACAATTTGATAGATTGGTTACTACAGTGTGTTTACGCCATACTAAGGAGATGGTTGGTGATCAAGTTAAGTTACCTAAGCAAAGGAGAATTATGCTAAGAATGCCCTTTGGTGCAATTGAAGGTGACAATTATGCTAATCTATACAATAGATTCTTACAGCAGGCTGGATTAAATGAAAAAGGTGAACCTATTGTTGAAAATTATGATTTAGACAGAAGTAGGGTTGGCATGAGAAAATGGTGTACTTGGCTAAGAATGGTCTGTTGTCATGCTTTGTTGTTAAAGGGTGTCGGTCTGGAGAGAAATAATGCTAACGGTATCGATGGTTTGGATGATTATGGTAATAGTAATAAAGATATCAATGATGAGTTAATGATGGGTACCTTGGACGATGTCCTAAAGGACTTGATTCGAGATAATGAATCTGAACATTACAGTAATGATCGTTCATATTTGACAAATTTATTGAAAAGTGGTAAAATTTGGGAATTTTTAAGACGACCTGATAGATCGGCTAAAGTTTTTGAAAAGGTGGTAGAAGAGTTGGAGAAAAGAATTGAAAATTTCAAATTGAAAATCAGCAGTTGTGTAGTTGATAACGAAAAAAAAACTTGGATAATAAGACTAAGAAATACTTTAGAATCTTTACATCAATCATACTTCATGTTAGCTTCGTCACATTTCCAGCATTATAAACCTATGAGACCAATTACTGACTCATTTAAAGACTTAGAGGGTTTGGAAGTCCCAGATGACAATGAAAAATTAGAGATTGAGGTTGAAAATTTGACTGAAGAAGAAAAAATTCATTATGATTTAGAAAATAAGTACTACAGGAAGGCAGATGACTTATTAAGCCAGCTATTGGATGAACCTTGGCAAAAAACTCAGGAGATGATTTCGAAATTAAATCTAACTTTCGATTCTATATCTACATACAACCCTGAGAGAATTCAGGAATTTAAAATTCAACAAATAAATGATGATGTAGTTAAGTTAGAAGATTATGATGAAACTCTAAGTGTTAAAAAGAGAATAACTAGTGACGCGATAGAAGATCTGCCATTGATTTGTATGCCAATAAGCAAACTGCTAAATTTAGACTTGATGCAACATGCCTCAAATTTGGGTATAAGCTTTATATTAAATAGGGCAATAGAAACTTTGGCACAATTAGATAATCAAGGAACTATCATAAACCTATGGTTTAAAAGATTGATTCATATTCAAAAAAACCCTGTTACGAATACAGAGGATGATATCACGGGTACTGAATATACAAGTTCTCTAATAGCGCAAGAGACGTCACAAGCATATATTGATGAGCTTCAGCTTATTCTTGATGATAGAGATAAAGCTTTAAATTCTACGGAAGATTCAATTTTATACTCCTCCAAGACTACTAAAAATAAACGCCATCAGTCAAACGCAATATTACCATCCAACACGAAGACTTCTTTGTCTAATGAGCTCGATACATTACGTATACAACAGACTCCACATGGCACATTAAATCCTAGGTTTTCATTGAAAACATCTTTGCTGGAATTAACTGATGAAATGACAAGTACGTATTCTCCAGGTACATCTCAGCATGCTCAATTATCAGTTATATCGGATAAAATTAAAAAAGAAGTTAATCTACAATCAAAGAATATTCGATATATGAGAGGAAAATTATTGGATGTTTTAAATGATGCATTTAATTCTAAAGTTGCATATTACAAGTCATTGCAAATGCGATCTGATTCTTTGGTCAATTTCAAACCTAATAAAGTCGCCACATCGGACAATGTTAGCCCAAGATTGGCCGCAGAATGGGAATTGAAAAATGTGGAGAAAATGATTCAAGACTGTCAAATCAAAGTTGTAAATTGTAATGCGAGATTAAATTATTTGAAAAGTTTGATACCAAATGGAAAAAATGATGACAAGAATAAAAATGATGATAGTTGCGTTATTTGTAGGTACACAATATTAGTAGGTACGTTGACTCCATGTGGGCACAAATACTGTCGTGACTGTTTGATTGAATGGATGAAGGCTAAGTCTGTTTGTCCGATTTGTAAGAAAGCTTTGAAAAAAGAATATTTATATAATTTCACATACTCCCGGAGTGAATTGAGAGGTGATCTCGTTGACGATCTTGATAAAAACGATAAAAATACCAAAAAGGAAGCTAAAGATAATAATGAAGAGGTGTTAGTTGATGACTATGAGGAGGAAGAGATTGTAGGCAAAGAAGAATTAGGTCTTTTGAAAAACCGTAGAATGATTGAAAAAGACATGGATGTGGTCTATCAGAGCATGGACGCCGATGTTTTAAAGAGCATCATGAGTATTCAGTTGGATAAAAGCTATGGTTCCAAAATAGATATGATATTGAGACAAATAAAGTACTTGAAAAAACGAGATTGTGATGTCCAAATATTGATATTTTCCCAATGGAATAGATTTTTAAATATTCTTGGACGTGCAATGAGAAATGAAAAAATTAATTACAGATCATGGGTTGAGAAAGGTATTCTTGGTGATAAACTAAATACTGATATACAAGATTTTAAAAAAGATAAAACCATCACTTGTTTTATATTAAATACGGTTGCACAAGCGGCAGGGTTAACTTTCACTAACGCGTCACATGTGTTTTTATGTGAACCAATGGTTAATCTTTCTTTTGAATTACAAGCGATCAGTAGAATTCACAGAATTGGTCAAACAAAAGAAACAACAGTTTGGAATTTTGTGGTTGAAGGGACAATTGAAGAATCCATTGCATATTTGTCAACTCAGAAAAGAATACAAGCTGCGCGATCCAGAAGCAGTAAAACCAAAGATGATTGCGGTGATAAAATTATTGAAATTGATGAGAATGTTTTAGAAGCTGAGGAATTAACCAAGGCTAACAGTGAACTTATTAATAAAAAAGATGGTGAGATCATATCGGATGATGATCTATGGGCATCCTTTTTTGCTGCTAAATCAGCCAGGGTTATGCATTCGGTTTATGGGTAGAGTTTACGATATGTAATTTTGATTCGAATCAAAAACTATTTTTGATTAAGTAAAATACAATAAAAGGAATAAACGGGTAAATGCATAACGGATAGTAATCAGTGACTTTAAGGCTAAATGGCTAAGAACATGTTATCTTCATTAGTTGCATATAGTTCACCACCATCGGTTAATTGGTTCGCAATTTCGTCAACTTCATTCAAATCCAAGTTCAAATCTTGAGCTATTAGTTGCGTTGGAACACCTTCTGGCATAGAGTTGCCTCTCTCGCTAATAAATTTCTTAATTCTTTCGGCCGTTGTCATGTTATTTTCTTCAGAGACAAATAGACCACCAGAGGAATGAGCTCGAGAATCGTTAGTAGCACCAGCGTTACCAATGTTGGCACTAGAACCGGCTAGAAGAGACGAATCTTTATGGTTTAAATAAATTTTAACAGCACTTAAAAAGTGATATGAAATATAATTGAAATCTTCAATTTTTGCTAATCTTTGAGTCTGGAGTTGTTTTTTATTATTAAATTCTCTAATTATGGCAACCACTTCCACATAGTCGTACTCTTTAAAAGGATTTTCCGTAAACCCATTATCCCCATCATCAAATCCGTCATCCTCACCTTCCGGTTTGCTATCTTCATTCCATTGTCTGAATGTAATATCACCAGTACCATCTTCAACTCTGTAGATGGTTGCATTGGCATTACTAGTATCAATACTTCTAATAACCCCAATAAATCTAACATATGAGAGCTCCATACCATAAGAGACGTATGGTGCATCTTGTCCACTCACAGTTGCTGAATTGATTGTTTTAATCGTCACCGGAATGACAGTTTGCGTAGTATACTGCCTTTGTTGAGATCCGCCTTCTTGGTGATCTCCTCCATCTCTGTTGAACCCACCTGCCCCTTGACTGCTACCACCATTAAAATTACCGTATCCTGTGCCATCTCCATATGGGTGAAATCCACTCATTTTGTTAATTGATAGATTATGAAATTGAAGGTTTCGTGTTTCAAAGACAACAAAACATGTATTTACTTAAAAATTGGCGATTTTTCTTTTCAAATAGTACGCGTCAGCTGAAAAATAGTTATGTGGCGCATAATCCATCTAACTCATCCGTACACTGTGACGGAGATGCATGTAATGTTCAGATGGCCTGTTTCTTATCGTCTGGTAAATAAATATGTAATGCCCTGCTTTTTTACATTTTATTTTACTTGATTATCGATAATAGAATTCCACAATAGCTTTCAAATAGGACATCTGCTAAAACTATAAATCAGAAGATTTATCTTCGGTCTTTTTTGGTTTTCTCGAACTTTTTCTATGAATAACTGTTTCTTAATGTCCTAATACGGTCAAAGATTTTGAGGTTTTTTCTCAACCTAAAACCAAAGAATTCAATTATTGTTAGCCATTAGTATCTTCAATCTTTAAATATCTTATTTTGAAGCAAAAGCTGCTGTGTTTTTATCCTAGATTGGATATATGTAGTTTGAGAATGTTGATAATTTGCATAAGTTTGCCTAAATATTTTGCTTTTGAGTATTGTATTGCATGAAAGCATGCATTAACCTTCGTTTCTACCAACACCCGATTGGATAAATTTCCACATCATATTAATTTAAAACTTAAATTTTTGTACCTAGTCTAAAGAACCAACACGCCTGTCTATAATTTAATAATATTTTGATATCAAGAATATACAGTTTCTGTAATCAAAGCTAATGCCCAACTTTTACAGTCAAGTTGTTCCACGACATGATATAAGACATGAATCCAAAAATTTTGATGCCTTAAAAACTATCACGTTTGTATAAATCAACTAAAGTTTCTTCTTCAAGTAATTACTTAATTATACAGATTTGAATGTAATATATTATATAGACTATCCTATATAATAATATAATAATAAAAATAACGATAAAGAACAAGCCTAAAAAATCTTTAAAAATGCCAGGAATAGAAATCAAAAATATAAAATAAAAAATATAAAAATCAAAATCAAGGGATGATAGGAATCAAGAAAGGGGATATCAAAAGTAATACGACACTATACAGATTACAATTAAGAACTGAAATCACATTCTAGATTGTATTTTGCTGTTCTACCAGAATCGAACGCACCCCAGTATGGTTCAACGGAAGAACCGGAAGTCTCTGGCTTCCAAGTTTCATCAAAAGCTTCAAAAACGAAAGTATTAACACCCCAACCTCTCATAGCACAAACACCATCTTGCCAGAAAAGAGCAGCATTATCAACGCTTGGAACAGAAGAACCATAGTTGGAACCTTCTGTTGGCCAACCAGTTTCACCAACCCAAAATTCAAGATCAGTAGAACCTTTAACTGTTTGGATAGTTTGCAAAGCTTGCATGATATCATCAAAGAATGAGAAGGTTGCATTCTGGTTTGTTTGACCTTGCCAGTAAGAGAATGCGTTAGCATAAACAATATCAGCAGCCTGAATAGTTGAAGTGGAGCCAGCATCAACCAGGACATTCCAGGAATCAACAGTACCAACTAAAATGTCAGAGTAAGAGTCACCATTTTTATCTTTGATATCGGCAACCAAGTCCTTAATTTCAGAAATCATGGAGGCTAATTCATCGGAAGTAAGATCACCTCTGTATAAAGCTTCGGAACCAACCAAAATAGAACCAATTGTAGATTTTGAAATAGTTGGCAAGTATGATTGTAATGCTTCCTTCTCTAAGGTAAATTTATCTGCTGGAGTTGGCCAGACACCTAAAGCGATAGTAAAACCCTTTTCATCAGCAACAGGACCTAAAATTTCTAAAGTGTTACAATCTGAAACAGAGTAGGTCTTAATAGCCGAAGAATATGATGCTAATGCATCTAAATCTGAAGAGTAATCCGAAGAAGCCTTACAAGCACCAGAGGTTGTTTCAACACCAAGATTGAAACCCAACTATAAGAAAAAGGAAATAATAAGATGTTAGTTACAAACGAATGTTTCGAAATAATATTATAATCAACATACTGGAGCTGTAGCATTGGCGGAAGCAATGTATAATGCCAAGGCAGTTAAAATGGATGTAGAAAACTTCATTGTGGTATATTGAACGAGTGTTGTTTATGTTGTATGTGGAGGAACAAAAGAGAAGTGATTGTTGTAAAAAAAACCTTCAACTCATCAAACAATTTGTTTGTTGCCCCGTCCGCTGCTCACCACCTGGTTGTAAAAAATTCTTCGAGGATTATCGAAAAAATGTAAATAAACAAAAGAAAAGAAAAGCTATTTTTAGAGCGGCAGCGTCGATCGGCATTTTGTTTTTTTCGTTTTATATTTATTGATTACATAATCTGATATTTTTATTTTTTTTATTACCGCGCCTTAAGTATGAAAAATTTTTAATTTTTAATGTTCTTTTTTTTATTTTTATGTTTTATTTTTAACTATTTTACTTTTAAAGTCTGCTTTTTTATTTTTATTCCATAGAAATGACAGACAAAAAAACTGAAGAAATTGAAATTGCATTAGATGCCGATATTCCTCTTTCCAAAAAAGAGCAAAGACTTATCAAAAAGGGTAAAATAACTTTAGAAGCACTTCAAAAAAAAAAGGCTGCTGATGCTGCAACCGATAATACTAATGCCACTAGAACCACGTCTGAAGAAGAAGAACAAAAAGGTAGTAATCGTATCGATAAGGAAGATGAAAAACCAGTGCAACCTAAAACTGAAAGGTCTCAATTTGGGGTCTGGGTAGGCAATTTATCATTCGAAACTTCAAGAGAGGATCTAATCAATTTTATTTCAACTAAAACGGAAGATTATACTGATCCTGAAAGTGAACTATGTCAAATTACAGAAGATGATATTGTGAGAGTTAATTTACCTAGAAGAAATAACAAAAATAAAGGTTTTGCATACATTGATTTCAGGACTGAACCACAATTAAAAACTGCCTTAACTTTATCAGAATCAAATTTAAATGGTAGAAATATGCTTATTAAGAATTCAAAATCATATGAAGGTAGGCCAGAAAAAGTGGTTTCTAAAAATCCACCTTCAAGGATATTATTTGTTGGTAATTTATCATTTGATACAAGTACAGAATTATTAGAAGAACATTTCAGACATTGTGGTGAAATTATTAAAATTAGAATGGCAACCTTTGAAGATAGTGGAAAGTGTAAAGGTTTTGCATTTATAGATTTTAAAGACGAAGAAGGTCCAACTAACGCATTAAAAGATAAAACATGTAAAAGGTTAATAAATAGACCTTTGAGATTAGAATTCGGTGAAGACAGATCAAACAGAAGAGTTGTAACTAATAATAACAGCGACAAAAGATCATTCAATGATATTGAATCCAATGAAGCTGGAACTAAAGATTCCGAATTTCGCAATAAAAGACCACATTTTGATGAAGAAAAAAGTCATGATGAAACAACCAAAGTCTCAAGAGGTTTCCAACCGAAACAGGATAGAACCCAAAAAAATTTCAGACCTTCATATCACAATTACAATAACTATAACAACAACGATGTGGGACCAAATCAAAGAGTTAAATCCTCTATTGCCTTAGCCAAAGCTCCAAGACAAAGTGCTGCAATCGTTAAATCAAAGGGTAAAAAAGTTGTTTTTGATTGAATAATTCCTAGTATTCATAGACTCCAAGTTTGATCTTTCGAATTTGACTTATTTAATCTGATTTCATCCCATTTATTATCATTATTAGTTAATATTTTAACTTTTGTATATTATTATATATTATTTTATGGGCAGAAAATTAATAAATAAAAAAACTACTCTAATTTTGTAAATTTAATCATACCACATCTTAATCAATTCTTCAGAAACCGCAGATGGTGTTAAAACACCCAAATCAGAAATCAAAGCCGTTATATATTTATGAGGAGTAAAATCAACACTTGGATCTTGCATAAATCCAACATCTGTATCAGTTGTAAAAATTGGACCTGTTCCTATACCTAAAGCGGCTGGCAAATCATCTTGTGCTAAAGGGAACATTCTAACAAATTTATGAGATTCTGAAACTACGTATAATGGTTTATTGGCATTTTGGGCTAAAACACCAATTTGATATGATCCCATATGATTAATAATACCACCACTTTCAGAAACACCTTCTGCACCCATGAAAACTTTATCAACTTTACTGATCACAAAACCAACTTGTGAATCATGGATTAAACAAACGGGTATGCCTAAAGATTTTAATTGGTTGGCCATATCCACACCATTACTATTTGAATTATCTGGTCTTGCTTCAGTAACGAAAACTCTAAAACGAACAAACTTTGATTTTGCATACGCTAATAAATTAAGAACAACTCTTGAATAAGAATGTACTAACACTGTATCATCATCTTTAATAAAATTGAAACCAATTTTGGCAATCATATCCCTACTTTCTTTGGCACGTTGTAAAAAAAGTTGACCATTCTCAACAAGATGCTTTTTACACGATTCCCAATCCGAATAAAGATGGGTATTACGAAGAACAAAACGTGTAAAAAGATCACAACCAGCTGATAATGAAATTGCATTATTAACAGAACTCTTCAATTCTTGTGTAGCATCCGATAGTAATCTGATTAATTCTGATGATGTAGATGGTTGTTTCACTTTTAACATTGTAAGTAATGCTTCAATAGCTGCCACTGGCATGGTAATTTCCGGATCATCCTCTAAAAACTTGAGATACGTTTCTTTGATGTCAAAATTTGTCATTCTTTTATAGAAAGCTGGTTAAATATAAAATGGTGGAAAAAATTCCACAAGAAGCTTGAAAATTCATCATCAGTGCAATTTTTTTTTACAATAAACGCAACATGAAAAGTCTCAAAAGACCAACATACTAGATCTTAAATTTTGTATTAATATTTTTACTCACGCCATGATGTTAAGAAGGTACCGAATAATAACGTCTGTTTTTTCCAAATCACTATATTGTCGTAAATTCAATACCACGAGGTTAACAAAAAATGAAGCTAATTACGAAACAGATTTACTTTTGAAAACTCCACAGTCCAAGATCCGTAACATTGGGATCATTGCACACATTGATGCTGGCAAAACAACGACTACCGAACGTATGCTATATTATTCTGGCCTAACTGGTAGAATTGGAAATGTAGATGAAGGTGATACCGTTACAGACTATTTAACACAAGAAAAGGATAGAGGTATTACCATCCAAAGTGCCGCCGTCACACTCCCTTGGAATGGTAACAAGATTAACGTTATTGATACTCCAGGTCACGCTGACTTTACATTTGAAGTCATTAGATCTTTGAGAGTTTTGGATGGTGCAGTCACAATATTGGATGCGGTTGCCGGCGTGGAAGCGCAAACTGAAAAAGTCTGGAGACAGGCCAAAGATTTAGGTATTCCTATCGTCGCCTACGTTAATAAAATGGATAGAGAAGGTGCGGGATTTGGAAGAACAGTTAAAGAAATTGTTGGTAGGCTCGGTACAAGGGCCGTTCTGGTTAATGTTCCTTATTTTATAGAAGACCCAAAGACCAGACAGATGATGTTTGAGGGTGTTATTGATGTTTTTCAAAAAAAATTGCTACTGTGGAATTCAGAAAATGGTACTGAGGATGGTAGAAAGGTTCAAGTCATTGATATCTCTGATGCATCAAAACATCCCGAATTATACAAACAAGTTTTGGAATGTAGAGAAGCGATTGTTGAACAATTAGGTGAACTTGATGAAGAAGTCATCGATTGTTTTTTTGAATCTGAAGATTACATGAAAGTGTCAGCTGACGTGTTGAAAAAATCATTGAAAAAATTGACAATACAAGGTATCGTTACACCAATTTTATGTGGTGCTAGTTTTAAGAATATTGGTGTTCAGCCGTTAATGGATGCAGTCGTTGATTTTCTACCATCGCCACTTGAAATTCAGCCACCTGAAGTTATCTCAACTTCTGCTAGGCTGATTGGTGGTAAGAGTAAAAAGAATAAAAAAAAAAATCAAAACGCAAAAGATAACAAACCCAATGAAATATCTTTGATACCAACAAAAATTGATCCTAAATTAGGTTGTATTGTGAATAATAATCAGAAACTTACCTCAGCTTTGGCTTTCAAAGTTATCAATAATCAAAATAGAGGTTTGATGATTTTTGTGAGAATTTATAGCGGTAAATTACAGCCGAATTCAACAGTTATAAACACTAGGACAGATGAAAAAATTAAAATTGGTAGATTATTGATCATGAATGGTGACAAACCGCAAGAAGTCAAATACTTAACAGCTGGTAACATCGGTGTTATTACTGGTACAGATGAAATTACCACAGGTGATACATTAATCGGGAATTCATTGTCAAAGTCCTTAGGCAATATTAGTCCAAAAGAATCTTCTGCAAAATTATTGCCAATCATAGTTCCACCACCTGTCTTTTCAATTTCGATTGAACCAAGTACAACGGCAGATAGGCGTAAATTAGATTCATCCTTAGCAATATTATTAAAGGAAGATCCAAGTTTAAAATTAGATTTTGATGAAGAGTCCGGCCAATTGCTTTTATCAGGTATGGGTGAATTACATCTCGAAATTACAAAAGATAGATTAGTCAATGATATGAAAGTCAATGCAGATGTTGGTGAAGTTAGAGTTACTTACAAAGAAACTATTTTATCACCAACTAAAGAATTTACCAAAGAAACAAGTGAATCAGACCCATTAGGGCATTTCAAAGTTACCCTTTCTCTAGATTCATTTGAAGGTTCAATCACAGAAATTTTGGAGTCGATAGAAGAAGAAGAAATTTATCAGCTGGAAGATAATAATTTATTGATTTTTGAAAAAAATTCAACACCTATTTTTGTTAAGAATGCATTAGATGCAGAAACCTGGCCATTGAAGGTAAGTTACGATAAAATGATTAATTCTATTTTTTCAGGTGTAACAGGCTCGTTACAAGTTGGCGGTCAGATTGCGAGATTGCCATTACATTCGATGATTATTAGAATAAAAAAGTGGGAAATCCCTGAACTTTCTGATGTTTCCAATGTTTCTCCATTAATTCAATTGACTAGAAATGCCATTAATGAATCATTGAGATTATTACCAAGTACCTCATGTACAATTCTTGAGCCGTGGATGAAGATTTCAGTGTTTGTTAACGACGAAGACTTAGGTGTTGTTTCACAAGACTTGATGAGTGCAAGGAATGCCAGAATATTAGGCATTGAAGAACAGGAAAGCAACGGTGATTACAACAGGGAAGATAATGTTTGGGCTAAAGATCAAGCCGAAAAAACATATATCCCATATGATCCAACATTACAATATATTAAATCTAACGATTTTATTGGTAAAAAAGTTATTAAAGCTGAAGCGCCATTAAAAGAAATGATTGGCTACTTGAATAAGATCAGATCGCTAACAAAAGGTAGGGGTATTTTTGACATGGAATATAAATGTATGGAGAGAGCTTCAAAAGATAGAGTTCAGCATATTTTAGATAACTAATTATCTAAAATATGCTGTAGACGACTCATGTAAATATATTAGATAATTAACGTTAATTACTACACAAGAAACAAAATGATATGATCGTATGCTGTTTTGTTATTAACTTATTTATACACGGCTAAATATATGGTGTATACTGGTAAGAACAAAAATTATCATAAAAAAAAAACGATAAAGACGATGATTTACAATTTGTAAATATCATTAAAATTTCTTTTTCTTTTCATCAATTGATAATTCACCCGCACCGGTATTGACAATCAACAATAAACCACCAATAATACTTAAAGTTTGAAAGAATTCGTACCTTAGGTAATCCCTTCTTGTGTCTTTATAACCATAAGTCCAGTAATGATTCGTTAAACAGTTATGAATAGTTAATAACGTGGTCAAAATTGAGGCAGCAAATTTTGTTTTGTAGCCAATTGCGATTGAAGTACAAGCAAATAGACCAATTAAAATTATAAAGAAATTAGTGAAGGACCAAGAAATTGTCATAGTGAAGGTTAAAAACAAAACAATTAACATAATTCTACCGGCCAATAGGAAATATTTTTTATTAAAATCTTTCGATTCTAACATAGGTAGACCGGGCATTAGCAAAGATCTCTTATCGATAACCAAAGAGTCAGATAGTGCCAAAAGTAAACCACCAATGACAGAGACGTTTCTTAAAAAAAAGGATGGATCAAAAAACAAACCATACACCAAACCTTGAAATAAAACAATTGAAGCCAAAGTTATAGTTGAAATAGCTGGTTGCTTTCTTAGAACAACTAAAACAGACCCTGAAACCATGCCAACGATATTGAAAATTAGAAAGAATTTGACAATAAATTCATAAACATGTCTGTAAGTAGCTAAGTAATAAACCTGTTCTTTCCATTGAGTCATGATTCTTAAGGAGTCTTCCAAAAATGTAGCCACAATGAAAAAACGTCCAATTGCTGGAACGTATGGTTTACAAAAACCAAGGTATTTATCTAAAGATTCATCAACTCGTTCGGACATCTTCTCAAACCTCATAACGTAAGGATTATTAGAAGGAATAAAATCGTTAATCATATCTAGTGTGGATGATCTTCCAGGTGATTTAGCACTTGAACCTGCGTTGTGTTGTTGGTAAAATTGTGGTTGTTGTTGTTGTTGTTGTTGCTGTTGTTGTTGTTCTCGGGCCTGAGGTGGAGCAAACGCATTCCTCTGATTAGCATTTGGGAATTGGGATCCTCTAAAAGACATGATGTGTGCAGATAAATATAAAAAAAGAAGAAGAAAAAGTGCAATAACTTTCAACTTGACCGATCTTACTCCAGATCATATAATTTCGGTGTCCAAAATTGAAATTTGCCTTTTCTGGATTTCAAAGGTCGATCGTCTCAAAATCTCCATCAGAATTTTTATAGAAACTAAATCTGTCATTAAACCGAATCGTGTCAGCAATTCCAGTTGCCCTATTGACAATTTTCTATATCGATTTTGTATAAAAAATACTGTATAATATTAGTATATCACGTTTTGTTGATCTGATAGACATAAAGGTTTCAGATGACTACTTTCAAACAAGATGGGTCACCATCATCTCTTACTTATCAATCTCCAAGGAAAAGGTCTTCATCTAAAACGACTTCTAATTATAATCCGATAAACTCTACATCAATAGCCACTCTATCGTCTCCACCACCTTCCAAAAAACAGCCTTTAGCACTCGAAAATGATATGAAACCACATGGAGAGCCTCAATTCACGGATATTCCAATTACTTTCCCATTACAAACTGAATTACTGCAACATCAGTATACTCAACAACAACAACAACAACAACAGCAACAACAACAGCAGCAACAACAGCAACAACAACAGAAACAACGACAACATCAGCAACCACAAATATATCTACATCAACAGCCTCTATCTAAATCGCAATTACAAAAGCCATCACCGCCAACACAACAGCAACCAAAAACAATTCAGTTAAACAGTAGAAAATCAGACAAACTAAAGCCAAAATTAGATTCAAATAAACCTCTGAACCCTCTTCAAAAATATGTTCATGTCGTCAAACTTGTATCCCCGGAACAGCCAAATGAATATCTTAAAATCTTAAGCATTCCATTGTATCCTGATTCACTTAAAATTGGACGTCAAAATACTCCTAAGACCAGCAATAAGATAACCGACGGGTTTTTTGATTCCAGAGTTTTATCAAGGAACCATGCTGAATTGTTTATCAAAGATAACAAATTATATATAAAAGATTTAAAGTCTTCTAATGGTACATTTATCAATGAAAGTAAATTAGAGCCTTACCAAGAATATGAAATTAAAATCGGGGATAAGGTTGATTTAGGTACGACTTTGGAAAGTCAGATGGCTCATAAGAAAATTACTTGTGTTGTTAAAGAGTTTGATTATGTTAGCCTAAGAAATTTTGATGATTGTGTTGAAGAGGTCATATCAAAAGATAATTTGGCGATTAAAAGATTGGAATTGTTTAATGGTACATTTGATGCCTTACTATTTGGTGAGGTTGTTGATGATGAAGATGATGACGATTTACTAGGAAGACTTTTGTTACAGGATGGATTAGAAGAAGAGCCCAAAAAAATTAACGATACTAATAAAAATTCAAAAGAAAAGAATAATGGGATCATTGACCCTAATTTTATTACTGGTCTAGATTTGAAAAATTCTAAAGATATGCAGGATGTTATTAGAAAATTAATTGTTTCGGTTAATAATGAATATATCCAGCAGCAAAGATTGAAAGAAATCAATAGATTTTTAAAAAATTATAATAATTCAGTTTCAATAAATGCCAATGATGTAACAACTTTCAAAAAGTTTGAGGCTTTATTAAACCATCAGCTTTTAAGTCCTGCAAATCATTTGCAAGAATCTGCAAATATCCAGAAATATTCTAGAATGGAAGAACAACTAAAAAGTTTAGCCACTGAATTAAATATGGTTAGAAAACATCTAACAACAGCAAAAGCGAAAGAAACGGAATCGAAATATTTAGCTCAAGAAAATAAATCTTTTAAAATAAAAATTCATCAACAGGAAAAGGAAGTAAATTCATTAAAAGCAGAATTGAATAAGCTGAATATTCATTTATCCGATTTTAAAGAAGATCAGAACGCATTATTTACTAAAAAACAAGAATATCTACAAAACGAAATTCAAAAACATATATTAAAGCAGGAATCAACCAATAAACAGGTTGAAGAATTAGAATTCAAAAATTCAAAGTTATTGAAAAAGTTGAAGGAACAAATGAAAAAACCAGATCTAATCAATAAATCAGTTTTTGTTGATGAACAAAAACCGAAAGAAGAAACGAAAAATCCCAAGAACACACAATCTTCCTTTTTTTCTGATAAGATTTTCAATATTCAGCCAGTCTCTAAATACTCGGGCCTAATGGTTTTGTCCTTAGTTTTAGTGTATTATTTCTGTCCGAATCAAGTCAGTAACCTATTTGCTAAGTGATCTCTTTTGGGGTTTAATATCTTAATAATTTAATACTTTATATATTTGGATGTATATTTAAATATAAAATAATATTTGCATGTCCTTACTTCCTGTTAATCATTTCCTAAATTTAATAAAATCATCAACAAATTCTAATAATTGCTTATCACTATCGCTATTATCATTATGCAAAAAGTTCTCATCTACTTTATGGAAATCAATATCTTCAACGCCAACCCTTTTTGCCAGATTCTTTACAAACAGCATACTTAGTTTTTGAACGTTTAAACTGGAAGGGAATTTATCACCCAATTCATTCTTTACAGAAGTCTGCTCGTAGCCATCCAGTCCACACATGACAAACCTAGGATCATTCAAATAACTCAAGTCAGTAAACAAATTAATGGAGGCACCATGAGAGCTAACCCGCCTTTTCAAGTTAACTCCTAAACTGGAAATCTTTCTTAAGTCATGGCCATCATGTTCAATCCAAACTCCCGTATTTTCTGTAGTCTTAACACTTTCTAATCCAATGCTAGAGTCCTTTAGAGTTTTAACAATAGCTTTTTCAAGCTGACTGACATAACATCTCGAATTTAAATTTTTGTAGCCACCTAAATCCCAAATAGGGTAAGCGACCATTTGCCCGGGGCCATGATATGTAACCTGGCCACCTCTTGATGTCTGCACATATGGAACATGTTTTAATTTTTGCATGAGGTCAATTTTATCTCCTGTCGTATTGGATTTTTCTCGCTTACCACCAGTGTAGACATGATGAAATTGGAAAGACAAAATAACGGGGTAAAAAGGACCGGGCAAACGTGATTTTGACCGTATTTTATGTTCGAGGTGCTTATTCACAATGTGATCTTGAATCTTCGATGCAAAATTATAGTCTACCAACCCTGGAAAATGCAAATGTTTAATCTTTTGAGCTTGCGAATATATTGCTGGAAATTTAACCGCGCATAGAGAGGGACTGTGACTGGTCATAACTGTTCGTCAATTCAGGTGTTGAAGCTGCCAGAAATCGGGTTCACTCCATTTCTAAAAAGTCTACGCGAATTAAAAACTTTCAGTTTCATGTTTTCGTGTTTGTTGAATTGATCTGTGTTATGGCTGTATATAAACCTATTATGAAAATATTATGTGTTGCAGAGAAAAATTCAATTGCTTCTGCAGTAGCTGGTGTTTTATCGGGCGGAACCAGCAGGAAAAGGGACTCACCTTCTAAGTACGTCAAAATATATGAGTTTACATTTAATTTTCCACAATGGGGTCAATGTGATGTTATAATGACGGCTGTTGCTGGCCATCTCACAGAATTGGATCTTCCTCAAGGCTATGGATGGAATGAATGCCCACCAGAAGCTTTATTTTCTGCGCCCCTCATAAGGCTGGTGCCGAATAAGAATAAAGCTGTGGCAAATAACATCATAAACCTTGCTAGAAGTTGCAACCAATTAATGATATGGACCGATTGCGATAGAGAAGGTGAACATATAGGTTATGAGATTGTGGAACAAGCTAAAAAGGGGAATAGTTTTTTTAATTTAGATACCACATACAGAGCAAAGTTCTCACATTTGGAACGTGCACATATAGTTAGAGCAGCGTGTAATCCTATTAGACTTGATAAAAATGCAATTGATGCAGTTAATACTAGAACGGAGCTCGATATAAGAACAGGGTTTTGTTTTACTAGATATCTGACTAATACATTTAAACCAATCCTTGGAGTTGATTCAAGTGTTGTGTCCTATGGTAATTGTCAGTTTCCAACATTAGGTTTTGTGGTGGATAGATTTAAAAGAATAAAGAATTTTAAAACTGAAACGTTTTGGTATATAGCAATGACAATAAAAAAAGGTAATAAAAAATGTGCAGTTTCCTGGGAACGAGCTAATCTATTCGATAGGCTTACAGCCTTATGTATTTTCCAAAATTGTCTTAACATAGATAACGATAAGGTTACCGTCACATCCATAGAAACGAAGCCAACATCAAATAGAGCTCCACTTCCGTTGACTACAGTGGAACTTCAAAAAGATTGTTCCAGATATTTCAAATTAAGTGCTAAACAGGCATTGGCTGCTGCTGAAAAATTATACCAAAAGGGTTTAGTGTCATATCCGAGAACCGAAACAGATAAATTCCCCCAGGCTATGGAATTTAATAAACTGATTGAAAAGCAAACACATTCAGGGATTTGGGGCTCATATGCTTTTTCATTAATAAACGATCCATCGAAATTCAGAAGACCTCGTGAAGGATATCACGATGATAAAGCTCACCCACCTATTCATCCAGTTGGATATGCTGAGAACTTAACTGGCGACGAGAAGAAGGTTTTTGAATATATAGTGAGAAGATTCCTAGCTTGTTGTTCGCAAGATGCAACTGGTTCACTGACCTCTCTACGTGTTAAATGGGGAACTGAGTATTTTGGGTCATCAGGTTTAACGGTTAATGAAAGAAACTTTTTGGAAATTTATACTTTTTATAAGTGGGAATCTTCTAGAAAAGAGCTACCAATCGTTCAGCAGTATGAAAAATTATCAATTGATAAGGTGGAATTATCAGTTGGTAAAACAACTCCACCATCAAAATTGACAGAAACAGAATTAATTGCTTTGATGGATGCCAATGGGATTGGTACAGATGCAACCATTGCTGATCATATTGAAAAAATTGCGGATAGGGAATACATAATCAAAGAAAAAGGTGCAGGTGCACGATCGCAGGCATTTTTAGTTCCAACCGAATTAGGTTTCAGTTTAGTTGAAGGCTTTAATGAAATGAAACTTGATAATATTTCTTTAACTAAACCATTTCTAAGAAAGGACATGGAAGAAAATTTGACCTCAATCTGTGAAGGTAAGGTTAGCCAAAGGCAAGTTTTACAAAGAACATTGGAGGTTTATCACGAAGCGTTCAATATAACTAGATCCAAAACCAGATTGTTGACAAACACCTATAAGAGGATTGTAAGTGATAATAATGGATAGACTGTTTTTATTAGATTTAATCATTTTGCTAGTATATACATATAATATTTTTTTAATCTTGAGAAAAGTGATATATGCTATGAATCTAAAAAAATATATTAACATAATTCCAAAGGTGGCGGAATGTCAGGAACATTGCCTAACGTAAAACTGTCATTTCTGAAGAGAGTTATTATTGTTTCATGTAACGAGTCAAGTTTTGTCGGCTCGTCATCAACCGCTGCTTGCTTGAAACCTGTGAAACCTGATTGAAAACTGTTAGCCGCACTTTGGAAAGTATTATTTAGAGTTATATTACCATTCTGCTGGAATGGATTCACACCCGAAGTATTGTCATTATTGAAAGTTGAAGAACTTCCATTTTGGGTAAACCCAGTTGATCCAAATGCACCGGGATTTGTTGAATTAGAAGCAGAATTTCCGAAAGTCGAATTATTACCTACCGCCGAACCAAAAGGAGGATTATTCCCCGCTGTATTACCGTTTGCGTTTGTAGCACCAAATGGCGAAGGTTTGGTTGAATTTGCGGCGAATGATGAAGTTGTTGAAGTAGCCGTAGCCGCACTACCAAAAGCCGAAGAAGATGGAATCGTATTCGTTCCAGGTTGACCAAAAACTGATTTACCAAATCCACTAGAACCAAAACCACCCTGGCCAAATGCAGAACCTGTACTTGAAGAACCTCCAAATGGAGACACATTTGTGGCTAAAGAGGAACCAAAAGGCGAAGCAGTAGAAGATGAAGTATTTAAAGAAGGTACTGTAGCTACTCCCTGTCCACCCAACGCATTAAAACCAGTTTTGCCAAAAGCTGTGGAAGAATTTTGCGAGCCAAACGGATTCGAAGAACTAGCGTGAGCTCCAAAAGGTCCAGCTGATATATTCTGTGAACCCAAAGTTTGGACTGACGTATTTTGAGAACCAAAGGCTCCAACTGATTGTGAACCAAAAACACCTGCCGATTGCATAGCACCAAAATCACTATTTGAAGCTGCGTTAAACGGATTTCCTGAAGTATTGGCACCAAAAGGATTTGCACCAAACGCTGAATTATTTGAAGATGTACCAAAAATACTATTGGAGTTGTTATTAACACTTAGGGTATTAGTACCGTTAATATGAGAATTCAAGTCTAGAGGCTGAAAAAAAGGTTTAGCAATATCACCATTGTTTTTCACAGCTAATTGTAAGAATCTAACACATTTTCTGGGATCTCTCTTTGCTTGTTGACTGATATTGATCATATCTTGTTTCCTTGCAGCTACTTGTTGAACATGCTGTGGAATAGTATTTGTGGTTCGAGTTGTATAGTAGTTTAAACGGGCTTCTTCAAATGAAAAATCCCTCCCTGATATAAGATTGACATTTGCGGGTGGCTTTAGACTGTATGAAGAGAACATTAATGCACCGTTCTTAAGAGAATTTAAAACCTCATCCATATCTTGTTTAATTTGTGTTTCTTTTTGGGGCATACTACGTTCACTAATAAAATCTTTTATATTTTCAACTTGAGGACCATTACCGTTATTATTGCCTCTATTGTAATTGTTATTATTATAATTGTTGCCATAATTGATATTATTATTATTATTGATATTACTGTTATTATTGTTATTATTATATCCAGGGTGGTAGAACCTGCAGTTTTCACCGTAATTACATTTTCCCTGTTTGTAAAACTTACAAACCTGTCTATTGGACATTCTTTAGTTGATATTGTATTGAAAATTTATATTGAAATAAAAAATTGATAATAAAAAAATATTATGATTTTTTTTTGCTCACCGCTTTTATTTCTCCTACAACAACGACTTTTCTGAGCTCAGAATATCACATAATGATTTGTGTCGAATGCTCAGCTCCTATACATTGTCTTTATGAGAGGTATAAGGGAAACCATATAAGATTAACTATTTGTGATGCTTGTCATAATGTTGCTGATAAATATATTGAATATGATAAGGTGCTCCTATTTATTGACTTGATTTTGATGAAACCTAAAGCGTATAAACATACAATATACAATTTACTACTTGCTTCTCTAAACAATGACAAAGCCAAAGAAGAAAAAAGCTATTCTTCAGTTATCAGGCTAGCAATCTTAATGCTTCTTTTTGAAGTGTATATCACTTGGGCATACCAAGAGAAAAATTTTGTGGTGAACCCAGCAAGCACATCAATGATAATTAAACTTGTTCTTACGGGTCCATTACAGTATCTATATTTCCTATCAACATCTATTTTTGAAAATGCAGTTCTCTGCCTTTCACTTACCTATTTTGCACATAAACTACTAAATTTTACTCCAGCAACTGCAACGCACCATTATTCCAATACGTTTTCAAGGACACCATCACTATCGCCAATACCTTTTGACTCTAGATCGCCACCACTATCGCCATTAATTTCACCATCGGTATCTTCGTCCCCGGTTAGTTCACCATTTTTGCATGTAAATTCTATCCCATCTACGCCAGCTCATTCTTCAACACCAACAAGCACAATCCCAATAATCATAACAGATAATAGCAACACTGATATTAAAAAACCACTTGTTTTAGAACCTAGGGAACAACTTTGCATACTTACTACCACAGTTGTTATATCAAATACAATTCGTCTTTTCCCCATAGTAATGCTTATATGGCCATATGATCCACCTATTCTTCATACCACAAGGATACTAGTGAGATTTATTCATTTTGCTATTCTAATTGAGGCAATTCATATTGTGCTTTTGCATACCACAGGTAATGAGTATTGGAAAGTTACACTTGTTGTACTAGTTTCTCAATTTATCCAAACTTTGGTAACACATGCTGTTATAGCAGTTATATTCAGCGCATTTTACAGAATTAGCATCGCTGATATTGTTTTAGATGATTTTAAACAGTTGCTAGTTACTTGGGATATGATTACGGAATTATACGCTTATATGTGTGATTGATAAAGAAAATTTAATTAAATTTATACAAATACATATCAAATATATTATTATTAAAAATTCTGAACACGAATTCTATATTTCCTCAAATGAGAATTTCTTTCTTATTATACCATCTTTACTCCACATCACAATTCTATCACCTTCGATGTTCAACCATGGTCCGTCTAAATTTTGAATCAAATGAGGATATTCATAGGATTGATTAAATTCTCTTCTTTCATCGATAGTTGAAGTATTTGGTTTCTTTCTATGCATTGGATTATTATTTTCTTCATGCACATCACGAGATGAAACCCTAGTACTTTCATTAGTGTCTTCAATTGCTCGTAATGCGATAAAATACGAAAGAGGCTGAAGTTTTTCCTGAAAATACCATAATGTCATCAGAGTAAATAAAGGCAAAGGAAATAAACACATAGATAAAATATATGAGTTTGACAAAGCCAATGACCCTGCAACTGTCAATTGAAAGAGCAACAACCCTAGTATGACTCTTCTAAATATAATAGGCATAACTTTGCCTGTTGAATGTTGTGGATGAACAGTAGAATAAATTAATTGAAATTTGAAAACATAGTAGCCAACTATAAAATATACTAGACCTGCTGATAATATTTTGGTTGACATAACTGAGTAAAGCAATGTTATAATTAGTGTTAATAGAGGATGTGGTAGTTGTAGACCAAAATTGAAAGTTGGAGGTTTATATAGCTCCTTAAAATCTCTAGGAGTTTTACAACTTGCACGTAAAAATGGAAATTGTATCAGTCTGCCCATTAATAAAAGTTTGAATGGCATCAAGCCAATACCTTGTAAAACAATAGTATCAATATAGAAAGAAGATAATCCTCGTAATGATTGTGCCAATTGCAATGCCAATTTCTTAGAATCACTTAAATAACCCCAGTAATTAGAAGCAGTTCCTGCCATTGTAAAAACTAAAAACAAGTTAACAAAAACATAAAAGAAATTCTTTGACACCACCGATAATTCTTCCTCTCCATGTGAAACAAACCCTTGCTTGGAAGATAACCACACATATAAGAATGGAATTAGTGTGTTAAGTAAAGTATACAAATAAACTGGGACTAAATCAATGACAAACTTTTGGGTCCATTGATGTGCATTCAAAAATTCTGCCAATGCAGGCCAAAACTTACGAATGGATTTCATATTCAATAATGTAGCTAAGTAACTGACAGGAACAATGAACATAACACATAAAATTCCAGTGATGACAGTTATGTAGTATATTTTGATTTTTCTGTTTTTACTCGGTAAAGTGACATTATCCCAAATTATATCTGAAGGAGCAGGTGCCGGATTAGAAATCAGATATCCAATTCTTGGATCCAATACTGCTTGGGCTAAAGTTTGAGCAGTTGCAACAGAATCCATCGTAATAAAAGCCGTCGGAGTCGCAGGATAATGATTTTTTCTTGATTTATCAATTTCGTGATCGATAACAGATAACTTTTCAGTAAAGTAGTCAATCGCATCAACACTTTTACCAAAAAGTCCCAGCCATCCTAGCTTAATTCGACAGCGTTCATTCCGAGAAGAAGTAGAAATTAAGCTTGTTACGCTATTATCTAAATTGGAATAAGAAGATTGATCATTTGGAGGTGGCGATGGCGATTCCTCCTCGTCATTATTTAACGTGTCTTCAAATAAGTCTGAATTATGTATTGATGCAGGATTTGGAGAATTTGGCTCTGTTCTAAGATTTTCGTCATCATGATATCTATTTTCATCATCAATGGGTTCTCTCAAAGCATATGAGCTCGGAACAAAACTAATGTTAAAATTTTTAGACTTCTTATTGCCTAGATATATTGTCCAAAAACCCTCAAGCCTGCTGACAATTTCATTTCTTTGTAGAAACAACATATCCAACTTTTTCCATTCTTTGCAAATAACGATTTTTTCAACTGTACCGATTTTTAAATTCTCAATTGTTTCTTTCAAGGCTCTTTCAGTTCTTAATTCAGGAGGTATTCCTGACAGTCGTATTGTTCTGTCAGTAATTGAATTCTGCTTACCGAGAATTCTTTGACGATAATCAATCACCTTTCTTGATTGTTTCATCAAAAAATGCAAGGTGATCAAAGTAAACAGATATGTGAAAAATACGTAAAGCCATAAATAGGTTTGATAATTAGTGTCATCATGTTCTTTGGATGCGTTCAAAGGCGAGTAGTTAAAATCACCTTCTCCCTGATCATAATCACCAGTAAAATAATATCTAACGGGCGAAATAATGAGAACAGAAAAAATCCAACATGTCGACAACAATTTGATAGACATTTTAAAGAAACTTAGGAAAACAAAGGCGTCCAAACCGGAATATTGTATAATATCGTCATCCGATATGTTATGAATGACAGGCAGCCAACTGAATAAAGATTTTTGATTGATTATCGGAGGAAGTAATTTATTTCTAGATTTGTACTGCATTTGAGCCAAATAGTGTAATCTTGCCATGAAAATGTTAGGAAATTTTGCTCTTAGCAAAGAGAAGGATGATAATGCTACCAGACCCAATGCGACCGATATGAGTAACTGCGTCGATAACATTTGGGTTCTTGGTGCATCTCTTAAATTGCCATCAATTATTTCAAGCAGAGCGTTATCCCCAAAGCCCATTATATGAGCTGATTAATAAATAATACAAAAAGAAGAAGGCCGATGCAAAAAAAAAAAAGTAAACATATTGGGTTAACAAAATAAGATAAAAAAGACACTTACAATAAACTATATGTCGCGGTGCACAGAAGCACCCTTCCGTCCTTTTTTTTTCTCCTTTTTTTTCCAAATTTGCCAATCAAGAAAAAAAGAATTTTTCACTGTGGAGACGAGACCTGTATGACATTACACCATAAACACCTTTCTTTCTTTTCTTTGTTTCCTTCTTTCAACAGCCATCGAATGCCCAATTGGTGCACAAGTCCCCCATTCTAATGAATCAATCTTCTGATATTTTGTTGCCCCAAGCTTTGTTACATTCGCCATGTCCCACTGAAGACTTGGACCCACATCCATCAGCTGCTGGCCCTATGACTACCGTTACCATTGATGAGAAAGAAATTGATGATTCCATCACTTCAAACAAATGCAAGATTAGAGACATTCTAAACAATGTATATTCAAACGATGGTTCATTACTAATTGGAACACTTACTTTTGCTCAATCTAAGTTTACATCGTACGTTTTGAAAACATTCGAATCTCAATATCAAAGTGATACCATCAGTCATTTACCAAATAACCAAGAAAATATTCCGGCAACTAGTGCAGGCCACATTGTTGATAGAGTTTGGATTGAAATTCATCATCCTGCAATCAAGTATTTTCAATCAAAATTTTATGCTTTGAACAAAGATTCAAAAAGAAAATTATCCAATAATAAAAGCTCTGGATTGAATAAAAATCCAATAGTGACGGTTGAAATTAAAAAACTATTTGATAGATTTGTTAAATTTATTTCAAAATCTTTTGAATTTTACTTTTTTTTGCTAAAAACAATTCTCAATACTTATGATTTATCTGTTTATATTCCCGTCAAAAAATTATGTTCCACACTGAAAATCAATTTAGATTCAGTTAGCGCTACAACAGATTCTACTTTACCAATCAATTCGAATTCCTTAATTTCATCTATAGTTTATGTTATTCATAAATGTGTTCTTTATATTGGAGACTTGTCTAGATATAGAACTTTAATAGCCAAGACTTATTTGCCATCCACTTCAATTTCAAAAGAAGATAATAACAACTATTCAAAGTCCATTGAACTTTATAAACTTTCATTACTAATATTACCATCCCTCGGTGATCCCTACAATCATATAGCCATTATTGATAATTTTAAAGATGATAAGTTTAATGTTGTCTATAATTTTATTAGATCATCATTAACAAGCAATCCCTTGCCAATTGGGTTTACCAATTTTTTAAATTTGTTAATTAAACAGCCTAAGCATAATTCAATTTTGAAAAAATTTGAAGCTCAAAATTCTTTGGAAAGATCCACAATTACTAAAAACGACCGCCTTGAGTTATTAAAATCTCAATTCCTTGTATTATTCAACTACTTCCTGCTACCAAGTAAATGGAAGCTAAAAGATGGATATTTAGTCAAGGGCTATAATATTTCTGAAATTGAAAATGACTTTTATAAGTTGTTAGGACAACTGGATTTTCATAAACAAATCTTCAATGATTTTTATTTTAAACAATTGGTTATTTTAACAGGTGGATTTGAAATTTTGATTGATAAATCTATGACACATCCTGATTTAGACCAATCGGCTAATGTTATTGGAGAGTATCTAAAATTTATTTTTAGATATTTAAACACTTTTATGAAAGTTGTTTTATTAAATTGGGGTCAAGATACTTCAAATCCAAATGTTTCAACAAGTTTATTACCCGTAATGAGACTAATGTTATGTTGGTTGAAAGAAAGAGAGTTGGCAAGGGCTTATTTAATTCAAACTCCAAACTGTACAATGGCCTTAGCTGAAATAATCAATTGTATTTATAGATATTTCAAGAGTAACCCTGACTTGATTGTTGAAATTAATAGTACGGAGTTGACCGAAGAAAATTTATTCAATGGCAAGCCAACCAGAAAGAGATTGTTTAAAGAAGATGTCACACTGAAGGAGTTTAAACCAATTAATTATTTTTTGAATGATTTTAATGATGATGATTTGTATAAAAAGGATGAATCTGCAATATTAGCACTGATTGGTGAATTACCAAATGATTCGCATAAGAATATGAAATTGAATGATAATTTATTAAGATTGATTAGTATTGGATATCTTGGTAAATCCTTGATTATGGACAATTCTGTTGATGTCAAGTATGATGAAACTACAAAACTTTTCAATTTAAATTCAAAAATTAGTTTAGATTTATCAATTACTGTAGACAAAATTTCCAAATTGTCACCTTTTTCAGCCCCTTCCAAGTTAAGACCTCAGGCTGTTAATAGAAAGAGAAAAGTTTTCACCAAGAAAACTTCTCCAGTAGGTCTCAAAGAAGACGACAGAAGATATAAATTTGAAAACCCAGAAAGGAAAGATTATGATGAAAACCACGAGAAAATTATTCGTAACAATCATGAAATCCCCGAAACTGATACAGATGTTAATAATACAAGATTTGTTGATATGGTTGCATCTATTGTTAATGAAGAAAATTCGTCATCTTCTAATTCCAAAAATTTTACTCCACCGATCGATTTGTCATCAGCCTCTAATCAACCAGTGAATATATTATCGAATAATATTTGGTCCAGTAGCACCAACAACCACGTGAACAGCAACGGTGAGTTGCTATTTCAACAAGATTTGTATAATCAACTATTAATTCCCAACAATATGATGACTCCTCCGGCAAATTCAAGTTCAAATCCAAGCTCGCATCTTAACCTTAACCCAACTACAAAGCAAGAAACGAGTTATTTTTACCCTCCATCGCAGTCTCAATCGCAACTTCCATCGTCTGGTTCAGCTCAAGATCAATATTTGAATTATGTATCTCAAGTTAATGCACTTAATTCATATAATTTGCATCAACTAAATATGAATAATATGAACGTCGGTAATATGGGTGGCGTGGGTAATACTAATAGTGCATCTAATGCGAATGACCCTGGTATGAACGTGAATATGAATATGAACATGAATATGGCTATGAATGCGATGATGATGAACATGATTAGATCTCAAGATGCCTCGCGTTCCTCCCAGAGTTCAAATTCTGCTCATAATCATCGTCAGCAGCAACAAACTCAAACTCAAACTCAAACTCAAACTCAAACTCAAACTCAAACTCAACCACCCGCTACTGGATTTGATAAGCTTAATGATTTTATTAATGGTAATAATAGTAATCAGGGTCATAATTCGGGCTATAGTGGCTATGGTACATTTTAATGAAAAGTATACGAGGGTATATCCATTTCTCTATTATTTTTTTAGATCCTTTCATTCTTTTTATTTATTTATTTATTTTTTGTTGGTTCACTTGTCATTCATACATTACATACTTTCCTTTTCAATATTTTCTTCTATTAGATGTGCATGTGTGTGCGCCATCCATGACCGTTAGAATACGAACTAATTTTACAATTTCTATAATTTAATTTTATTAAATATATTATAAATTTTTTTGTAACGTTTGATAATCTGTTATATAATCCAATAACCAGTATTTATTCTATAAAGTCTAAGGTGTCTACACAATAACATCAATCCTATTATCAAGATCCTTTTTTGAACTGATCATATCACAAACAAGTCTATTTGATGGAGTTGGCACACCAACTCTTTCACCTAATATCGTGATATATTTATTTGCTTTCATTAAATCCATATCTCCAGTAGACGCAACATTAGAAGGTATCTTTGCCTCTAACAATCGGCTTCTAAACTCCTGTTCATTCATTCCCGAATTCAGAGCATTATATTCCGAATTCTTAGTTAGACTCATGATTAAATGTAAAATTCTTTGCTTGTTCAAAATGACATTAACAATAGGATCAATTTTTCTCAAAACTTTAACTTCTTGCAAACGGTTAACCACTTTCAAACATTCGTCGACAATCTGTAAAACTATTTTTTCAGCTGATTTTAAACCCATTACTTCATCCAATCTAACATCAACTAAACCAACTAATGGTAATAAACATGAATCTATTATTAACTGTTCCAGTTGCATAATGTAAATGTCACGATATTTATCTCTAATACAGTTTAGTCCCGGATTTCTGGTTATATCACCAATTATACCGACTAATTCTGTTCTATCAAATAATTTCAATTCTTCTTTTCTCACCCATTTTGAAAAGCTGTTATTAATACTGCCTGAGAATGGAACACGACATATTCTAACTTCACCCATCTTTAAATGCCTAACGCCCCAAGCTGGTGTATTTTCAACAATATGACTTGACATCAATGTCCATATCCTAGGAATATTTTTACGGTCCGGTTTAGAATTTTTAGGTATTTCGGGTAGCAATTTATTTAGCCATCTTTCTACTTCACCCAATCGTGGATTCACAATGACAATATCAGTGTTTGGTTTTATATTTTCAAAATATTTATAATATGTAAAAGCTGATTTTAACTGTGCAGCAGGGAGAATTATTGATTTTGGGTACCTGTAATCTATCATCTGGGATGAAAGGATCTCTTTATCTGTAAAAGGTGATAAAGAAGTAGCCTTGAATTGATAATTCTTTTTGAAAGGGTTATTTCGTGATATTTTATTCTCATATGTTATTTTTGATCCACATAATAGAAATTCACGGAGAAAATGTGGAGTTAATAGAACTGTAGGTTGTGATAAGGGACTTTTAACGTTTTCCATAAGTTGTGTCGCTAAAAATCTAGTCGTGCTATCCAACGGGACAATATATGAATTCGTTGGTGGTGGCATAATAATTATCCTCTTCCAGAGCTGGTTATTTGTATACAGAATATTGATGTTTCCTGTTAATGGCTCATCCATTTATGGCAATGAAAAAATAATTTGAAGCGCTGAAAAATTTTCATACTGAGATTAGTGTTTTCTACTATAACACTTTTCATTTTGTAAAAGCACACAAGAAGATCCATATGATTATGTTATTAAAGTCATTGTCTAAATCTACTCGTGTTGCAAGACATGCATTTTCCCCTGTTGCTGTGTCATGTATGAAAAATTCTCGTGTTGCCAAACAACAATATTTTTTTGTCAGATATGCTTCATCTACCGGTGAGGATCCTGCATCTAAAACAAAAGATAATGTCTTAAAGGTTGAAGAAGTTGAAACAGTTGTTAATAGAGTTGTTGAAAAAGTTGTTGAAGAACCAGTTAAATCTGCGAAACCTCAAAAAAATGAACCAATCGAAGAAACTCAGCCAAGAGTTCCTTTCAAGATGATTACTTCGAATGTGGTTGAGGAAACAAAATTGCATCCTACTTTGAAAACAGCATTTGTTACCAATATTGGCCCAACTTTAACTCCAGTTCAAGAAGAATGTATTAATGAATTTGTGAGTTCTGAAAAAGGTATTGTTGTTAGAGCGAAAACAGGTACCGGTAAAACATTTGCGTTCGGTTTACCAATTCTACATGACGTTTTGGAATCCCAAGAAGAAGCACTTTCTAAAATTGATCCTAAGCTAAAAAAAAGTATTACTATAACTGATGCTGAAAAATATGTTAACAGTGTTATTTTTGCTCCAACGAGAGATTTGGCATTTCAAATTCAACAAGCGCTTGAAACTTTATGGAGTCAATGTTTGAACAAAAAATTTAAGGAAAAATATGCTCTTGGTACTAAACGTGATAAAAGAGGTCAATCTTCTAAAAGTTTTATTCCTTTAGTTATTGGTCAAACTCCATATAGGCAAACAATGAAGTATTTCACTTCTAGATTTGTTCCACCAGTTGTTGTCGCAACCCCTGGTAGATTTATGGATATGCTGGAAAATGAACCTAAGTTTAGAGCATCTTTTAAACATTTAAAGAATATTGTTATTGATGAAGCTGATGAAATGTTGAATGGTAATTTTAAAGAAGACATTAACAGTATCATTGATTCTCTTCATTCAATCAGGGAACCAATCCCGCATGTGGAAACTGAAGCTAAAATGCCTAAGACCATGCTATTTTCTGCAACTGTTAATCAAGATGTTTTTGATTTAGCTGAAAAAGCAATTGGCCACGAATTTCCATTTATTGATGTTACCGGTGCTAAAACTTCTGAAGTTAACGAAAGAATTACTCAGACTTTAGTTCAAACTGAAAATTTATTTGACTGTTATGCTGCTGCAGTTAAATATATTTCCGAACACGCTGCAGATAAATCATTCAAAGCAATCGTTTTCTTACCTACCACATCTGCCGTCGATTTCGTTTCCAGATTGTTAGGCGATACCCTACGTTCTGGCGGTTCACGTAGACGTGTCTACGCATTCCATGGTAAATTAAGACAAGAAAAACGTGACAGAGTGCAATCGATGTTTAGAAGTCAAGATAACTCTGTTTTGGTCGCTTCTGGTATTGCAGGTAGAGGTATGGATTTTCCAAATGTTTCGCATGTTATTCAAATTGGTGTTTCTAGTGAAATTAATTCGCATACTCACAAGATTGGTAGAACAGGTAGAGCCGGTAAAACCGGCGAAGCTTTATTGTTTACTACTAAAACAGAGGAACCATTCGTCAAAGCATTGGAAAAGAATGGTAACAAATTCAGTAATGTCGAGACTTACGAACCTGATGAAACTGTTGAGTCTGAGATTGTTGCGCATACTAGCAAATATGATGATTTGGAAGAGATCATCCTGAAATCTTTATCACATTATAAAAATATTCCACCACGTGTTGCCAGAATGAATATGACTAGCCTTGGAAAAGATGTCAGTGAACTGTATGAAAAGATGTCAGGCTCACCAGGTACTTTACCAACCTTATCGTACTCTATGGCAGAAAAACTTGGTATGGATGTCGACGCATTAGAAGAGTCTTTTGAATTTACAGGTCATCGTTCATTCAAAAGAAGAAAGAATGATAACGGTAGAAGAAACAAGGGCGGTAATAGATGGAACAACGATGGTGAAAGAAGTAACTATGGTGGAGGTGAAAGAAGAAATAGTTATGGTGGAAACGAAAGAAGAAACAGTTATAGTGGAAGTGAAAGAAGAAATACTTATGGCGGAGGTGAAAGACGAAGCAGTTATGAAGGTGGCTATAAAAGAAGTGGAAGCAGTGACAATAAAGGAGGATATAGAAAAAATAGAAGTGAAGAAGGCAACGGTGATGATAAATGGTAATCAAGGGATATGAGTATTCCTGTCATATTGTCTAAACTTTCTCTCATTGTATAGTTGAATTTGTACGTATGTTTTTTTTGTCTGGTTTGGAGTCTGTTCTTAGGTTTACTTTTAAACAGTTTCTTGCTGGTACGATCTTTGGTTTTGTTTTGGATATTCTTGTACATATTTTGTCTAATTTTACTATTAATAATAATAAAAGCTTATTTTCCAGTCTTCACTTTTGAATCAGCAGAACGAGTAAATTTTCATTCAATCTTCTAACAACTTCTACCTCAGGGGACTCACTAAAGTCTTTTAGTTTTCCTAATTTACCTTCGCAAACAACTTTCAATTTATTTAACATCTTTTTAGTTAAAGCTTTTTCAGTTTTATAATATTTTTCACCATCGTTATATCCATCGATGAAATTTCTTAAGGCTAAAGGGCATTCCCAAATTCCTGAATTTTCGTTCCATCTAAATTGAGCTTCATCTTCCACCAAAGTAGCTAATGCAATTCTAGTTCTAAATGAAACTTCAGTTTCATCAGATAATGTATATTCACTCCAATAACAATTTTCTTTTAAAAAACTCACTATGTTATCACTTTTATTGCTTATTAATCTAACTATCATGTCAGTAACGTTAATGTAATTGTTCTTATTAATGCCGGGATTAAAAGAAAATCCATACTCACACTGTAAAAACTCATCCGAATGTGCACCATAACTAAACCATAACTGCTCATCTTTATCGTAGACTGAACCATTTGTAGTTACCATAAATGAACCACGATTAGATGTTAACGCGTTACAAAAGTTGTCTTCCGAAATTAAATATGTGTGATTAATAAGATCAACATAAGGTACAAGAGTAAAATTACTTTCTTTTGCATTCGAAGATTTTGTTATAGGTAAATATTTTGGTAAGTTATAGTACAAACATCGAGTATTTATTGATAACCAAGCCCACAAGAATTCTCTACGAGATACAACTGAATCCTCTGGTAACACTGATAAAACAGTAATATAGTCATTTGAAAATTGCTTATGCTGTTTATTGGTATGCTCAATTGCAGTAGTGGGCAGCAATTTAAAAAGAGAGTGTTTAATATCGGAAGCTGATTCTAACCAAGTTAACGGAATATTGGAGAAGTCTGAAGGCGTTGGCAATATTTTAATAAAATGTTTCCAAAAACTGTGATTCAATCTACGCTTTTCTAAAATAATATATAAGGATAGCAATTGAAATGATGTGAGATCTAAAATGTTTGATATTTTGAACGATTCGTAGATAGGATTTGAATCTACTTTGTCTTCAACTATGGAATCTGTAGAAAAATTTGAAATATGCTCCACTAGAAACTCTTTTATTTCTGAATTCCAGCAGGATAAATGTTTTAGTGCGGTAACATAGTTAAGTAAATATGTGGAAGGTATTTCAATAATTGTTTCATGCCTATGTAGGTATTGTGTTGTTTTCATGCAACGACCCATAATTGGATCATCTACCACACTCAATAAATCTGATATGGATGATTTAGGTAATAAACCTTTAGAAGCATTATCTCCAGCAAGCCATCCCTGTAATTTGTCTAACTTTTCAAGACTCATTCCTAATTAATTGACAAATGTTTTTGAATAAAAATATTCCATGTAGCAGCGATCTCAAGCAAAAAATATCAATTTTTTTCTGGAATGTCACTCATCGTGTAGTTTAAAAGCTTATCATCTATTGACACTTAAAAAAATGTTGATTTTGGGTCTTACAGGTGGTATTGCTACAGGTAAATCCACAGTCTCTAAGAGATTTGAGCATGACCATGACTTGATCGTTGTTGATGCTGATAAAATCGCTAGAGAAGTAGTGGAGCCTGATAAGCCAGCGTATAATAAAATTGTTGCTTACTTCGGACCAAAGGTTGAAAACTTAATTGATCCTGCTACAAAAGAATTAATGAGAGTTAACTTAGGTAGATATGTATTTGAAAATAAACCTGAGCTTCAAGTCTTAAACAAGTTTACACATCCTCAAATCAGGAAAGAAATATTCTGGTTGGTGATCAAAAGCTGGTTCTCAGGTGAAAGAATGGTTGTTCTTGATGTCCCATTGCTATTTGAGGCTGGAATGAACTGGTACTGTGGTGCTGTAATTTCTGTGGTATGCACTAAGGAGCATCAATTGGAAAGGTTATTAATCAGAAATCCAGAACTAAGTAAAGAAGATGCTTTGAATCGTATAAAAAGCCAAATGCCTATGCAAGAGAAGGCAGCTCTTAGCGATTACGTAATCGAAAACAACGGTCCTGTGACAGATATGTTGAGTCACGTGGATGATCTTGTCCGACGTATTACGCCGGGTTATCTCCAGACTTACTTAGAAATTTTTCCGATTTGGGGGGTTTGTTCAGCATGTTACTGTGTTTTTAAGCAGTGGTTAAAATTTAGAAGAACCAAGAAGAGTGTATAGCTTTTATAAATCAATTTAATGATTACAATTCACAATACAACAGATAAATCTCCCGTGGAGTCTGTCACAGACTCACAATTCAAAGAACTCAAAGTTAAAAGTCTTGAAATGCGAAAACATTCATACTGTATCTACTCCAACTTCCATGTTGGTTGTGCTTTACTTTCGAGCTCGGACACTCTTTACACTGGATGTAATGTGGAAAATGCAAGCTATCCAGCTGGTATATGTGCCGAACGTACTGCATTTGTGAAAGCTGTCAGTGAAGGTGAGAAATCTTTCAAGATGGTTGTCATTTCAACTGATTCGGATAACTGTGCTTCGCCTTGTGGTGTCTGTAGACAATTCATTAGAGAATTTGCCGATAAAGAATTAAATTTACCCATTGTCATGTTCAACAATGATGCTTCCAAGTATATTTTGTTGTCTATAGGAGAATTGTTACCTTTAAGTTTTGGTCCAAGTGACTTAGATAAATAGAAATACATATAAATATATATCTACTATATAACTAAATGTATATATTTGCTTTTATAAAAATAAGATGTGGTTGATGTAGATATGCAGGGAAAAAAATTTTGTTTGAAATCATAAAAGTACCAATTATATATGCTTTATTAAAATTAGATATTGGTGGATATTTATCATTACCTGATGTTATTAATTTTGAATCTTTCCGTCAAAGTTCCCTTCCCTCTATCATCGAGTTTTCTTTGTTGACTTCTTAAAATGTTCAATTCATGAAATGCGCCATCCAGCAAACTTTTCAATTCTTCTCGTTCAAATGTGACCTTAGCCTTTTCAACTTCACACTCGTTGTATTTAGAAAGTAACGAATTATATGCTGAGCACAGATTTAGGTAATTAGTACGTAAAATTGAGAAGCACTTTAGAAATTTATTTTCCTGTGGTGGAGGGGCTGGCAAAATTAAATCTTCATTGGTATTATATGTATCTCCAGGCTTAAAATGTGGAGTCTCTAAATTAACAGCAGGTTTTTCATCTTTCATACGATTATTATTATTAATGCATTGATCTTCTTGTATAACTTTACAGTGCTTTTCTTTTATATTAAAATTCTCAAGCTTAACTCTTTTTGCTATTTTTTTATCTATTTTTGTATCATTATATCCTCCTTGTTGTTCTTCTTCTTCCCTTACTTCTAGTTGGCGTTTTTTTCCAACTTTTTCTATTAAATTATTATGATTATCACCCAAAATGATTTTTTCAATTTCATCAATTTCATTTTCCAAATTAAACTCTAAATCATTATGATTACCAGTCTTAGAATGTGTCTGCATCTGTGTATTATCTATATGTAAATCAATTGTTGTCTGTATATTCTGTTCTAATTCTGTTCCCTGCTCTATGTCATCACCATTGTCGTTATTAGTGCCCATCATATGAGCAATTTCTCTATCCAAATCATCGTCTAAAACCATCACATGCTTTCCAACATTGGGAATATCTAAAGCCAATCCCATATTCATGCTAATATGAAATTGGTCTTCATTAACGTCAGTATATGAATCTAATGACTCAATAGGTGTATATGGGAAATTTGATTCGGGTGATGATCCGTAGCTTGAAGATTGGGCAGAATCAACAACATTTGTTACTGAAGTCTTGACAATAGATCCATGCTGTATAATTGGTTGTTTTTTGCAAACATGTATAGATGTCATAACACTATATAATGACTATTTTAGTTATTCAGCCAAAGGGTAAATAATTGGTTTTACAGTACTATAAAGGATCTGAAAAAAAAAAAAAAAAAAAATTTCAAAATATTTTTCTTATGGAAAATTTTTTTGAAACACTCAATCAGTATCGACGGTGTACAATAAGACAACTGATTGTTTTACGAAATAGGTTGAAGATTTTAATGTAAATCAAAGAATAGAAAAGGATTAAAAAACATTACTCTTAGATTTTACTGTACAAGATGAAATTTCATCAAACATTAGATATCTTCAAGATAAAAAATATATTAAAGATAAACAAAAGATTATACAACCAAGTCAAACATAAACATAAACTTAAAATAAAACCGTTAGATTAAACTAACATATCTATTTTAATTTTAAGGTAGTGTGACATTTACCACAGTATTGTCTGTCTTTCATGTTAGCCATGAAGATACCAGCACCACACTTTGGACATTCATTTCTTAACTTGGTGACCTTTCCGTCACCATCAACTTGGTAGTAGTTTAAGACAGCCAACTTAACAGATTTGTGCTTGTGAGCGATTCTCTTTGGAGTAGTGTAGACCTTCTTCTTTCTCTTCTTACCACCACCTCTCAATCTCAAGACTAAATGTAAAGTGGATTCCTTTTGGATGTTGTAGTCAGATAAAGTTCTACCATCTTCCAATTGTTTACCAGCAAAGATTAATCTTTGTTGATCAGGTGGAATACCTTCTTTATCTTGGATCTTTTGTTTGACATTGTCAATGGTGTCAGATGATTCGACTTCCAAAGTAATAGTCTTACCAGTTAAGGTCTTGACGAAAATTTGCATTTTGACTAGTTAATTATAGGATCGTCTGCAAAAACTGCTTCTTTCTTACCTGTTGAAAAAGTAGAAGAAAAAGAGACAAGGACAGGAATGGAGCCTCAACAGAAAGCTTTGAAATATTTTTAGTTTTTTTTTTTTTGGTGAGGGTTGAAATTCTAGAAATTTCAAACCTTTCTAACCCTCAATTATTGCACGTGATATATATATTAGGAAATTGAATATTCTGTTCTGTCATGGATTTTATCTGCTTCATCTATTTTATCTTACAAGATAAGTCGGTATAAATTGAACCATACGCCCCAAAAAATCTGAACAGAAAAATACAGATGCCTTTGAATGTTATTTTTTAGCATAAATCAATATGACATTCGTTATTCCTAACCCATTCCAAGATTTTGAAGAAAATTTACAATCGGAACAAGATCCCACTGACGAAGTATCTTATGGACTAGAACAAATATCAATTAACGAAAATCCATTTGATGATAAATTCATTTTTCAGTATTGTAGTAATGAAAAGCAATTAATTTTTGAAATTTTTGAATCTCCATTAGAGGGAGCGGGATTTGATAATGATGCTCCTATATATAATTTGGAAACAACTGAAAGTAACCTTGAAATAGAAATTGAAGCTTTCAGGAAAAAATCTTTTCAATTCAATAAAGTTTCTATCAAAGAAGCTCAAAGTATCAATAACTATTACAGTGACATTGAAAGTAGTAATAAAGTCAAAGAGACTGACAAGGTGGTTACAGACATAGAGTCTGAATGGAGTTCTTATTCCGTGCCGGAGTCTGAAGATGAAGACGATGTTGTCGTTCAAACAGTTTCATCACTGAGCCAGTATATTTCAAAGACTTGGAAACGTGTTCTGGTAGTTTTAAAGTCTCCCACAGTTTAACAGAGCAATATTTGTCTTTCTTTGCTAATTTTTAAACCGGTTTATAATTTCATTTGAATTCATGCTTAACATTTCTGGAAATATACTCGAAACTATCAGATCAATGACATTCCATAGTAATATTTTGTTAATCTCTTTATGTTTAAAACAATTCAAAAAGCTTTCTAATCTATTTTCTAATTCATTTTTTTGATCTACTAAATCATTGCTATCCAAAAAAATTCGTAATAGATGTGGCTTCTTTTTAAATAATTCAGCCATTTTTATTTTATTACTATCTAGCACCTCTTTGTATTCTATTTCAGTAGTAGGAATGAATCTTGGTTTCATAAAAAAAGTCTCATCTGTAGGGAACATCATTTTTCTTAAGATTCTGAATAGCAATATAAAGGTTTTATCTGTCAAAATAACTCTAAAAATAATTTTCTTGATTAACTTGCTGAAAAGCTTTTTCAATCCAATAAATGATAAAATAAGTTTCAAAAACAATGAAAATATTAGGTTTAGCAAGGGAAATCTTATATCAAACCTAAATATTAAATTAATGAAACTGATAAGGGGAATCAAATTATCAAAGCCTAAAATTTCATTGATTTTCAGGCTTTCAGCATCAGTTATAAAAGGCTTAAAGAGTTTACCAACTTTATCCAAAATCCCAATCGGTTCAATACTATCTGCTATGTTTTCATCATTTTCATTCAACTTGTTAGTTTCAATATTGTCTTTGTTTAATCCTTCACATATACTACCAAATATATCCCATATAACGTAATTTTGAGATAAATTCTCAACCAAATTTTTGACGACTAAATCATTTAAAATTACCACTAAAAAATCTCTGGTTAATTTTGAATCTAATTCTTCAACTGGTAATGACAATCCCACGATTGATTTTACTAATACTTTTGAATAACTTTCTTCTCTGCCTGTACTAAAATGTCTACATTGTGATTGAAAATCCTCTATTATTCTACGGTCTTCATTTTCAATTTCCATTTCATCCTTACCGTCACCATATAATACATCAAATCTTGTACCTATATTTTCCTTAATATTCTTTAGAATCCTAAAATGTCTGTCTAATAAAAAGAATAAATCAGTTAAAACAAAAGATTGCCAACAAACATTTTGAGTTGATCTTTCTTGCCATTCTCTACTCAAATGAGCAAATACAAAGATCAATTCATTATTAAACTCATCTGACGAGCCAAGTAAAAGTGATTTTGAATACCACTCAGTTACAAAATTATTTATTAGCAACGCAAACAAAGCATACATTTCAAGATCCAAATCATTGGAGGCTGTAAGAGTAGGTAATATAGGAGAGTCCCCAGATTTGTTTGATAGTAGCCTACTAATTAATTTAGTAAGGTATTCAGGTGAGTCTTGTACTGGTGGGACTTGGGATGATTTTGATTGCGATTGAGATGAGGATTTTGAAACCTGATGTATGGAAATTCTCTTAATCGGAACTCCCTGCTGTCTTTTTAATGCCCTATGCTTGGTTACAGAGGATTTTAACGCAGACATTTAAAAATTGTCCTCGAATGTAAAGCAAGAACTGTTATCGTAAATGTTCAAGGCTGATTCCAAGAAATGCGTTTTTTTTGGCGCTGTTTGTTATTATAAACTCTAATGTTTATAATTAGATTATGACGAATAAATAAATAAAAACACTACATCTTATATATTTTGTATATGTATAGATAATATGACTACTCCGTTGGAATCAAAATATTTAAGTAAGTATCAAGACTCAAAACTAAACGTTCATGATAGTGACAATTCGGATATTGATAGTAATGATTTATTGCAACAACTTGAAGACGAACTGGATAATGAAGATGTTGAATTTTTACAGAAATATAGAGAATCCCGTCTTGAGCAGTTGAGTCAAGATATAAAACAAACCAATAAGCAACTTTCTAATCATGTGCAAGGGCTCATTATACATCACGATGAAGGTCAAATGATGAGAAGTATTCAAAAGGAAGAACGTGCAGTTTTACTTATAGTTAATGATACTTTTGAGACTTGTAAGATACTGAACCATGCGTTGGAGAAAGTTGCGTCAAGACACTTCACACACACTGGATTCCACCAGATATCAGCATTAGATGCACCATTTTTATGTGATAGATTACAAGTGAAAGTTTTGCCGTTGTTATTAATGTATAGAAATGGCGTGGAAGTGGGTAGAATCTTTGGATTGGAAGGGTTACTTGAAAATTTAAAGAAAATTGATAGTATCAGTATCAAAAGATTAGAAGCTTGCCTACTACGAAGAGGAGTATTGATAAGGCCAGCAGAGTACAATATTGGAAAAGAGAAGAGACTTGAGAATGGGCAGAAAGATTATGGGAGTGACTTGGATATATAAATAGAACCAAAACTACTATCTGTATTAATATTAACAACTGTAATGTAAATAGCTTTTTGATCTGTCAAATCATACCACAAACCAAATGAAAAAGTGCGATATTTTTACCTTTTCAAATCTTAATATATAATTTTTATTATTATCAACGAGATATTAACCTATAAACATTACGAAAATGCTTTGCCATTCTAGTAAGAGAATGTCTCAATTGAAGCTTCAACAACGTCGTCACTTTATATCTCCTATTTTATCGACTGCTCTTACAACAGTAACCGGAATGGCGTATTCGGTGTTGGGTTCCAAAATATCTTTAGCTGACAAAATGGAGAGGAACGAAGTGCATCAAAATAAAACTAATAATGAATTAGAGATTGAAAAATTGAAAAAAGCTAAACCATTATTTAAAAGGCCAGAGAAAAATTATCCGAATCATATCCCATTGTATTTTGTTGAAAAAATGATGCTTTTTTTTGGTTCGTCTGTTGGAGCATTTTTACACCCTGAACGTAATGAATTCATTGTTGCCTTGGGCGAATCAACAGCAACTATTGGATTTTTAACAAACTTAAGGGCTCAAATGCTACAGGACCCAATTGGTAGACAAATTTTGCGGGAACGACCATATATTACATCTGATTCTTTAAATCTGGAAAAATTATCGAAATATCCCGCCAAATCTTTTGGTAGAGTCTATCATGATTGGCTCATTGGGGAAGGAGTTTCACCGGACACAAGGGTGGACGTTAGATTCATTGACGACGAAGAATTGGCATTTGTTTTCCAAAGATATAGACAATGTCATGATTTTTATCACGCGTTAGTTGGACTACCAATTGTTAGAGAAGGTGAAATTGCGTTAAAGTTTTTCGAGTATTTGAATATTGGTGTTCCATTTGCTGGTTTGGGAGCTTTATTTGCACCAATACCAATAAAAAAAAGCCAAAGAGACAGATTACTTAACATATATTACCCATGGGCAATTAAAAATGCTGCAAGTTGTAACAAAAACCTAATTAATGTTTACTGGGAAAAGATTCTAGATAAAAACATTAACGAGTTAAGAAAAGAGTTGAACATCGAAGAGCCTCCTAATATGAGAGAACTAAGACGGAATGCTAGAAAGGCTATCAAATCCAAAAAGATCTGAGTATATTTTTCTGTAGATCTTTGTATATGTAATAGAAATGAATTTATAACGAATATTAAAAAAGAAAGAAATGTTAACTGTAAATAGACATCAAATTGGCAGTGCGAGTTTTCCTTTCTTCTTTTTTTATTTTTGAAGTTTATTATCATAAGTAACAAGTTTAGATCACCGTATTCTCATTTGCCATATTTCCCTTTTCGTAAATTCACAATGGCATCTCTCAAGTTTAATCCGCTGACAAAACTCATATCACTCAGTGTCCTCATAGCAGTGGGATTCCTCAATATTGTTCTCAGTTGTGCGTTGTACGACAATTGGTATCCGATAACAGTAGTTGTTGTCTTCTTGATTGCACCAATACCTAACGCCTTAGCCAGTTGCATGAAAAATAATAATTATAATTATGGATATAACTCATACTATGATGATAATGGTGGTGAAGCTCCTGGCGTTGGATTCTTGAGATTCATGACGGGGTCTCTTGTGTCTAGTGGTGGTCTGTTGCCATTCATTTTGGTCCATAATAATATTATTAATTTCAACAGTTTCCTTTTAAGTATAAGTGGTGGCTTTATCATCTATTTAAGTATCGTATTATTTGGTATGGGTTTTAAAAATGACGATGATGATGAATATGACGGTTACGATTTTTAGGTTTGTCTTGCTTTTCGATGTGTACATATATTATCATTTTTCTGGATTTATTTAACTCCATTTAAATTTATTTAACCCAGTTAATTTTATTTTAGTTTTATTAAAATTTTACAAAAATATACACGTATACGTACCCTTAACAATCGTTAGAGAAATATACCCTATTATCCATTTTTACATAAAATCAGTCATTTAGATTCTAGTTCCTTTGCATTTGAGCTTTCCTGTTTTTGCTCATGATCCATTTCAACGTCACCAACTTCTTCACCTTTTCCTTTTGTGTCTTCATTCCTATTTTCGTCCTTATCCTCAGCTTGTTGATTCGCATCTTTTTTCAGCAGTTCTAATCTTTTTTGAATGATCTCTTCATCTGTGACGATCTTAAACCTACCATGTAACAACCCTAATTTAAACTTTGGATGAGCTAACTCGCATTCCTTCCCTTTGGGGCAAAATCCCGTAAGATACAAGTCACAAATAACTTTCCTAATATGTCTTTTCGTACAACTTGGACCGTCCGGACAAAAGCCCATATTTGAATAATTCCAGCATTCCGCTATCTTTGATTGAGGATCAACATGCAAATAAATGCACTCGGGAGACTGCGTGCACACACCATTTGCAGCATAATATGCACATTCAGGCATCTTAGATAAATTATATTCATGTAAAAAATCACAATCGTCGCCCATCTTACACAATCCACGTAACCAGTACTTACAGACAATTTTATTTTTGAAAATTTTAGATGGATGTTTAAATGGACAATCATTACCATTAGGACAAGATCTACCATTTGATTGTAACCAATATTCACAAGTTGGCCTATCTGGGTTCATACCTAAATTAAATTGACGCCTGAGGTGTGGTTCAAACTTGAATACCACTCTCCTTCTGTCAAAATTTTTTTGCTGTTGTAAATGTTGTTCTTGTCTAGCCGCAATTGCATTCATTATCGTTGGATCGCCATTGGTAACATTATTTGCATTATTTAAATTTGGTGTCTGTTGTAGTTGTTTTCCTTGTGTTGATATTATGCTTGAATTGTTACCAATATGTGCAGGATTATTAGCCAGCATAAATGGAGGAGGTGGTAATGATGTCGGCTTAGGTGGTATGTTAACATTCATCATGATACTAGTTGAATTAGGGCAAAAAAAAATGGCAAATAGTTGTAATCATTATAAATGTGAAAGATGATTTTTTTATTGGGGTCAAAGATTTTGATGGTGGACGGATGTTTATTAACTTCAATATGTTTATTTACTTCATAATTCGAGCTACAACGCGTTAAATGTTAGCTACTAGTATAGTTTATTATATAATGACCACCAAACGATCCAACAAACTTAAAAGAAAACGTTATGCTGCCTATATGGATAGAAAGGCCACATTTGAAGGTACAATTATCAAGAATGGAGAACCTTTATCGTGGCCGTACAATTCAAACCCACAGCAGTTGTTATCCTCTCACTCTATGGCATGCAGTGGTTTCTATTTTGATCCTACTAGAAAATATCCAACCGCTACAACTTGTTATTTTTGTAATAAGAAAGAATTCAACTGGAATGAAAAAGACAGAAAACACCCATCACAAGTGCATCATGAAAATTCACCTAGCTGTTCGTTAGCTTCAATACTGTCATCGATGTTGCAAAATATTGACGAACTAGATAAATGGAGTGGAGATTCTACTTTTTATAACCTTAAAGAATCCACTCCGTTAAGGTTAAAAACATTTATTAACTGGCCGCATGAGAAGAACAAGCATGGTCTACCTAAAAGTAAAGATTTATCGGAAAATGGGTTTTTCTATGACCAAGAGACTTCAGGCGATGATAGGGTTACTTGTATGTATTGTGGATTACATTTACTAGATTGGCAAGAAGAAGATTCTATAGTTGTTGAACATCAAAGAGAAAGTCCGGACTGCTACTTGTTTAATCAAAGTGAGACATCTACAAAACTTGTAAAGTATACGGATGAAGTAGGACCCTCTGTTCAAAATGATTCATCTAATAATAATAAATTCCCAGAAGCTTTAACCTCACATGATGAAAATGACATTAATTTAGCGGATAATATGATTGATATGGAAAACAATTCTGAAAACGATGTTCTTATAAATGATCCACAAGAATATAATGCTACCGAATTTAATCCGAGCCCTAATTTTAATGACGTTGGTGATCCAATTGAAATTTCTTCTAATAAGTCTAAAATTTCTGAACTTCCCTTAAAAGCATTCAAATCATCTCCATTACCCATTGAAATCATTGAAAGAGACGAAATTGAAGAATACCTGGATCATTCAGATGATAAAATTTCAAGAGAAAAAGTAGTTGCCATTCCCACTATACATTCTTCAGAATTGGGGAAATATTTTACGGAGCTTGATGTTGACGATGACGATGTCAGATCCTCTACCTTTTTTAATAGATCCAAATCAAGAATTAGGAGTCAATCTATTCAACCGATATCCAAAGTGCATGAAACCGTTGAAGAAATAGAGGAAACGGAAAATGTAACTAAAATACCCACTCAAGAGGCTCAAGAAAATGTTGTGGATAGTAATATTGTTTGTAAGGGCAGCAACATTAATGATACTATATATGAAAAGAAAGAGGAAATAGAAAAGGAAAATGATGATCTTCACCATCATTCTAATGGTATAGGTAATAGTAATTACAACTATGATAATGATAATGATAATGATAATGATAATGATAATGATAATGATAATGATAATGATAATGATAATGATAATGATAATGATAATGATAATGATAATGATAATGATAATGATAATGGTAATGATAATGGTAATGATAATGATAATCGTTATGATGATGGCGATGATGATAATTTTCACATAGATTATCAGGAGGATAATTTTCCCATGCATGTTGATAAATTTGAAATAGAACCTGATTTAGAGGAAATTAAGAACAGCGGAATTGAGAATCAAGTTAATGGTAAAGATATTATAATTGAATTTACAGATGAAGCAAATTCTCTTGCGGAGGGAACGGTAACCAACAGTAAAAATGATGAATCAAAAGTTCAAAAGCTACAAAATGAATTGGAAATGTTAAAGAGAGAAATCCAAGAGATGAAAAAAAATGGTAATTTAAAACAGGATTATAGACCCTTGGAAAGTGTGGAGAAAGCAGATAATATTGAATCAAAAAGTAATGTGGGTGATAGGTTAGGAGAAGAATTTCAAGATGATCAAGTTGGAAATAAAAAAAATCAAGAATTTGCTAATAATAATTCTGAAACCCAATTGGAAGCAGAAAAGGTTAGCCGTAACAAGGTAAAAGACTTTTTTGATGGTGTTGCTGTAGAAAAACCTTCTACAAAAGCTGCTGGTAATATAAATAGGGACGAAAATAAAAAGCAAATAATGCTTGACTCTTCTCCAATGCAAGCTAACCAATTACCGATCGAGAATGAAGTAAGTATCTTGTCGTTCAAAAGGTCACTTGATGATCTTCAAATTATTGATTCTGAAAGCACGAAGAAAAGAAAAATTCATATGCCCAAGTATAAATCGCATCACTTGACCGTGAATGGTGACCTGATTCCTGATAATGATCCATTGTCATTTTCAAATAGTAATATATCAAATAAAATGAAAGGTTCGAAGAGAAAGATAAAATGCGATGCCAATTTGTCTAATGAAAAAATCAAAGATTCTCGAAAACAAAATTATCGAGCTGATAAAGACAACAATAAATTTTGCAATGAAAGTGAACTTAAAAATGAAGGTGAAAATGGATCTAGGACTGATGTTGAAAGTGAAACTGAAAATACACCTGACAGTGTAGTTGAAATTGTGCCTGAGAGTGAAACTGAAAATGCACCTGAGAGTGCGGTTGAAAATGGGCCTGAGAGTAAAATTGGAGATGAGAGTAAAATTGGAGATGAACCTGAGAGTGAAATTAAAAACGGACCTAAAATTGAAGCTGAAGGTGAAATTGAAAATCAACGTAAAAATGTGCTTGGAAGTGAACATCAAAGTAATAAGCAAAGCGATCATCAAAGTAAAAAAAATAAAAACTTTCGAATGGAGGATAATAACTCATCATCGGGTGTGCATGTTGGTTCTACTCATACGGAACTTATAACTCCCGTTGATAATGAATCGGACGACGAAATAATGTTAGACAATGTATTATCGCCTGAAGAGTTGGAAGTTTCAGTGCCACACTTGGGTCATGTATTAGATAAACCGCTAGAAAAAGCTTCCCAGACAATTACTAGCAAAGGAACAGAAGAGTATCCAAATAACTTATCTCCATCATTGCATAATAATAATTCATCTAAACAGTTTGGAACTTTAAATGAAGATATCATGTTGACCCCAAATCAAATTGGAGAGAGTTCTGGTGTGAGGATCTTGGAAGCCACAACCGCAGGTTCCATTAAAAATGCTCTGGGAGTTGAAACTACTGATAATATTATTTTAGATGATATTTTAAAGAATCAAAGTACGCCTTATATCACTAGAACTGCTGATTTCAAATTTCAAGAAAAGAAGGGAAATGAAAATGAAAATGAAAATGAAGATAAAACTCAAAAGAATTTTGATGAGAATATTGATAAGAACAACGATTCTCAGTCGAAACACACTATAAATGCCAGACTTTTACAAGAGTTTCAGAGATTGAAAAATGATATTTTTGATAAAGAGACTGAGGAAACCGTCGGTACTATTGTAGACGATACAAGTCAACATTTCCAGCAGGAATCAAATCCAGTATGGGTACCATTGAACTCAGATAAATATAAAGACTTCTATAGCGATATGAATGAAGCCACAAAATATGTTAAGGAAGTTCTGGACTCTGAATATGAATCACTAAGTGATGATCTGGATGGACTTCTCACTGGTTTCATTGCAGAAATTCCGCCGGAACAATTGAAGATGACAATCAAAGAATGGATAAAGCACCAGGAGGAACAGGCTGTTGAGCTGGTGAGAGAAAAGGCCGAAGAAATGCTAAAATCCTTTCGAGCAGACCATCAAAAGGCACTTTCTGTTCTCGAATCATTACCGGTAAAAGAAGAGAATGGTTTATAATGTGTATATTGTAAATGTAAATAAGTAATGAAGATAGGAAATAAATAAGCAAAAATTAAATCGCGTGGGCGTTGACGGGAAATGGGCAACTCAGTTTAATTTCCATTTTGCATGAAGATGGTTTCTTTTCTTTCAACCTGATATATCGCAACCATCTTAGTAGTTAGCAACATTTATTATCCAAAAAGATATTTACTGGCTTCGATATTATATATCCTAAGTTTTTAGCAACAATTGACCCCTTTTTTTGTTTAAATTCACGTGATTCCAAAGTAAATTAATCAAACGGTATCAAGTAGCATTCTTGCGTTCTTAGTTGTCCATTGAATTGAACCGAGAATAGCTTTTCCAATATGAATAACAATTTCCTTAACAATTTTATTCGAGGAAATCCAAATACGACGACAGGGCAAAGTACTCCAAGAACAGAAAACAGCGATCAAGATTCAGATTTGGGAAGTAACAATAATTTAATTATGAATGAAGATATGGGAGATGAAGAGCAAGATCCTGATACTGATAATGAACAGCATGCCAGATCTCAGCTTTTAAGAACTAAGGCAAGAACAAGTTCTGTATCAAATGAAGGGATTTATCCCAATTATAAAGGCGCAATATCTGCATTACCACCCGAAATGTTATGTCTCATATTTTCTTATATTCACTCCAAATCGGATTTATTATCAATTGCGCTTACTTGCAAATATTGGGGAAATTTAATTATAGAATTGATTTGGTTCAGGCCAGGAATTGGTAACAAGCATGTTTTTGAAAAACTAGGGAAAGTTATGAAAATGGATCCAAGTAAAACTGCTTGGAATTATCGGAAATATATCAAACGACTAAACCTATCACTGGTTCCCTCTTTGGTTAATGATCAATATTTAGAATTGTTCTATGGTGCCACTAACTTGGAAAGAATTACTTTAGTTAATTGTACTAAAGTCACTGGTAAGAGTATTTCTAAATTATTACAAGGTTGTTCACGTCTGCAATCAATTGATTTAACAGGTGTTCGAGACATACAAGATGAGATATATATTGAATTAGCATCCAATTGTAAGAGGTTACAAGGTTTATATGCACCTGGTTCGTTCAATGTCAGTCAGAATGCCGTTATGAATCTAATCAGCAGTTGCCCATTATTGAAAAGAGTAAAATTAAGTGACTGTAATAGTGTTATTGATGATGTTGTTAATGGTTTAGTGAAAAATTGTCCGAATTTAGTGGAATTAGATCTACACGGTTGTGAAACTGTCACGAATGAATCTTTACGCAATTTATTTTTAAATTTGGAATTTTTAAAGGAATTTAAAATTTCGAAAAATCAAAATATAAATTATAAATGTTTTGAATCAAATACAGGATCAATATTGTGTTTAGATAAACTGAGGATACTGGATTTCACACAATGTTCGAATATTACTGATAAGGCGGTTCAAAAATTTATTCAGTTGGCGCCAAAATTGAGAAACGTTGTGCTATCAAAATGCTCGGCTATTACCGATGCTTCTTTAAAAGCTATTGCAACTTTGGGTAAGAATCTACATTATGTTCATTTAGGTCATTGTAGTAATATTACAGATTATGGGGCTAGGGAACTGATTAAAAGTTGTTATAGATTGCAGTATATCGATTTAGCATGTTGCACTCAGTTAACAAATGCAACTGTTGTTGAATTATCTCAGTTATCGAAATTAAGGAGAATTGGTCTAGTTAAGTGTTCACAAATTACTGATGACGGTATTCTAGCTTTAGCTGAGAATTCAAGAAATAGTGAGGATAGTTTAGAGAGGGTTCATTTAAGTTACTGTGTGCATTTAACAATATATCCAATTTATAGATTATTGAAATCTTGTCCTAAATTGACACATATTTCATTGACAGGCATTTCACAATTTCTAAGACCAGATATTACTCAATTTTGTAGAGAACCACCACAAGAGTTTAATCCCCATCAGAAATCAATTTTTTGTGTTTTTAGTGGTGAAGGTGTTAATCAATTACGAAATCATCTCACCCATTTGATTGAAACGACAGAAGATCAAGATAGAGAGGTTACAGAAATAATGCAAATTATTACAGGAATTATAGAAAGTAGTACACCGATCTCGATGGAACAAATTAATGAAAATCCTAACCAAAGAGAGAGATTAAGAGTGTTTTTGAATACTACAGAGGCATTATTGAGTGATTATGAAGGTTTAACTGTTGATAGAGCAACGCTTGAGAATTTTGCTCGATGTATATTTGGTGGTGTTTTAGCTACTCAACTGACAAGAGTTCAAAGATTTTTTCAACTAATGAATATGAGACCCGTTCAACAAAGAGAAAGACAAAGACAATTACGAATACAGCTGATTCAGCAAGCTCAAGCTGAACAGGTTCAAGCACAAGAACAGGCTCAAGTTCAAGCAGAAACGCAAGCGCTACTAGTTCAACAACAAGCCCAGCAGCAAAGTATGCAAGAACCAATTTCAGCTATAGGGCAATTACAGCCGCAAGAAAGGGTTGGTACAGACCCATCAAATCTTCAACAACAAAGAAATTTTATTCGTCAACACATATTACAACAATTTTTCGGGAATCGTCAAACCCCAACACGTCAACAAGCAGATCAGGTTTGGAGAGCCATAAATAATGCTCAAGCAGGACAGGGCATAGAAGTTGGAAATACTGGCAGAGGTGTCGTTCCACCTGAAGTGGAATTATTTCAGAATGAAAGGGCAAATGCAATGCAAGGCGATAATATGAATGTAGATGATGATGATGACGATGACGATGATACAGATGAAGTATTATAAAAGAAATATGAATCTGTCTATTATATATTATTGTAAAAATCCTAACTATATTATAAAAAAAAATTAATGATTAGGGAATGCGATTAAACTGCAATGGGATAAAACATACGGATGATGTAGTTTTTGATACCGGCATCCAGGATCCAATCTAGTCTTTGTAAAGTATTTTGAATTTCAATGATATGGTTACTATCGTCTTCTTCTTTTTTTTCCCCTTCTTTTTCTTCCTCTGCATTGGCATTGTAATTAATACTAATATTGTTTTCTTCAAGTTCATCCACTAGTAAATTTCTTCTGGCGTTCAAGATTCTTTTGATTTTCCACTCTCTAAAAGGCATCAATAAAGCAACACTAACTAGACAAGCAACGCCCACCAATATCTGACAATACAAAAATTGTTTCTCCATATCTTCTCTACGTAATTTTAAACCAATTAATTCGGCGACTAGTAATGGGGTACCACCGGTAAAGGTTAATATGGAGATTGCAGCTAGTAGATCATCACCACCTCCGACGATATCAGCTGTCATTGGGCCAAAGTTAACCCAATTGACACCCATTATAAACCCAGCGACAAATGCAAAACCTATCAATTCACTATATGTTTCAATAAAAATCCAGTAAACAAAACATATAATTCCTAGAAAGAAAGTAAAAATAATTGTGGTATTTGCCCTACCAATAGCATCCGAACAAATACCTAATAGTGGACGACCAATACATTGTGACACACTTTGAACAGTGGTAATATTTGAGCCTTGCTTATAAGTTAATCCTATGGATGATGCATATGAAGAGAGTGAAAAAAGTAAAATTGTATAAGCAACCCCATAAACCATATTCCACAATATAATGCAAATCATTGGCAATTGTCTTATTAAATCAACTCTATAAATAAATTCAGTAGATTCTTTCCATAATGACTTCCCGGAATTAACTTTCAAAGATCTATGGCAACGAATTAAAATTATTGAAATTACTAGCATAAATCCACAAACTAAAGCTTGCATTCTCAAAGCCCACACAACCCCTTTCTTTCCTTCGTTTGTAATTAGGACATCCACAGGACGTGAAAAAATTATGCCTGCTAGACCAGCACCCGCTGTTGCAATTCCCTGAGCAAGGCTTCTTTTTTTCAAAAACCATGTTGGTAAAATGACAAAGCAAGCACCTGCCGCCAAAGCGTAGCCAATTGATAGTAAAAATCCTTGAAACATAATCAATTGAACTACTGTTTTAGCAATTGATGCTAGCCAGTACGAAATAAAAATAATTGCGGTGCCAATTAACATAATGATTTTATAATAGTATCTTCTGACCAAAGAGTTTGCTAAAGTACAGACCATAAAACTAAACCCAAGGCCCAATCCACCAATCATGACATATTGCTCCATTCGAGCACCAGGAAAAAAATCTGTTGAAATATAATAATTTAAATACACACCAAACGCTGAATTACTACCCCAGCTAAAACAATTTATAGATAAAACACAAACAGCCGACATCCATCCCCAAAATGTACCATCTGGTGGTTTGTTTTCAAGATCATATTTATTATATTCACCAGTATCTTTGACAACGGTTTTTTTTTCCTCCTTCTCGGAATCTCCGATTTCCTGATCGAGACTAAGTTTTGATGACTCAATATTTTCAGGATTCGGATCAAATGAGAGATCAGGTTGTGTTTTCAATTTAGCAAATCTATTATCATCCCTAATTGCAGATATAATAGTTGAGGTTCTTGTTAAAATATTGGAAGGCAATGGTAGTTGTAATCTATTAAATTCATCATTTCTTTCCTCGTCAACTTTACTATGGATGGAATCTAAGCTATTTAAGCTACAAGATTCTGCATCTGATCCCCGTGGCAACATCTTACTGAGTTTATAAAGATGTTACGCATATACAAATGAAGAGATTAATAAAAAAAAAGATGTAAAACAGGTAGATGGCAGTAATATAGATTACTAATAATTCAATTACTAAAATAAAGTAAAAAGAGTAAGAAAAAATGGAAAAACGGCTAAAAATTCCGCCGTATTAGGAACTTCCCAAGTAGGCAAGTTCCGGAAAAAGAGTCCGATACGACATTGTGTTTGCCGTGAATTTACCTCATAATCTTTTAATTTTTTTTTTATACTGACATTTATATTTTATATTTTATATTTATATTTATATTTATATTTATATTATAGTTAAAGTGATCATACTATTCTGAGTCATCTTCAGATTCTTCATCTGCTTCATCCAACCACTGTAAGAATGGTTTAGCAGCCTTTCTGATAGTTTTAGAAACATCTTTTGGAACGTATTTTTTACTCACATGACTACCCCAATCTTTAATAACTTCTTCTGATAAAAGATCGTTTTCATATAAACTCAATAAAATTTTTGGCACCTTAGGAACTAGATCCATGTGTTGGGTACCAATCATTCTTTCGATACCACCTAATAATGATTTTTCATGTTTATCAGAGGTAACTAGTTTACTTAACAGACCTTTATGTTCTTCAATTTCTTCAATAATATCTTCATCAAAAATAACTTGAGCTAAGACTTCCACTGTTTGTCTGTCCTTTAAAATATTTAATTCTTGAGCTTTTTTAAAAATTTCAATATCTTCTGGATATTCCTCCTGTGCTAAAAACCATTTACCAAAATCTTCATACTTTTGTTTATCAGCTCCAATGTTTAAGCTTTCGAGCTCTTTGGCTCTTGCCTTGATTGCTTCTTCACTCATATCAACAGCCCAGTCATCATCATTGACAACAATTTTTTCATGTGAGTTATTATTGCTATCTTCTTGATTTGAATCTGTGGATAACTGTTTTGCGGCAATGTCTGCAATAGATTTACCACCACCAACAACATTTGCAGATGCAGTTGCAGACTTTTTTGAAGCTTTCTCTTTTTTTGGTGGATTCTTCATAATATATGTAACTAATTTTAATCTTGGGTCAACAAATGTAATTTTACCACATGCTTTACAATCTCTTTGTAATTTTTCATCTTTTGTAATTTCTAAAACTGTTTCAGGATTTTTACATTCTGGACATAAAACAAATTTATTAATAAATCCATCCAAAGTATCTTGTAACTTATCAGGTTCATGTAAACCATTGATTAAGTATCTTTCATTTTTTTCATCAATTGAGGTTTGTGCACCTAATTCAAAACCAAAATATTTGATAACATAATTTGTTGGTCTAGCTAAAGCTCTTGCAACTTCCACAGCATTTAGAACATTTGTTTTAATACCATTACCCTTACCTTCTCTTTTAGCCTGAATCAAAGGCATTTTGTAACGATAAAATGGATCATGATTATCTCTGCAGATATTAACTAAAGACATCTTTTTATTCAATAATTATTGCTTGATATATTAATGTTACTTTCGATTTAGAGTACAAACTAATGTTTATTGAATTATTTTGTTAAAGCTGACAAAAAATTTTCATTTTCCAACGAGAAAAAAAATCGATAATTCTTTTGAGGAATTGAAAAACAAAATCATGCGTCGATCGACGTTTGTGTACAATTAATCAGGATCAATTCTTTTTTAGTAATAATTTTATTTTGATTCTTTTATTCTAATATCTATACATATATACGTGTATATATTTTTATTAAAAAAAATTATAAAGAATGAGCAACCAATTGTTGAGTTGTTCTTAATGCTTCAAATTTAACATTTGAATTTGGTGAACTCATTAAAGTCATTATTTTTGTTTTTGCACCGATTTTATCTAATAATTTAATAATCTCATTGCTGTAGTTGTTGTACTTAATGATTTCTGAAATATCATAACAAACAATTGATTGATTTAAATACAATTGATTATCATTATCACCGACTTCTAACAAAGAAGTTAGATCTTTTAATAGTTTCCAATTATTTTCTTTGAATTTTTCAATATTTTCAATCCAAAATTCTTCACTTTTATGCGATGGTGACCAAATTAGTTTTTTCGTTTTCAATTCATTTTCATATTCATCAAATGTTGTTAAAGTTTGAACAGCATCATTTAGAATTTCTAATAAATTATTCAAATCAACTTTCAATTCCTCATCGGCCCATTTTCTCTCAATTAATTGTTTAACTATATCCAAGCCATTACATAATAAATATTTCTTAATAACGAAATTTTTTAATTTAGCATTGGTAACGTTTATTAAATTCAACAAACAACTAACTGATAATCTGACAATTTTTTCCTTAACGGCGTCTTTTGCAAAAGCAAATAATGTTGGAATAATATCAAAATATTTTTCAATTATATTATCAATTGCAATTGCATTAAATGTTAACAACCAAATGCAAAAAATTGAGTTATATTTCATTTGTAATTCACCTCTCTTCTCGGTGAAAATCAACAATAAATTCGGGAAATATTTTTCTTCATTTAACCAGTAAAAATTTCTAAAAACTTTGATTGATAACAATTCTTTTAATAGTTGAACACCAATGTAATTATATTGAACGTTTGGCAAGTTGATTAGATTACTATTAATAAAATCAAATAGCGATGTTAAGATTTTTTCATTACCATTTTTAACAGAATTTTCATTAGTTAATAACAATGTTAATAAATAAGCAGCATTTAATTTAATTGAAAAATCATTAGCGTTTAATAAATGAACCAATGGTAGATAAGGTAAGGAAGAGTCTAGGTGTGATGTACTTAATAAATGATTTGCAAATTCTGAATTTGGTGATAGAGTTAAAACGTCAATGATTGAAACTAAAGTAAATCTTGTGATATCATCATTATTGTTTTTGTTTAAAATTGAAATCATTTTATTCGAATAATTGTCCATATTTTTAATGATTATATTACATCTATCCAAAATTTTTTCACAATTTGAAATTTTCTTTAAACAGTTTGCTTCATCTTCTGTTAAATATTCTGCTTTAACACAAGCCGACCAAGCAATGGTTCTACCATGAGCATTTAAGAAAATGTCGGAAATTAAATCACCATCTAATTTAAACTGTGACTGTTGGAAATCAGAATGGTCATGGTAATTCTCTGTTAGTATTTATTTATGAGGTCTAATTATGTCATTAGTTTCCATTATACGTACTAATTTTAATTCGACGGTCATGACAATTAACTATTCTAATCAAATAAATGGATATATATTTTTATATTTTTTATATATAATATATATATTTATATATATAGAGCATAAATATAGTAATCAATAGTAAAACGATAAGGAAAGAGCGAAATTTAATGGAAGCAGCCAAATTAACATCAACTTTAAATTATCTGGGTGAGTGATTTAGCCGGGTAACCTTGGATCATATAATGAACGGAGTGGTTTTACTTAGTACTATAACCTTATTACCATGAGATATATAACCTTTAATATATCCATTGTAAATAAGATTCGCCAGATTATTTTCAATACACTCTATTGAAGTATCAGTGGTGTTCATGCTTAAATTCATTGCAGCCACAAAATAGTTTAGTGGAATAATATTGGTTATGTTATTATTATTCTTTTTAACAATGAAATAAGTTTTATAGAACAATCTTAAAATAATTAATGGTTTCATTCTCAAATACAACGAGTAAACCTTTCTTTTGATCAGCAATTTTTCCAATCTTTTCAGTTCGATATTAAAACTATTTAAATTTCCGACTTTTATTGCATTGTAAATCGTTTTTAATGGACTTAGTTCCTTATACTCCAAAAATATCCTTTCACTGGGTAGTTTTTTTTCAATTAAAAATTTGAGTGGTAGTAATAAAAACAAGCAATTGATCTGGTTGCTTGTATTTGAGTGAATATAACAAGTATGAAACGAGAGTTCAATTGCTTTTAGAGAATTTGTTAGATTATTCATGATCAAGGAATTGATTGAAACATAGTAGTTAAATGTTGTGAATTGGGATTTTGGAATCAGGTTTGATAAACTGGCGTCTAGATTTAGATTTTTTTCATAATTAACTAAGATTTTAAATAGATTTAGTGAAGCATCTACTTTGTTGAATTCCAAGTAGCAGTTAAATAACAAGTTTGCAAAAAAAAACACATATCTTTTCTTGTTGTCTGATTTATCTGATATGGAAATCTTGAATGGTTTTTGTAATGTGTTCAAAATCAACTCATCAATTCTAAGATTTTTAATTGTGTTTACATTTCCGCCATCATTTTCATTCTTTTTAATATACATATAAGTTAAGTTTTTAAGGTTATTAGAGATTTTCATCAGTGGCATTGAAATCCAATTGGATTCATCTTGATAAATTTTGCTTAAAATGTTCACCATCTCTACTGAATTTCGAATTGAACTCAATTGATCCCTTTTTTCTAAATTACTTAACAATTCGATCGATTGTTTGAATAAATCAATAAATTTGGATTTGTTCTTAACCTTCAAATCAAAAAACCGTCTATCCAAATTATTCAGTTCACTTAGGTAGTCTGGATACTCGTCATATGTGGAAAATGAAATAATCCTGGCAAATAGTTGTGAATCATTACTCGAAATTGAAACTTTATAGGATGAAACCAAGTTTACAAATGTTGCGTCATTTGTACCAATTGACATTATTTGCGTTACCTAGAGATCGTTGACCGATAAATTAATAACCAACTGAAACTACTGCAACCACTGAAAAGCTCTGCAAACACTATAAAGAAACGAGCAAAGGGGAAAAAAAAGTTCAATCATCCGTGCACCAAATGTCTCACGTGATAATCTCACGTGATAATTGCACGTGATCTATCACGTGCTCCATCATGGCTTAAAAATGGAACGTTTCCAGACTTCTGTGCAATATGACACCTCTTCAAGGACAACCACCATAGTATAAAACATAATACAGGATACAGTGTCTATACACTCAAATATCTAGAAATTATTGTCACGTAACTTATAACTATAGATATAGCCTTGGTCATGGTTATAACCGCAAGTATCAGCAACACTAAGTATAACCATAACAATCATAGCAGTATATCGCTAAAACTCCTCCAGCACATTACTATAATAAGTAATTTATTTGAGTAAATAGCTCGGAGGCAAAGCTCGATGAATTGCCTTAATTTTCAGGCTTAAAAGTTCCACTTTGTTCCATGATTGAAATCTATCACTTTTTCCTTGACCTTGCTTAACAACTATTTTATATTATATTGTATATTATATACTCATATATATTTATTTATATATATATATATCTTATATTATATTATATTTATTAACCAGTCAACTAATTTGCCAATATACAACATGAATAATTCTCCATTCTTATCTGTAACCACAGATTGTGTATCTAATAATAATTTACAACTACCATTACCAAATCTTAATTTAAATTCTTCACTAGGAATTCGAACTAGACACCGATCAGGTACGTTGCCAAGCACATTAAGTGCACAGTCGACTAATAATGATGAAATGTCACTTAATAATAATAATAATAATATCAATGCTAACAATAGCCTGTTGTTACCTCAATTACCCCCTTTAATTCAACATCAAAATTCAATGTCTGCTGCTTTGAATTTAAACAACTCAACAAGACTGAGATCTTCGTCTTTCCAGAATTCTATCTGGGATGATGAGTCGGTTAATAGTGTCAATAGTCAAGATTTAGATAGCCTAATTAATAATTCTCCAAATAAAAATAAACTCAGATCATACTCAAATACTAATAATACTAATGACAAACAACAATTTTTGAATCAGTATTCAACGATTAATGAAGAATTTTCCTTTCCAAATCAAAACTCCAATCTGATTCCTAATGTTAATCCGAATCTTAATCTGAATGTCAATCCAAACAACATTATTAATAATGATAATTTGATTAGACCAAGATCACAAACATTTACTGCTCCGAATCAAATTCAATCGAACTTATTCCAAAATATTAACCAAATGCCTTCTTTACCCCCAAACAACCCTCCAATAATGACGAGAGCGTTATCATTTTCTATGATCCAACAACAACAACAACAACAACAACCAGGTCAAATCCCTTCATTTATTCAGCCAATTTTACAAGATAATTTCCCAGAAAACTCAATTTCAATTACTTCAACCCACACAAACCCCAACTTAGGTCCAACTAATACTTTGTTAATCATTAATATTCCAAATGATATTAATTTGACAAATTCGAATAATTTTTATAAAATTTTAAATCAATTTGGTAATATTTTAAGTATTAGAGTTATTATTTGTAACGAAACAAATGATTTGGTTGTTATTTCTGAATTCGCCGATGTAGAATCTGCAATTAGATGTAAATCAAAACTGAATTATCAAGAATTATATCCAGGTTTAAACTGTATAGTTTCATTTGCTAAGATCTTATCAATTCAACAACCATTACAATTTCAAAGCCAAAATCAATTCCAATTTCAGAATCAAAACCAAAACCAAAACCAAAACCAAATGCAAATTCAAAACCAGATTCAAAATCAGATTCAAAACCAAAACCAACACCAAATTCAACATCAATTTGACCTATCACACTTACAAATTCCGAGTATAATCACGAATGATGATTCAAATACTAAAAAGGATCATAATAATAATAACTGCAACAACTCTATTAATAATAATTCCAATTTTGATGAAAACATCTTAAATTTTAAAATTACAACATTAAACGATAAATTCAAAATTTTTACTAAGATTAAAAACAATTTGTTTGAACTCAACCCAAACGTAATTAATTCAAACCAGTTATTTCATTTAAATTATCTAATTAAAAACTCCTTAAATTATCAAAAAATCAGATCTTATAATTTAGGTAAACTACCTGAACCGTTAATCATTAAAGAATTTGATACTCCTAAGTTGAGGGATATTAGAAAACAATTGGATTTGAATCAATTATCAAAATTGGAAATTGAAGAATTATCTTTATCGATGTTCGATGAATTACCTGAACTATCATCAGACTATTTGGGTAATACAATTGTTCAAAAAATTTTTGAAATCGTTAGTTTACCAATTAGAGATTCAATTATTAAAGTTTTATGTCCATTTTTGGCTCAAATGGGTGCACATAAAAATGGTACTTGGGCAGCTCAAAAATTAATTAATACAATTGCAACAAACAGAGAAAAGTATTTGGTTTCAAAAAGTTTAAAACCTTATTGTACCCAATTATTTAATGATCAGTATGCAAATTATGTAATTCACGGAGTTTTAAAATTTGGTCAACCATACAATGATTTTATAATTGAAACAATTATAAGTTGTTTTATTGAAATTTCAAAAAACAGATTTGGTGCCAGAGCAATTAGAACATGTTTAGAAAGTGATTCAATTTCGAAAGACTCATTATTCTTAATTTCAGTCTGTATTCTAACTTGGTGTTGGGATTTAATTGTTGATACAAATGGTTCTCTATTAATTACATGGTTTTTAGATACCTGTTCAATATTTGATGAGAAGCATTTAATTTTATCAAAAATTTTAATTGAAGACGAAGATGAAGATGCAGAGGAGAATGCGGATAAGGAAGGAAAAAATGAAGAGAGAGAAGAAGGAAAAATTAATTTAGAAAGAGAAATTAAGTCTGATGCTGTTGCAGAAGTTAATGATAACAAAAATAATAATGTTAATGACCATAGTGATGATAATAATGATATTAATGCAAACAATGATGAATGTAGTAATAATGAAATCAATAATAATAGTAATAATAATACAAATGACAATGATGAAAACAATCTTGAAAGTAATAGATTTGTTAAAATATGTTGTTCAAAATTAGGTAATTTAAGCATTCTTAAAATTTTAAATTTCAGAAATAGTTTGAAACCAAGAGACTTGATTTTGAGAAAAATCTTTGGTAATGATTTATTTGATGAAAACAGTAGTATTTTTGATGAAAGAATTTCAATTAATGAAAATGAAAAAATCTTGGCGTTAATTTTAAATGATAATTCAAGTAATGGATCAAATTTTATCTATAAAATTTTATCAATTCCAACGATTGATTCGGAATTGAAACGAAAGATTTTATTAAAAATTAAATTTGTTTTACAAGAAAAGTCCCATTTAAATAATCATCAATTGAAAAGATTAAGTGAAGAATGTGGATTAAAATTTCATCAAAGAACATTGTCAGTTTCATCCTCAAACAGAAGAAAAAAGAGTAGATCAAGATCAAATTCAACAAATACTTTAGGCACTGCTTTGTCTAATTCACCACCCTCAAACCCACATTTAATCAATAATAATATCAATAACAATACTAGTAATATCAATGCTAACAATGTCTCTAATAATAATAATAATATCCCTAATAATAATAATAATAATAATAATAATAATTTAGATTATGATTTTTTATTAAGACAACAACTAGAAGGTTTAGCTTTAAACAATACTAATAATGTTAATGTTAATAGACAAATTAATCAAAATGGCACACAATTATTTTATTGAATAGTCTTTAATGTTTTTAATTTTTAATTCTTATTTACTGCCTTTAATTTTTTTTATTTACCTTATTTTACTTATTTATTTTATTTCAGTTTTTTATTTACTTCATTCAATTTTCTTATATACAGTTTTTAAGTTTTCATGATATTTATACATAAATGTTTTAATAAATTTGATTTTCGAAAGTTAAGTAAGCGAATAAAGGAGTAAAAATAAATATTTGAACACGGAATGCCTCAATCTGAAACAGAAACGGCTAAATATGAAACATTAGATAAAAGAAGAGAGCAATCATGCTTTAATCTTAAATGTTTACCTAATTGGCCATCTCTTTGTTAAGCAAATGAACTGTATTTTTGTAGATTTAATTTTTTTTTTTAATTGTTTCTAACTAATGACAACGATAACAAAAGTTCCAAATCTAAATTTATATATAAATAAGAGAAATGAGACAGGAATTGGTATTGGGAACAGAAATGAGAGTGGACTTCAAATGAGAACCCAATTAAAGGAAAAAGAAGATTTGATTAAAATTTTCCGTATCAATAGAATGAAACAAATGAAACTAGAACGTTTGAATAAATATAACTTAAAGTTAAAGGAAGAAATAAAAAGCGATAGAATTAAAGTGAGTAATTGTGCTCTAATAGTTATTGATTTCACAGAGAACAACCGGGATCATTTAATTAAGGAGGTTTGGGGTGAACCATTAACACGAAACAAATATAAAAATAATGAAAAAATCAATTATAATAATATTGGTAAAGAAGGCAACGTTAAAGTTGAACGTGACGTTAAAGATCATGAATACGATAAGAGTTGTTGTATAATCATGTAATATGGATTTCAAAGTAATATATTCATCTATATATATTTTTCTATGTATCAAACAATTTTAGTAATTTTCTAAAATCCATTTAATTTGTTCAATTTCAGTTGAATTGGCCTTATCATTAACTAAAAAGTCATTCAATTTTTTGTCGACAATGTTCAACATTTTAACATAAGTTAATTCTTTACTGTTTAATTTTTTTAGTGAAACATATAATCCACACCAACTTCTGCAATAATTTTGACAAATCTCCAAACTATATGAAAACAAGCTTATTGCAAGTTTATACCAATTCTTACTTTCAATTGAACCCATTAAATTGCACAATTCACCACGTTTACACCACATATTATATGCGAATGGTAGTCCGGTACATATTTCATTTAAACACCAAATTGCTTCTTTTATTTTACCTAATTTGATATACTCTTCACTTAATTCACTCCAAACCTCATAATCGTTTGGTCTATTATTAGTTAAATTGATCAAATCTTCTAGCTTGCCATTATTACTTAGATTTGATTTAAATTTAAGTAATTCATATAGATCTGTTTTATCTCTCATACTTTCAACACCCGAGCTCGTTAAGCTTAATGAAATACTCTTGTTGAAGGTTTTAATAATTACATCACTTGATTCATCAATGTATCTTTTAACAACCTCATATATGGCAATATCATTCTTATTTTTATTATTATTATTATTATTATCCTTATTCTTATTCTTATTCTTATTATCAATACTACTAATAGTGCTACTGCTACTGTTATCATTCTCAATTTTTAAGAGTAGTGACCTCAATTTGACAATTTCAACCAAATTAGATGTCTCATTGTTATTAATTAAATCATTAATCACTGTTAGTGTTTTGCGTGATAGTGAAATTTCATTCATTATTAATTCCAGATAAAACTTCATTATCAATAATTTTATTTTAATAGCAACGTTATTAATAGTACTTAAATTTGGTGAATTTACTTGCAAGTCTAAGTATTCATGTAATTTCGGATAGTTCGAAGGATCATATGAAAGATATTTATTTGTTGTGCTCAATATTTCAAGTTTATTTAATAACTCGACTTCACTCATATTGCCAATTTATAATTGAATGACTAAGAATACACTTTGGCATTAAGTAAGGTAAAGAAACTTTGCCTTGAAATTTCCATTTTTTTTTATATTAAATTCCCGCTAAGAAATTCATTACAGTTTTTCATCGATTTTTTTTGTTTTTGGGAAACTTATTTTTTTTTGTTTGTTCATTAGATAAAATATAAAAATGTAGATTTTAGTACAGGTATTGAAAATACAATATTTAAAATCCTTAAGTACAAAAATATTTGAGTGTAAAAATAGAGATATAAATAAAAACAAATTCAATTGAACTGAATTAAATTAATTAAATTGAATTTAACTGAATTAAATCAAAATCAATCACATAATTTAAGAGGATTCTCTTTGGAATTCTTTTGACATATCAGCATCAGGGATTGCACCACAGACAGTTTCAACCATGATACCAGTAACTAAATATGGATCAATGTTTGAGGCAGGTCTTCTATCTTCAAAGTAACCGTAACCTTCTGCTTGAACAGATCTTGGGATTCTAATTGAAGCACCTCTGTTAGCAACACCGGAGGAAAATCTGTCCATGGAGGCAGTTTCATGTCTACCGGTTAATCTTTGGTCGTTATCAGAACCGTATAATGCAATGTGTTCCTTATGTCTCTTTGATAATTTTTCAATTGCTTCATCAATGTATTTCATACCACCTGGATTTCTCATTGCTTCGGTTGAAACATTGGTGTGGCAACCAGCACCGTTCCATTCACCCTTCAATGGCTTTGGATGGAAGGTGACCTTGACACCAAATTCTTCGGCAACTCTGTTTAATAAATATCTTGCAACCCATAACTCGTCACCCATCTTGATACCGACACATGGACCGACTTGAAATTCCCATTGGGAAGGCATAACTTCGGCGTTGATACCTGAGATTTCGACACCGGCATATAGACATGCTCTGTAATGAGCTTCAATGACATCTCTCGCATAAACCTTACCGGCACCGACACCACAGTAGTATGGACCTTGTGGAGCTGGGAATCCGCCCTTTGGCCAGCCATAGATATAGTTATCAACAGGGTCTAATAAGGTGTATTCTTGTTCTAAACCAAACCAGACTTGTTCCTTGGAGTGAGCAGTCATGAGTTTTTCACATTCGTGTCTGTGGTTAAACTTGTTTGGGGTGCCATCGTTGTTCCAACATTCTGTCAAAACAATTATGTTATCACCACGTCTGAAAGGATCTGGGTAGTAAGCAACAGGTCTTAAGTAAACATCCGAGTTATCACCTGGCGCTTGGCCTGTTGATGAACCATCGAAGTTCCATTCCGGTAATTGCGAGACGCTTGTGATTCTCTTGGATAGTGTTCTACCCTTGGATCTTAAATCACCGAATGAATCAATCCAGATATATTCAGCAATGAATTTACCGTTTTGAGGTAATTCCAGGTATTTTTGTAGTGTTGAAGTTTTTTCTAATAAAGCAGACATCCCTGTGTTATCTTATATAATATATTTATATGTATAATTTATACCTTTAAATTTCAATATATTGTTTATTTGATAAATGATATAAATAATTTAAAAAATATATTAATATCCAGACTAAAAAGAAAGCAAAAGTGTATGATAACTCGAACAACCTATAGATAAGAAAATAGGAAGGTTTTATATAAATACGAAGCCTAATATTTGTTGGACGAACAAAATGACCAAATTTGTATTGGGAAATTCTAAAAATGACAGTCGTGTATTTTAACCAATTTCTCCCATTCTTTTTTTAAAAATTGCCGCCCATCACCAATTTTTTTTTGACTTCATTTGACTCTGAAATTTCAACCGTTGTCGTTAGTCTTCAATGTTTGTGATCTAATATTTGTAGTATTAGCTGTTTGTAAGACAACAACATGGTACTACTGTCTACGTAATACGAATCCGACTTAGTATAACATTTTACAGGGATGATATGCGGTGGAAATCAACCTTAAAGTAATTCCTATCGGCGGGATCTTATTGGTCGAGATAAGATTGAATTTTCTTTTTATGCTGTGCACAAAAGGAGTAATTAGCAGCTTGTGACATCCCACGAAATGGTGAGGTTTACACACACAGACATGTGAGTGATGGGGCAGGAGATGGACAGGGGATGGACAAGGGATTGGCAGAGGATGGACAAGGGATTGGCAGAGGATGGACAGGGCAGAAATAGTAACAGAGGTAGAACAGGACAGAAACGGAAGTCTGAGGAGGGAAGTGCAAATACAAGTGGAGATACAGGTAGATGCAGATAGATATAGATAGATGTAGAACAGATATAAGCAAACAAAGCATACAACGGATAAATATAGCAAACACAAGTATACAAGATATCTATATACATATATACCTCTACACGTACAATAATCAAATAGCACTATAAGTAAACTATAAATTATAAAATATAAATATAAGTATAATATAAAATAAAATATAAACAAGTAAAAATGGAATACGATATTCTGATTAAGGGTAGACAGGCATATAGTACAGCAATTAAAACCACTATACCCAGATCACCCTCCTTCACATATCATAACAATTATAATAATCATAAAAAACTAATTACATTTATTTGGTTTCGTCATTGTCAGATTTCTTTTCTGATGAATTGTTTTCTTGATTTTTGTACATTTTTTCAAATAATTTCAATGAAGATTGTTGTAATTCATCGTATTTTTCTTTGATAGCAGTTGGTTCGACGTTTTCACCACCGTTAACTTTGACAACAAAGTCTCTCAATTCTTGGATTAATTTCTTGACGGATTCAACATCAGCCTTCTCTAATTTGTCACCGAATTCAGTAATGGATTTTTCTGTATCGTTACATAATTGGTCTGCTTTGTTTGTTTGCTCAATTGCTTCTTTTCTGGCTTTATCTTGATCCTTGAATTTTTCTGCATCATTAACCATCTTTTCAATTTCAGAATCTGTTAAACCGGATGAGCCAGCAACAGTAATAGAGGAATCCTTACCAGATGCCTTATCCTTAGCAGAAACATTGATAATACCATCGGCATCAATATCAAATGTGACTTCAATTTGTGGAACACCCTTTGGTGCTGGTGGAATACCTGATAATGTGAAATTACCAATCAACTTGTTATCTCTAACCAATTCTCTTTCACCTTGGAAAACTCTAATTTCAACAGATGTTTGACCGTCTGCAGCAGTTGAGAAAACTTGGGATTTCTTGGTTGGGATAGTTGTGTTTCTCGGAATTAATCTGGTGAAAACACCACCTAAAGTTTCAATACCTAAAGATAATGGAGTGACATCTAATAATAAGACATCCTTAACTTCACCGGATAAAACGGCACCTTGAATGGCAGCACCAATTGCAACGGCTTCATCTGGGTTAACAGCCTTTGATGGCTCTTTACCAAAGATTTCCTTAACGGTTTGAATAACCTTTGGCATTCTTGACATACCACCAACCAGAATAACTTCAGAAATTTCAGAGGTGGATAATGCGGCATCCTTTAAGGCTTTCTTACATGGTTCGTAAGTCTTCTTGATTAATGGTTCAACCAAGTTTTCTAATTGTGATCTTGACATCTTTAAGTTAATGTGTTTTGGACCTGAGGCGTCGGCAGTAATAAATGGTAAGTTAATTTCTGTAGCCAGGGTGGATGATAATTCAATTTTACATTTTTCTGATGCTTCTCTGATTCTTTGAATGGCCATTCTGTCATTTTGTAAATCAATTCCGGATTCTTTCTTAAATTCATCAACAATGTATCTAACTAATGCAATATCGAAATCTTCACCACCTAAATGAGTATCACCGTTGGTTGACTTAACCTCAAAAACACCGTTATCAATATCTAAGATGGAAATATCGAAAGTACCACCACCTAAATCGAAAACAGCAATGATCTTAGCGTCATCTTTTTCTAAACCGTAAGCTAAGGCTGCAGCAGTAGGTTCGTTAACAACTCTGGCAACGTTTAAACCAACAATGGCACCGGCATCCTTGGTGGCTTGTCTTTGGGAATCATTGAAATAAGCTGGAACTGTAACAACAGCTGATGTGACGGTCTTACCTAAGTAAGCTTCCGCCGTTTCCTTCATTTTGTTTAAAACGAAACCACCAACTTGAGCTGGAGAGTATTTTTCGCCTCTTGCTTCAACCCAAGCGTCACCGTTGGAGTGCTTGATGATCTTGTATGGAACTTGCTTGATATCTCTTTGAACTTCAGGGTCTTCGTATCTTCTACCAATTAATCTCTTGGTTGCAAACAAGGTGTTTTCTGGATTGACAACCGCTTGTCTCTTGGCTGGAATACCAACTAATCTTTCACCGTCCTTGGTGAATGCAACAACTGATGGTGTGGTTCTTGAACCTTCAGCATTTTCAATGATTTTTGGTGTCTTACCTTCCATAACTGCAACTGCAGAGTTAGTAGTACCTAAATCGATACCAATGACGGTACCTTGAACTTTGTTAGAGTTGTGTCTAACTTGTCTGGCAGCAACCTATAATATGAGAGCATCAACATAATGTTAGTAATTTTGTTAAATTAATTCATCAAACCAATTTATTAAAATCAAGTTATCGACTATTATCCACTGAATCATTGATTCAAATAAACTGGCAGTCTAAATAATCTAAATGTTATAAATGGCATAGCAGTACATACAGATTTAATGTTTCTTGTTAAATTAGCTAACATTTTATATAATTAAACTAAATGTAAGTTACTTGTAATACAGAATAAAAATTCTCACAAATTTCAATTAATCTAAAAGGAAGAAAGTGGTAACGAAATGGACATCTCATATAGTAAAGTGAGAACCGATGTCATCCATTCTCTCCCTTTTCGCCTCCTCGATTTTTCAAAATTTTTCACTTTTCTAACAAAAAATTGCCGTTTCCAAAATTCTGGAAGATTCTGGACATTTTTTTTCTTCATTTCCGTTTTCCGTTTTCGGATTTGCTAGGATTTTGGTCAACGACATGGGTTCTGTTGTTGATTAACTTCAAATCGTGGTCTCGATTCAGCTTGGCTAGTTTTATAACCTCAAGATTACCGACTCTGGTAACAGTAACATGAGGCAGCAATTCGCCAATTCTGCGTATGCTTTCATAGACATCAGTTGGCTCCATTGGTACACCACTGGAGTCTAGTAGAAGTTGTTCCATTTTTTTAAACGTCAAGCTGATTGATTCATGTGTAAATTTTGGAGACTGCTCATAGAGTATTTGGTATATTCTGAACATCTTAGAGTTTACCTTCTTATCGCCCAGCTGCTGGTGTTGTAGTTCGGTACTGGCTTTGTTAAGCAACTTGGTTTTCTCCTTTTCTCTGATTCTATCTAGTATGCTCAATTTTTTGCCAGTTTTATCATTCTTTTCCACCTCTTTCTTTTCAATATAACCAGATTTAACTTTGGACTTCATACCTATCCTGTGTTTTCTCAGATCATTCATTTTCGATTCACTTTTATTGGCTGGCTTGGGTTCGCTTTCAGCTTCTTCAATGATCCCGTCATAATTGTTGTCCTTGAAATAATGCTTGAAATTTAATTCGGATAATTGGTCACTACCATGATAATCGCCATGACCATTGTTGTCGTCCAAATTTCTAAAATTGTCTAGTAGTTCCCTAAACTTGTCCTTCCTTTCGTTAACATTTGCAACCAATTCACGTCTCTTTTTTGTTTTCTCACTTTCGTTGTAATCTCCAAAGATATCAATCAGAATATCATCTTCGACTCTAGTCAAGTGGTATGACTCCGGATATATCCTTTTAATAATAAAAAGAATTCCAATTCTCAAATTGCCCGGTAATTGTTGGCTGATTTCATTGAACTTTACTGGCTTTATATACTTATTTTTCAAAAAACTGAACCCAATTTTCGAATCTAAATCCGTAAAAATCCTTAATAATCTTGAATTAACTGTTGTTATATGAGTGACCTCCTTCTCATCACTTTCATTGTTATCTACTATTAAATTTGTCATAAATTTAACTGATCACTCAAAACAAAACGCTAAAACGGTCCACAGTAAAACTATTATAAATCAAAACGCGTTGATGATCTTTTTCGTTTTTTTTGTTTTTTCTGTTTTTTTCTAATATAATTCATTTTATTATCTGACTATTAAAACATTCTATTTAGTTTACAATTCAGCAATTTTGGCAAGCATGCTACATAGTTGCAAATAAGTGGAAACACCTTCTAAAATTCTCATATGACAAAAGCCAATAATTCTGATTACTTCCAGCCTTTTATCTTCCTGTAATTGGTACATTGATTTCATGACCCTGAAACTAACGGTCACGATATCAATTGCTGAATAACCTTTATCCCATAAGTCTTTCAAAATACTTAAACTTTTTTCAAAATCGCCTTGATATGCCTCTAACAGCATATTAGAGATTATTAAAGGATGGGGCGAATCAACAATTTTGTACACGTTATCCGAATTGATTAGTTTAAATCCATAAAATGTACTCTGTAGGTTATTGATTGCTTGTCTCATATCACCTTCACTTGTGAAAATTAATGCGGCCAGTCCATCATCGGTATATTCGATTTTCTCTTTATCAATTATCTTTTTTAAGGCTAGTAAAACTTCTTCATCTTTTAGTTTATTAAATCTCAAAATGGCACATCTACTTTGTAATGGCTCAATGATTTTACTACTCTGATTACATGCAAACACAAATCTTGTTGTATTTGAATAAATTTCCATTGTTCTTCTCAATGCTTGCTGTGCGCCGGGTGTCATTGAATCTGCTTCATCCAGAATTATAATTTTATGCCTATTCAACGGTAATTGAACCTTTTTTTGTGCAAATTGTTTAATCTTATTCCTAACTGTTTCAATACCACGGTCATCTGATGCATTCAGTTCTAGGATTCCTTCTTTCATTAATTTTGGATCATTTCCTAGCAACTCTCTTGCTAAACATAAAACTGATGTTGTTTTACCAATACCTGGTAATCCTGAAATAATTAGATGTGGCATATTACCCTCTTTGGCTATACGTTTTAATGAATCAATGGTTTCTTTATTACCAACAACATCCTTCAAATATTTTGGTCGGTATTTTTCAACCCTAGTTAAATAATTAATTAGTATATATATTTTCTAAGTCAATCCATTTTATTTCATCTGGTTTGATGTATACGTAATAATTCAAGACTTACCATGGTAATTCTAAATCTAATGGATAATTTGTTTTACTCATTCTCTGATATTAATGGTAAGTACTTATACTTATCTCAACACTAGAACAAAAAAAGTGTCTGCAAAGGTTTTCAAGTTTTCATTCGTACGCGTTCGCTTGTTTATTTTTACGTAACTTCTGTGAATTATTTATTTTATTATTGCAAACGATATTCATTATAAGCATGTAAATACATTTATTACATATACTTTTAATACAAAAAATTACTTATTACTTTTTAATCTTTTTGATCATTCTACCTCTTTCCGGTTTATTCTTTCTTTTTCTCACCATTTGTGTTAAATCATTCACCGTTGTCGGTAGTGAAACAGGAGTCTCTGAAACTGGTTGAGTTTTAATTCCATTTCCCTTCTCTGGCTCATCTTTCTTGTTAGCAGTGGTACTCGAGCTTGTGATCTCTCCTAAAATATCTTTCATAATTTTCTCCTTTTCTTCCTTAATTTTAGCATCGCCTTTTTCTAAATCATATAATCTCTGCTCCATTTCAGCAATTAAATCGCTTTCAACATTTTTTCTAGCCTGAATTGATTCTAGGGATTTCTTCATTGCATCGATAGAGTTTATAATATTTGACAAATCATCTGTACAAAATTCCCATGCTAATGAAAGTTTGTAATAAGCCTCGGTTATTGATCCCGTATTAATTGGATATAGTTTTGACTTCAATTCACACATCGATTTAAAATCGTTTGTTGCCTGTTTGAAATTTTCTGTTTCAAGTGAAATTTCCCCAAGTAAATCATAAACATCCGAAAGTTTTTTGATTAAAACTATTATTGAATTATTGCTAACTGACTTGAAATCATCTAACTTATCTGACTTTAAATATGGCTGTTTTTTATTAAGTTTTTTCACTTCAATTGGATCTGCTTCGAGTTTCTTTAATTCTTCTTCATACAGAATTCTAGTCAAATCTAAAATATCCCATGCAATTTCAAAATCTGTTTGTTCATCTTCGTTTTGTTCTTCAGCATTTTTTTCTTCAACTTCTTCTTCAGATGATTCAACTTCTTTTTCTACCTCTCCCTCAGCCTCATCCCCTTCTCCATCTTCATCGTCTTCTTCATCTTCTGCTAATTTGTCATTAAACTGAAAATTCCCTTTTTCATTTCCCGTTCCATTTTTATTTGTACTGTCTTTCTCACTGGTTTCTTTATTATTGCTTTCTTTACTACCTAAAACATCATTTTTTGAAGCAGCATTTTCAAATAATGATTTACCATAAAGATACATTAAATCTGGGTCATCTTTATCCGATTCTAAATTTGCTAGTTGACATGCTTCTGAATAATATTCAACGGCAAAATCATAATTTTTCGCAGCCATTGCTTCTGCTCCACTATTTAGCAGTTTCTCAATCTCTGGAGAATATTTACTAGAGACCATTCTATTGTAATTATTGTTTTATTTTAAATATTGTATCTACTCTATGTATAGACGAAGGAAAAATGCTATTTTTACTTAATTTCGTGTCAGTTGGAAAGCTTTTTGGTTTTGTTTTTCAAATTTGACGCGAATAATTTTGTTTCTCTTTCGTCCCAAGAAAAAGGCACAAAAACATTTCAAGTTTCAAGTTGTAAACAACTGTTTGCTTCACTTTACTTTATTATACTTCGATATTTACAAACAGTTTTTTTTGCTAAACTATTTGAGTTTCTCTTTTATCACATTCTCACTTTTTTCTGCCAAGATCACTATTTACTTTATATTGATATCGTTTTGTTCAAATGACTATCGAAGGTATGTTGATCTACAATAATTGTTTACCCAAAACATTAGCAAATACTCATGTCAAATGATAAGCATACTAACTCTGTCCTTTAGAATCTACGGCTATATCTGAATCTCCTGTTGTTTTATTACCGGCAAATACAAATACAAATTTGATTTCAATCCCAACGAGTAATCCTACTAATCCAGCAGATGTTAAGATTATTCGTCGTAAATTAAATGGTTACGTTGGATTTGCAAATTTACCAAAGCAGTGGCACAGAAAATCAATTAGAAGAGGTTTTTCTTTCAATTTAATGGTTGTTGGTGAAAAAGGTTTAGGAAAATCGACTTTAATTAATACACTATTTAATCGTGATTTATATGATATTAGTTCAGGCCCTCAACAAATCTTTCCAAATCCAGATGAACCAGTTCCCGTTACAATCGAATCAATTTCTTCTGAAATTGAAGAAAATAATGTTAAGTTGAATCTAACGGTTATTGATTGTCCAGGTTTTTCAGACGCAATTAATAACACCGAATGCTGGCAACCAATTGTTGATGAAATTAATTCAAGATTCGATATGTATTTAGAAGCGGAAACAAAAATTTCAAGATCAGCAATTGTTGATAATAGAGTTCATGCTTTATTATATTTTATTGAACCAACTGGACATTCGTTAAAATCTCTAGACATTAATTTTATGAAACAAGTCCATGAAAAGGTTAACTTAGTTCCCGTTATTGCTAAATCAGATACTCTAACAGAAAAGGAAATTTCTGAATTTAAACAGCGTATTTTGGATGATATTAAAAATCAAGGCATTAAGTTGTTTTCACCACCAGAATACGAAAATGACGATGAAGAAACAAAATTAGCAACAAGAGAAATTTTATCTAAAGTTCCATTTGCCATTGTTGGTTCAACTAACTATGCCCAAACTGCGGATGGCAGAATGGTTAGATCCAGAAATTATCCTTGGGGTATCATTGAAGTTGATAATGAACAACATTGTGATTTTATTAAATTAAGACAGTTATTGATTAGAAATTTTATGGAAGAATTGAAAGAATCAACTGCCAAAAATTTGTATGAAAAATACAGAACAGCTAAATTATTAAAAATGGGTATTCAACAGGATGATGCTGTGTTTAAGGAATTTGATCCGGTTTTGAAACAAGAAGAAGAAAAACAATTGCACGAAGCAAAATTACAAAATCTGGAATCACAAATGAAGCAAATTTTTCAACAAAAAGTTTCAAGAGAGGAAAATAAATTGCAAGAGACTGAAGCAGATTTATTTAACAAACATAAAGAAATGAGAGACAAACTATTAAAACAAATCAAAATGTTAGAAGAGAAAAAGAAAGATTTGGAAAATGCAAAGCCAGTCAATCATGACCCAGTTGCTCCGCCAGTTTCTTCTGCTCCAACGAAGACTCGTAAAGGTTTTCTACGTTAAAGAAATTTGATATACTAAATGTTATTCAAATAAAATACCCATTAGAAAATAGATTTGTTCTTATCTAAAAATCTTTTTATTTCATTTTCTTTTTATAGTTTTAATCCTATATATTTTCATATTTTCAAATCCATTTTTTTATTCTTTCACTGATTTAACTTTTTATTAAGAGAGCTTCTATATTTTTATTTCTAACCGTAGCACAATTTGTTAATTCTTAATAAGATCAAATTCAAATTGAAGAAAAGAATTCGCATCAGGAAAATGAAAACTTGAATTTTTTTTTTTTGCCTTTAACTAGCAAATATTATTCCAATGTTAATCAACGAGTTAAACTACATTATTAAAGAGTAAGTATATAAGCAATTAAAAAAAATAGAGGACAAAAAGAAATATAATATAGTTTAATACATTATAATCAGGTTACTAACTATGCAATCAGTGGATTTATATGAAACTCTTGGAGTTGAATCGAGTGCCACAGAAATTGAAATAAAAAAGGCATATCGTAAACTAGCACTTCAATATCATCCTGATAAGGTCAGTGAAGAATTAAGAGAAGAAAGTGAAATCAAGTTTAAAGATATTACTCATGCATATCAAATTTTAATTGATGAAGAGAAAAGAAATAGTTATGATCTGTATGGTGATGATGGACGTGGAGGGAATGGAAATGGAAATGCTGGTAGAGGTGGATTTGATCCTTTTAATGGATATGGTAATGACTATGAATTTTCACCAGAAGATTTTGCAGAATTTTTCAATGGTGGAATGGGCGGAATGGGTGGCATGGGTGGGAGAGGAAGTAATAACAACAATAATACTTCAAGACGTACTGAAGATGCGATTTTTGAAGTAACAATTAGTTTACTTGATTTATACAATGGTAAAATAGTTAAATTATCGGCAACTAGAGATAGACTTTGTAAGCGTTGTAAGGGTACAGGTGCTAAAAAAAACGGTATTGAACTAACTTGTGGTGAATGTAAGGGCCAGGGTAAACTGAAGAAGTATAGACATTTAGGTGGATTAAGTTTGGTTGAAACTGTTACATGTTCATATTGTAAAGGTAAAGGTACCTATTACAGACAAAAGGATTACTGTAAATCATGTAAAGGATCATGTGTTGAAAAGGATAAAACAGTTTTAGAGTTTAATATCCCAAAAGGTTCACCAAATACTGGTAAAATTGTTTTGAATGGTGAATCTGATGAAAAACCCGGCTATATTACAGGTGATATTATTCTAAGTTATAAAATTGATGAAAATGATCCATTGTTAAAAAAGTTCGAAAGACATAATGATGATTTATATACTAAAGTTTCAATCCCATTGGTTGACTCACTTTGTGGATTTAAAAATAATAGGATGGTTAAATCGGTTGATGGTCGTTGGTTATCAATTCAAGTTCCTCCCGGTAAAGTTATAAAACCAGGTGATTCAATAGTTATACCAGGAGAAGGTATGCCTATCTTAAATAGTTACATTAGTGAATCACTTGGTGATCTATATGTTGGTATTGAAATCGAATTTCCTAAAGACAACTGGTACATAGAAAGAAATGATGTGAATAAGCTGAAATCAATTTTGGATATTAGTTATAAAAAGACCGATGATGAAAATAATGATGATGAATTAGATGAAGATCAAATGACTAATGTTGCCTTTAGAATTAAGAATAAAAGAGAATTACCAAAAACATTTAATACATACGTCAACGATACTGATGTTAAAAACTTTGGTGTTGATGATAAACCGAAGCGTTGGTTTGGTGGTTGGTTCGGTTATTAATGAAGTTGTCAATTGATGATACATCTTGTATATAATACTACTTTACCTCATAGACTACAAAATACTTTTTTTTTTTTTTTAATTTTAGTTAATTTATCATTATAGTAAAAAGACACCCCCAAATAATACATCGATTAAATAATTTACACTTGAAAAAAAAAAAAACAGAAATAGTTATTTCTATTATGATTTGTTTTCATAGAATTCCATAAGTTTCAACAATTTCTTATTTTCTGATTCTTCGCCTTCTTCTGGAAATTCCAAATTCATTTCATCTTCATTATTGAGATCATCAAATTCCAAATCAAGTTCATTTTTAGAATCATCAAAATTTAAATCTAATTCTAACGGATCTTTGAATTTCTTTGCTTTTATGGCTCCCTCAACGCCCATTTTGCCAAAAACACCATCCAAAATCTCCTTATCCATTTTAGCGTATCCTTCTGGATCGTCATTGATGCTGACTAGATCTTTTTGAGCGACTATTTCAACATCATTATAATCTTCTTCTTCATATGAAACATTTAACTCTAACTTGTTCTTCGCTGCATTAAACAAATTTAATTTATGTGTTCTCTCATATAATGGTGAATCTCTTTCAACATTAATTTTCCTCATTAGGGTATCATTACACTTACTATCATTACCAGTGCCATCGTTCTTATTATCACGATTAAAACTCGACGAAAATGAATCATCATCGAGATCACTAAACACGATTTCCTCTTCATCATCAATCTCTTCAACTTTTTGCTTTATTCCTAAAATTTCATGTTCATTACGTTTTGTTTGTTTAAAAAAATCCGCTAAATTCTTATGACCTATTGTTAGTTTGCTTGTTATCTTTGATGGGTCATTGGAAAAATTTAATGACGTCGACCTATTTGGATTAATTTTCCTAGCCTTATTAAATTGATTGGAGTGTATATTTGTATTACTTCGTTGTATTGAAACATTGGATGGACGTGTTGGATACAAAGAATTGGATGATTTGGTACGTAATGCCCTCCGTGGCTCAGCTTGCACATTAGATAATTGTACTTGTTTTCTATTCCTTCTTTTTGTTAAATCAACAGTATTTTCTTTGTCGACATCTATGTTCAATTTGGTTCTATGTGTATTCGAAAGTGTCATTGTATAGCAAATGATTTATTATTGTTAAAGGAAAAGAAAGTAAATCGATTGTTTTCATTTGTAAAAGGCGGGAAAAAATTCTTGTATTCGGTCTTTTTTTTTTTGAGATCTGTCATATTTAGCACTTATCCGAAACTAATTCGATATTTTACACAACAGATGTCTAATAATCAGTTGTTATGTGAATTTTATAGGTCAATACAACGGCTGGTATTATCATCTTCTTTTGATTTAAGAACAAAGAATATTTTAAAGCTACATATACATGATCAGTTTAAAGAAACTGATTCTACAATCAATCCAAGCTATAAGAGAATTGTACAAGCTAAACAATTCTTAAAAGAACTAGAAAGCATTAAAAATAGGAGAAATACGAAAGCTGTTGTCAAAGTTCTAAAATATGTTTACTACAATATAGGTAAATATCGCTTGCCCGAATGGTTGAACACATTTGTATCTATGCCAAGTATACATAGAAATGAGAAAGATACATTCATAAAACGATACGAGAATATACTTCAATTAAGTCATACAATAAATAGATTCAAGTCAAATCCAGAATTAGTAAAATCTTATAATGAAAAATTGAAGAGAGATGAATATTCGGCTTTGAATGTTAACAGAAGCACTATCTCAGGCATATTGAAAAGTGAAAAATCTCTGCCACATATCGGCGATGGGCTTAGAAAGAAAAGGATAACCAGTAAAGAAACATTATTGTTGATTAAATTAAGGGCAGAATATAACAGAAAATTCGAAGGTAAGATGAGATTACCAAAATTGATTATCGATATAGATCCAAGTAGATTTGGAGAACCAATACCACAAAAACGTATCAAAAATAAAAAATTAAAGCAATTACGAAAATTTCAATCATATATTATTGCAAATGGTCCTGTAAGTGTAAAAGATATAGACTATCTTGAAAATTTAGACCTGGATTGCTTAAAGAGTAATGTTAGAGAAGGTTACTTAGAATTTATTCCTAGCATCTTCTGTATTGGAGAAGATGCAACAATTAGATTCACAAATAATATAGAAAAGAAATTAATACCCTCCAAAAGGTTAACCGAAATTTACAAAAAAGTTTGTACATAATAATTTATATAATAGGATAATCATATTTGAGTCAATATTTTAGTAAAATATAGTTCTTCTTATTTGAATCGAGTATACAACACACGCGTCTGGAATTATTCGTCGTTATATGGAAAGGAAAAAACAAGTTGTGATTAAAACTATGCTTTTGTAGTATTGCAGATTCATTTAATTCTATTATTGTCTTCTTGTGAGCTTCAAACCCGGGTATTTTAACTACCAATAAATCTGTGAACTTTTCAAATGATATCAGTACTATAATGGTTGATTCGTTAATTAAGAGACCCTCTATCTTCTTGATTGACGAGTTGTTATAAACCTTATTAAACTGTACTATTATTGTTTTGTAAGTCAAATCACTCAATAGGAATTTTACAAACTCAATATAAGCACTTTTAATAATTAATAAATGACCAAAAGTGGAATTAAAAATTTTCAAATCTGTCGAACTAGCTCCATGATCCGTAATATTTGTCATCAAATCTGATGACATATTTGATTTAATATCATCCTTAATATTGTTAAATAATTTGTCTAAATTTTTATCTAAATCTTCATAATACTCAAGAAATAGATCATTATTACTGGATTGATTTAGTTTACTTGAAATCAACCATAAAAATTTAATTATCTCCTTTGTTTTAATTTCCAATTTAACTTTATCATCTGTAGTAATTTCTACCAGTATATTATTCAACCAGTTTAACATACTTTCAAAATTCTTCTGATCTTCGTTTAATTGAATCATTATGTTATAACAATTTTTTAAAAAAATTGAAGCCATTTCAATACAACTCTTGATATCTTCTGTTTTCAAACCTAATTCATTTTTTCCCCAATTTGCTAATCCATTTAAATTCGATAAATAAATAGATAAATGCTGTAAAGATGGTATAAGATCATGAAAAATTAATTTTCTTGCCTTTTCAAAATATTGCTTACCCAACTTTGTCCATCTTTTGATACCTCTATCGCCTAAATAATCAGTTAACCAACGTTTAGTTGCATCTGATAATGAGCCTGTCAATAATAGATCATATAAATCATAAATAGGATCTGTATTGATCGATGATGCAGTACCTATGTTTTCATTTTCTTCATTTTCTTTCATTTCTCCTCTCAATAGTTCAATAATCCTCGTCGTGTAATCAATATATGGTTTGTATTCATTGTTTAAATCGATTATCGACGTTTTGATATAATTTAGCAATCCGAAAACTTTAGAACAAGTTAATGAGACATTAGATAATTTTTTGTTATAAATTTCAACAAATTTTGTATCTAATTTAATAATGGATAATCCAGACATATCTTCAACAAGTATATAATGAGAAGTCAAATCAATGTTTGAATAAATTGATAATAGATTTGAATATTTACCTTTTAATTGAGGTACTTGATAGTTTTCAATTGTAAAAATACCGGCAAAAATCAATGAAATAAATCCACCTTCTGATCCAATAATAAGAAAATCCAGCAAAGAACCATCACAATGTATTAAATCATCATCAATGACAACTTTACCATCGGAGGTGCCATTTAATAAAGGTAGGGATTTAACTATGTCAACCTTGAAAAGTTGATCAAATTCGCCCTCTTTATCCTTATTATTGAGATTCAATTCCCGTTTAAACCATCCACAACATTGGACTCTAATATTCAGTGTTAGATCCAAAATACTTTTCCCATTTTGAGAATCAAATAATTCAATTCCACCTTTTTCATTTATCAATGCAAATAACTTCCCATCGGGTCTCCAAGTTATTGATTCAATGGGATGTGATTGGATTCGAGATGCAGGTTTTGATTCTAATTCTGATTCACCCATTTCAATGTCCCAGACACGTTCGTTCCCTGGACGATAAATCCAAATGGTGTTATCATTTAATTGAAAAGTTATCAAATCCATAGTTGTACATAATGTGAAATTTTTGGATGATTCCAATGGAAATGGTAATTCGTGCTCACTAAATATTCTAAGTTCAAACATTAGAATTAATTACATGCATAAACATGATTGAAAGAAAGTACTAAGAGATCAACATGAATTGGGCAAAATTTTACCGCGTCTGAAATATTTTAACAATACTTGTTCAACTTTTTACTTTTGAATTCTTCTGTTTGTCAACTTTCTTACAACAGCTTAAATAGTATATTAGAAGAACCTATATATAATGTTTAAGAAACAATTAGATATTAAACCAACTGCGAATCTTAAATCATCTGATAGGAAAAAAATTCAAAATTTAGTTCCCGAATTCCCGTTACCAAAAACTATATCTCATGCCATTTTCACAACTCAGACGATTAAAAAAGGTACATTATATTTTGACAATTCGGGTAATTCAGTAGATCCTTTATTTTTCAAAACTCGTGACTCTGAAGTCTTTTATCCAACGCTACATGCATTATGGCTAATTCCAAATTTGTTACCAGTTATTTATACGCATGCATTTGTTGTTGATAGATTGATCAATGGAGCAGATTTAATGATTGCTGGATGTTTGCCACCATTTGGCAAAAATTTAGTTAAGGGTAAGTTGTGTGCTGTTGCGGATATTGATAGGCCTGATGTTGCAATTGCTGTGGGAGAATTGATGATGGACATAGGCAATGTGACTGATGTTAAAGGCATGAGTGGGGTTGTTGTGAAAATTGGCACTGTTGTTGGTGATAAGCTTGCATCGATGGGTAGAGATGTTGCGGATGTTATTGCTATTAGACCTATAATTGATGTGCAATCTGGTATTGAGAACCTGGATGTTATTAATGATTTAAAGGAAGATATCGTACAAAAGGAAATTAATGATATAGATGAAAATGGAAATAAAGATGAGAACAAAAAAGAAAATGAGAATAATGCCAATGGGAATGATGAAAAATCAGAAAATGGAAATGGACATGATTCTGAAGAAGATAATTATGATGAATATGTTTTAACTACAAAAGATATTGATGATTTTTTTGTAAGGTCCGTTTTATATTGTATCAGTCAAGACAAATTTGATTTACCTATATCATCATCCCAATTTATTTCATCGCATGTACTTAAAAACTTACCTCCCTGTGATACAACACAGGTTACAATCAAGCGTACATCATGGCGAAAAACTTCTAAGTTTTTGAAAAGCATGGAGAAATTAAAATTACTAGGGTTGAAAGGTAAAGACGAAGATTTAGTTATTGTGAGTCTTGCTGGTAAGGATGATGAAAGAGTGAAGAACTTTGTCCCGTACCGGATTAGAAAAATTAAAAAGGAGGTTAAAAAAGATGATAATAAAAGAGAATTGATTGTCAATTCACTACTAAAGGGTACTAGTCAGGTTAGAGGAATATTTAATAAATTAGATAAACAGTATGATGCTTATTATAATGAATTCGAAGTTAAAGGTATGATTAGTGAATACATTAGGAAATCTGGTGTTGTCGATTTAGAAGACCCTAAAAATATTGAACCAGATCAGGTTTTGAGAAATCTTGGTATTAAAAGTAAAATCTCTAGAGCCAAAGTTATTGAAATGATTATGAAGAAATTCAGTTCATATTATACTATTTATAGAGAAGGAGATGAAGAAAGTGTTGATGTTATGGTTAAGAAAAGATTTACGCCGAAAAGAGGTAATATTCCCAAAATTCATATTCTTATTGAACAATTGAAATTTGGTAGGAAATTAATCACTAGGGTTTCAGGATTCGAAAATTATTTTATTGATGTTGAAGAGTTAAGTAGTTTATTAAAGTTTAAGTGCTCGGGAGCAACGAGTATAAATGAGACGAAACAAGGTGGTTTAGAAATCAACGTTCAAGGATCTCATGAAAAGAATGTACTTGACGTTTTGAAAAATTATGGAATCAAAGAAAACTGGTGTGAAATAAATGACAAAGTTAAAGCAAAGAAAAAGAAGAAGAATTAGTACACAATATTTAAACTGGGATGAAAAATAATATATGATGCATCTTTATACTAATCGATTAATCAATCAGTATGAGAATTTGTTGATGCGGTGTTTGTAGCTCCTGTATTAGCCGCAGCTGTATATTTTGCAGAAAGTGTTCTTAAAGTGTTCTTAAATTTTAACCAACCATCTCTTATCAAGATAGGAACTCTTGGATCAGAAACTGATCCATCGATGATGACTTCAATTGAAACAATTGCCTTTCTCATGTACAAAGACTTATCAAATCTTAATTTAATGAAAGTTAACCAAACAAATAATGCTAACCAGTAACCTTTTTGAAATAAAAGACTGTGTAACGCGACTGTTATCAAAACCAACAATTCTAAGTAGCACGCATATAACATTGATGTATCATTGTAATTAATAATAAAATACTTGATAATATTCGAGTAACGATCTCTTAATACACTCGATAAAGAGAGGTTTGACAGAATGAAAGTACGGAAATAATTTAATGAATGGAACAATGAGAAAATTGTATATGGTAGCAAGGATAGAGTAATTCTAGGTAAAATTATTAGATGCAAAACCGATAAAATAAGATATTGAGCATTGTCTGTGGATACAATCAATTTGAGAGTGGGTGGGTTTGGCAATGATTGATGTAGAGAAATGGCAAAAGAGACGGCGATAAATAAGTAAGATAGAATGTAAAAGATCTTGGATGAAAAAATTAATGTCAGGATAGAAAGGATGAAAGAAAGTAAGTGTGAAACGAACCAAGCAGAATGCAACGATATCATGGTATATATAGTAACAATAATAACCAGTGATCAGCAATCAATTATGAAAACTAAATCCAGATCAAAATATATCAAACAAATGGGAGAAATTTAGCACGAAAGTCTAATGACGCTTTTGCACAGGGAAGAAATTTACAAAAGTAGAATTTTTATCAAAAAAATTTTCATGTTTCAGAATTTTTATTAATTTGATTGATTTTAGTATATTTCCGTTTATTACGAGGTTCTTTTGCTATTAAATATATTATTGGAATGAGACAAAAAAGAGCAAAACAATATAGAAAACAATTGGCAGTTTTAAAAACAACTTTCAAATTTAAAACTCCAATTCAATGTTTAGTTGATGATTCTACAATTATTGAAGCACAAGAATGTAAATTTAATCTTATCAAAGGTATTGACAATACGGTTCAATTAGAAACAAAATGCTTTATCACGCAATGTTGTATCAATCATCTTTATGAGAGCAAAAATCAAGAAGCGATTGATATTGCTAAAAAGATGGAAAAAAGAAGATGCGGTCATAAAAATACATTATCTTCATTAGAGTGTATTAAAGATATCACAAATATTAAAGGCGAAAATAAGTTTAGATATTTAGTGGTCACACAAAACGAAGAATTAAGAAGTGACCTGAGGAAAATCGCCGGTGTGCCGTTAATTTATTTGAATAGATCAGTTATTATTATGGAGCCTTTGAGCAGAGTAACTAAGAAAGTTGTGGACATGGTGGAGAAGACTAAATTGGTTCAAGGTTTGAACAGCAGCAAAGCAGGTGTAAAAAGACCGCTAGAGGTTGACGAATACGACATTAAGATTACAAATAATAGCAATAGTAAAAATGACAATAGTGAAGAGAAGAAGCAGGATGTGGGGGTTAGAAAGAAGAAAGTTAAGGGTGTTAATCCATTAAGTATGAAGAAGAAACAAAAGAAAAAAGACAGTGTTAAGGAGGATGAGAAAGAAGAAGTCACCGAGAAGAGAAAGAGAAGAAGAAAGCATAACGGAGGTAAAAAAGAGGATCATGGAAAAACTGAAGAACGGAAAGAAGATGACGATGTCAGCTAAGGTTATAGAAAGATTATAGATAAAACTTATAAAATAATATATTAACACTAATTATTAGTAATTTGGATTTTAATTTAAACTAATTATACACCGGCAATGTACATAACGTTATTACCTCTTAAAAACAATTCATCATAGGTCTTGATAGTTTTATTATCAACACATTCTTCGCAGTTATCTAAAACAATATTCATGTAACCATCTATTGAGGAAAGCACTCCTTTATATTCAAACCCGTTATGGAGCTTCACCACAACAGTGCAATTTGTGATATCTGTAAGGAACGATGCAGTTGAGTTTTTGTCAGTCATTTGGATATGTGGTTTATGAAATCTATTGAATGTGTGTTGAACAAATTAACAAAAGGAAAATATCGAAATTTTATTTGGCTTTTTTTTTGGCATTTTCAGTTTTCGGCTTCACCTGTAATTTTTTATTTTTTGTATTTTAATCAGAAACCCTGAGCCATTCTTTATTTAATTAATAACCAAATGAGTAAGATAACAAACTATTCAAAGCCTTCAGCTTCTATTCTTAATAAGCGTCTTAAGCAACAACAAGATGTTACAAAAGAAAGAAATAAGCTAGCACTTCAATCATTCAAAGATATTTTTTCAATATTCAACCCAAATGCCAATGATGATGATGACTTTGATGTTAAGGATTTCGATCCATCACCATATTATGCTAATCCAAGGGCTTTTCAAGAGCTCCCATTTTTTAAGCAGCAATATATTATCGATGAATTAAATGATAAACTGAAAAAGAACTGGAAACCTCTAGATCAAAATATGAAAAGGTTTTCCTATTGGCTAGCTTATGGATCATACGGACCGAGAGAAGGTTTTCCTGATATTTATGACTACTTTAATCCCATGCATAGAATTAATGAAAATAAAAATCGTATAATTGACAACACTTCTAAGAATGATAGGAATAGTACTAAAAATCACACACAGTTGGATGATTTGGTTGCAGATATTGCAAATAATACAAGCCAAACCAAATCAGAGAAAAGTGCTACACACTTATCAAGTAATGATAAAAATCAAATGCAATTGAATAAGCAAGTCGGTATCCCTCCAGATTTACCATTTAAAGTCCCATCTATTTTGCAAACTTTTAGACCAAATAAGAAGAGCATTATACACAAATTACCAACTCTTGATCCTAGATCTTTTGGACTAAAAAGACTACAACAATATCAACAAGATAGAAGGATGAATCCAATTAATAAAATTATTCTAGTTATATTGGTGTTTTTGACAGTTTTAAACTTTAAAAAAGATAGGCGAGTTAATGTTTCAGGTATTGCACCGGAATACCCATGGGAACAGGATAAATTGGAAGAGATTAAAGATGAATTGTCGACTAGATTACAAGATTCCGTAATCAAAAACAGTAATGCCACAACAGACAAAGATCCAAAAATTGATAGAAAGAAAGATAAAAAATGGTATTACTTATGGCTGTTTTGATTAGTTAAGACTTATTCAAGACTTATTCAAGACTTATTCATGTATATAAACTTTTTAAACTCCCAATAATAAAATAAAAATATATTTGTATTCCTATAAACATTACATATACGTTAATTTGTTTTTTGCCCTCCAGGGTATGAGATGTATGTAACTGTGAGATTGATTTACCATATAGTATATATTGTCGTTACATTAGTTTGCATTGCTCAGATTACTCAATTTGTGAATTTATAATTATTAATAATTCAATTATTCCTCATCATCTTCTTCTTCATCTTCTTCTTCTTCCTCGTCTTCATCATCGCCAACATCTTGTAAATCTTCAGTCCAACTTTTCTCAACTGTCTGTCTAACTCTTTTGATATATTGACTTCTATGGTCCTTGTACAGATTTGCCGCCTCTGCATTGGCAGGCGAATTAATATTTGGGTCATTCAATAAACTTTGAATACTCGTTAAAATACTTGCAACATCATAAGTTGGACTCCATCTATTTTGTAAAATATCCAAACATAAGTCGCCGCTTGCATACACATTTGGATGAAACATTTCACTGGTAAATTTGACCTGAGGAGGTTTATTTGGGTATTGTTCGTCAAAAGTTAAACGTAGACGGAATGTTCCGTCTTCAAATGGGGTGTCTTCTGGGCCAATAATGATAGCATTCCATATCATAACATTATCGGCTAAAGGTGACGCTGAAATACCACCTGAAGAGTCCTGTTGAATGCGTTTAAAGTCTCGCATCAATCTACGACGAGCAGGTGTAGACATTGTTTTAAAATCTATCAATCAAATTAAAAATATTGAACACTAACTAATGAAAATAATCTTGAAATGAATGGGATTAATGAGTTAAATGGTATCGATAACTATTGGTATATCGGTTCTGATAATTGATAGTGAATAATTAATAAAAAGTTGCGAAGGAAATTTCTCGAACTCAAAAATTTTGTAGAATCTTCTAGAAAAATTAAAATATTTGAGATTTCGTCGATTTTTCAAGATTTAAGTATCAGACACTTTCCACTTTGACTAAATGTAATGTTAGATCTTTCCTTTCAGTTCTTTTACTCTTTTTTTTTTGTTATTAAACTCTAAGTTATATTACATTTATACTAAAAAAATGTCTAAAGCTGTCGGTATCGATTTAGGTACTACTTATTCCTGTGTTGCACATTTCGCCAATGATAGAGTTGATATTATTGCAAATGATCAAGGTAACAGAACTACCCCTTCTTACGTTGCTTTCACTGATAGTGAAAGATTAATTGGTGACGCTGCTAAGAATCAAGCTGCTATGAACCCTCACAATACCGTTTTTGATGCTAAAAGATTAATTGGTAGAAAATTCACCGATGCTGAGGTTCAGGGTGATATGAAACATTTCCCATTCAAGGTTGTTGATGATGCTGGAAAACCAAAGATTCAGGTTGAATATAAGGGTGAAACCAAGGTTTTTACCCCAGAAGAAATCTCTTCAATGATTTTAACAAAAATGAGAGAAACGGCTGAAGCTTTCTTAGGTGCTAAAGTTAACGATGCTGTTATTACTGTTCCAGCTTATTTCAATGATTCCCAAAGACAAGCTACGAAAGATGCTGGTTTAATTGCAGGTATGAACGTTTTAAGAATTATTAACGAACCAACTGCTGCTGCAATTGCTTATGGTTTAGATAAGAAAGATGAAGGTGAAAAGAATGTCTTAATTTTCGATTTAGGTGGTGGTACTTTCGATGTTTCTTTATTATCCATTGAAGATGGTATTTTTGAAGTTAAAGCTACTGCCGGTGATACCCATTTAGGTGGTGAAGACTTTGATAACAGATTAGTTACACACTTCATGAATGAATTTAAGAGAAAATATAAGAAAGATCTATCGTCTAACCAAAGAGCTTTAAGAAGATTAAGAACAGCTTGTGAAAGAGCAAAGAGAACTTTATCTTCCTCTGCACAAACGTCAATTGAAATTGATTCCTTATATGAAGGTATCGATTTCTACACCTCAATTACCAGAGCTAGATTTGAAGAATTATGTCAAGATTTATTCAGATCTACTATTGATCCTGTTGAAAAGGTCTTGAAAGATTCCAAGATTGATAAATCCTCTGTTGATGAAATTGTTTTAGTTGGTGGTTCTACCAGAATTCCTAAGGTTCAAAAGTTAGTTTCTGATTATTTCAATGGTAAAGAACCAAATAAGTCAATCAACCCAGATGAAGCCGTTGCTTATGGTGCCGCTGTTCAAGCTGCTATCCTAACCGGTGACACTTCTTCAAAAACTCAAGATTTATTATTGTTAGATGTTACTCCATTATCTTTAGGTATTGAAACTGCTGGTGGTGTTATGACCAAATTAATTCCAAGAAACTCTACAATTCCATGTAAGAAATCTGAAACTTTCTCCACTTATGCTGACAACCAACCGGGGGTTTTAATTCAAGTTTTCGAAGGTGAAAGGGCAAGAACTAAGGATAACAACTTATTAGGTAAATTTGAATTATCTGGTATTCCCCCAGCTCCAAGAGGTGTCCCACAAATTGAAGTCACATTTGATATTGATGCTAATGGTATTCTGAATGTTTCCGCCCTTGAAAAGGGTACTGGTAAGACTCAAAAGATTACTATTACTAATGATAAAGGTAGATTATCTAAGGAGGATATAGAAAGAATGGTGTCTGAAGCTGAAAAATTCAAGGAAGAAGATGAAAAAGAAAGTGAAAGAATTGCTGCCAAGAATCAGTTAGAATCCTACTCATATTCTGTCAAGAATACTGCTTCTGAAAAATCTTTTGAAGAAAAGGTTTCTGCTGAAGAAAAGGAACAATTAACCAAAGCCTGTGAAGAAACTATTGCCTGGTTAGATGAAAACCAAACAGCAACTAAAGAAGAATTTGCAGATCAACAAAAAACTTTAGAACAAGTTGTGAACCCAATTATGACCAAATTTTACCAAGCAGGTGGTGCCCCAGCTGGTGCTGCTCCAGGTGCGGGTGCTACTCCAGGCGGTTTCCCAGGTGCATCAGCAGAAGAACCAGCTGGTCCTACTGTTGAAGAAGTTGATTAGATTAATTAGACTGTAAAATTATATATTCTGTACACTCTGTATATTATAAAGTCACAAAATAATATTATAATATTCTTTTCTTATGTTTATTAAGTAAATTTGTATAACAATAATGTTAAACTGATTACGTAACAATATTCTTATTTTTCGAGTATTTTCGGATTTTTTTTTTTTGGAAATAATTAATGGACGACGTACGTTATCAGTATATTACATTTTCTGAAAAAATTCATTCAAATACAATCAAATATAATGCCAGAAAGAGGACCAGATCAGTGGTTTGAAGATATCAAAAACTGCACAGCGTTACCAGAAAATGATATGAAACAACTTTGTGAAAAAGTGAAAGACTTACTAATGGAAGAGTCAAATATCCAACCAGTTAAATCGCCAGTTACAGTATGTGGTGATATACATGGACAATTCCATGACTTATTAGAATTATTTAAAATAGCAGGTGGTTTCCCGTCTAATTCGCATCTAAGCACTAACTATATCTTCCTTGGAGATTATGTTGACCGTGGATATTTTTCTTTGGAAACCTTCACATTACTAATGATTTTAAAAGTTAAATTCCCACAACACATTACTTTGGTTAGAGGTAATCACGAGTCGAGACAAATCACTCAAGTTTATGGTTTTTACGAAGAATGTTTGAACAAGTACGGTTCGACAATGGTTTGGAAATACTGTTGCCAAGTTTTTGATTTCTTAACGTTAAGTGCTATCATAGATGGTAGAATTTTATGTATTCATGGAGGGTTATCTCCTGAAATTAGAATGCTGGATCAAATCAGAGTTTTAAGTAGAGCTCAAGAAGTGCCCCATGAAGGTGGTTTTTGTGATTTAGTTTGGTCAGATCCTGATAATGTTGATACTTGGGCGATCTCCCCGAGAGGTGCAGGTTGGTTGTTTGGTGCCAAGGTTGCAAGAGAATTCAATCACATCAATAATTTACAACTTATTGCTAGAGCACATCAGTTGGTTATGGAAGGTTTTAGATATCATTTTCCCGATAAAGACGTTGTTACAGTTTGGTCTGCTCCAAATTATTGTTACAGGTGCGGTAATGTTGCAAGTGTCATGAAAGTAGATGATGAATTAAATGTCAACTTTCAAATCTTTTCTGCTGTACCTGATGATACCTTAAAAATGAATCCTGGCAAAAATCAAAAGAATAATAATGAATACTTTTTATAGAATTATGATACTCTATATATGATTATTATTCGTATTATTATGATGAATGAAACGTCCCTTTGTATTTTATTTGATCTTAATTTAAGTTTTAGCTTTAGTAGTAATTAATATTGGTTGAAATAATTCAACCAGGTAAATATTTAGTTCGAGCAATTATCTACTTACAATATTCACTGATACTATGATTGCGCGTAAATTTAAGAATCACGACTATCACCACTCCATATCCCAGTTTTGATTTTTGATTTATAAACAATAGCAAAAAGCTTCCTATCATTATACTCTAATGACAGCGGAGTCAGAATTCTTTCCATATAGGCCTAACAATCAGATAAGGGCACCTTTATCGTCTCCTCTGCGGCAACGGTTACAAACACTGGCTGTTTTGTTTCACTCAACTTCGTTACTTTTACTCTCCGCAACATACTTTACTTTCTGGTGTTTCCCTCTATTATGGCCTTTTATGATCATTTACACCATATTCTACTTCTTTCTAGATAGATCCCCTTCTAATGGCAGGGTGATTAATCGTGTTTCACCATGGTTAAGAAATTCAAAATTTTACACATATCTAATAAATTATTTCCCAATAAAATTCCACAGAGAAGTAGAACTTAAACCAACTTTTAAGAACATAAAAAGAACTAAAGAAATTAAATCTGGTTGGATCTACAATAAATCTAAAGAGGTGGAAGTATTAGAAGAAGTTAGGGTGGGCCCAAAATATATCTTCGGTTATCATCCTCATGGTGTTATTGCCACAGGAGTTTCAAGCGGTTTTACTAATAACGCAGCAGGTTGGCCAATATTGTTTCCTGGTATTAAACTTTTTGTTACTACGTTGATTAATCAATTTCAGATACCATTTTACAGGGACTATTTATTGTCATTGGGAGTCACTTCGGTAATTAAAAAGAATTTGATTTCAGTATTGAATCAAGGGGGTAGCATTGTCATTGTTATTGGTGGTGCATACGAAAGCTTATTGGCAAAACCTGGATTAAATACCTTAGTGTTGAATAAACGTAAAGGATTTGTTAAATTGGCTTTAGAATCTGTTGATGAATTCGGTATTGGTCTAGTGCCAGTCTATGGATTTGGAGAGAATAATGTCTATGACGTTTTCTATACGAATGATGATGATGATGATGATGTTTATAACAACAACAACGACAATGAAAAGCAGAAAAAGAAAGAAAACGAAAACGAAAATGAAAATGAAAACGGAAAACATAAAGTGGACAGTTATACTAAAAGGATACTAAAGCATCTTCAAATGAAACTGAAAGAGTACTTTGGATTTACTTTGCCTATTGTAACATCAAGAGGTATATTCAACTACGATTTTGGATTATTACCTTACCGAAGACCGATAGATATTGTTGTTGGCAAACCAATCATGATAACCAGGCTTGAGGGTAACAAGCCAGGAGATCCCGTTATGAACATGGAAATTGACTACTACCATCAGTTGTATATCGATGGCTTAAAGCAACTGTACGCTAACAATAAGGATAAATACTCCACTAAATGGGATCAACCACTCAAAATTGTTGAGTGACGCAAGTCCGCACGCCGATAATTTTTTTGTTATCCATTCGATATCTGTCGAATTTTATCATTTGTAATTTGTTTATCTGTATACTCTACCATAATATACGTGTCACTTACCCTGAAATGTCTGATAATGGGTATCCCGAATATAGACCAAATGGTCTTTCACATTCACCACTTTTTTCGGCGTCTTGGGAGCAAAGAAAACAGACTCTAGCAGTGTTGACACATTCAAGTTCCATTCTACTTCTACCTTGCTTGTACTTCTACTTATGGACGAAAATTTACTTTTGGCCGTTTTTAGTCATTTACACTTTATTTTTTTATCTTTTTGATACTTCACTTGAAAATGGTAACTCAATCAAAAGACGTTCGAATTGGTTTCGTTCTCTACCTCTTTATACTCATTTTTCTAATTACTTCCCAATAAAACTGCATAAGACAGTTGATCTAAAACCAACTTTTACAAAAACTACAAAAATAAAAAAATGCTATCCATTATGGACACGCTATTTACCAAATATAATAATATCCCTTTTATCGGCGTTGCATATTATATCTGAATCTTCCAGAACTTTTTCATGTATGGAACGTACAGGTCCAAGGTATATGTTCGGTTACCATCCGCATGGTGTTATTGCATTTGGTATTACTGGTGTTTTCATTGGAGAAGGCTGTAAATGTTCAGAAGTTTTCCCGGGTATCCCAACGTTTCTTTTAACGTTGACCAACCAGTTTATGTTACCATTTTATCGTGATTATATTTTAGCGTTGGGTGTGGGTTTGGTCACTAGAAGAGGCATTCGTGCATTAATTGAAAACGATCAAAGTGTCGCAATTGTTGTTGGTGGTGCTCAAGAATCTCTTTATGCCAATCCAGGATTAAATTCAATCGTCCTGAATCGTAGAAAAGGTTTTATTAAAATGGCTTTAAAATGTTCGGGTGTTAGTCAAGCTAGTAAATTTAATGAAGATGAACATGATTTATGTCTTGTCCCATCTTATGGATTTGGCGAAAATAATATTCATCGTGTTTATTATTCTCATGATAAAGTTGAATCTCCAGGAGCATTGCAGAAATTTCAAATTTGGCTAAAACGTACTATTGGTTTTACTGTACCACTGGTTAATTCTCGAGGTATCTTTAATTATGATTTTGGTTTACTGCCCTATAGAAGGCCCATTAATGTTGTTTTTGGTGAACCAATTCCAGTAAAAAGAATTTTCGGTAAAAATCCAGGTGATGAAGTTACTGATAAGGAAATTGATTACTACCATGAAGTTTATAAAAACGCTTTAATCAAGTTGTTCAACGATAATAAAAGGATATTTTCTACTCAGTGGGATGAAGAATTGAAAATTGTTGAATGAGTAAAATAGATTTTATTCATACTAACGAGAATTTTTTGTTTATAAGTAATTTTGCTACAAGCATGGCAATAAATTATTATTTAATACTATTTTTTTTTTATTAATACAGAGACACTTTGCCAAAAAATATGGATTAAAAAACAAAATGCGCAAGCCCGGAATCGAACCGGGGGCTCAACTATGGCAAAGTTGAATTTTACCACTAAACCACTTGCGCTTTGATTATGATTGTAAGAAACCGAAATTCACTAATAGTATTTCTCCGGATTAATGGATTAACCCCTTCGTCAATTTACTAATACTTTAAGGAGATTATCATGATCTATCAGAGGACGGGTTAGCCAGCCTGGATATCTCCTACCTTAGGCACAGCTATGGAATAACTAGTACAGGTAGACGTGCCACGGGACATCCCCTCTAGCCTCAGTTAAGAGGTCTTAAACCGTTAATAAAGTAACAGTACTTACCGTTGTAGGTATTAGCTAATTAAAATATGTATGTGGCAAAAGTCTTATGAACTATTACTGAGTTGTTAGTTGTAAGTTTTGTAAAATAGAATCCTTAATTAAAAGAAACTAAACAAGATATAAAATTATACAAATAAGTGGGAAATTACATATTCTTATAGTCAACAATTTTTAAACACAATATTGGTCAATGACTAATTGTGGCGACTCTGATAAGCATC
>PPNM03000033.1:0-128489 GCA_003707275.3 Kregervanrija fluxuum
TTATGCAAATGTAATGCCGAGTCTTGTATTTATGTTCTTGGATTAGCTAATCAACACAACACAATTCTGTGACATAATATATATTGAATTATGACATACAATTTATGTTGATGTTCTGACATAAATGTAAGATCAAAGTAATATTAAATTGTATTCAATTTATATAAAAAGATCTCTCCCCAAAAGAGAGAAAAGAAAAAGGTTGTGAAACAGGTAGAAACTAAAAATCGGAATAGCACATATATATAGGTAAATTGAATTTAATTGTCATTAATTGAAATTGTTCATTTCTTTATCTAGACTTCATCCCAACATCCGATTAAATGAATGTAGCCACAAAATAATATCATTATCAATGATTACTTTGATCTCATTGGTTTCTTCTACAGGGGTTATGCATGTAGTGTAAAACAATGGAATGGCATTAATTAACCTAAAAATAGGAACCATATTAATTGATTTAACGATACAATTTCCCCAGGTTCCAACATTAATTGCTCTGTAATAATTGAGCCTAGCATAATCCTAGCTTCAATGTTAAGAATATTGAAAAATATTTGTTGACTTCAGTATTTCTTTTGTCTTCTTTTCATATTCGTATTAAAATTAATTTATTATTACTACGTCTTCATAAATTTATATATAGCTTTCACAATGTTCAATATTGCTTGATGTAAAAATCTGAGCTTATGCCCACAGTTCTCATCAACTATTCTGTATCGCAATCAAAATTTACAGATTGTAAATAAATAAATGAGATACACAAAAATCATAATTTATATGTTACTTGGCATACATAAAATTTGTAAGCTTTAAAAGTCATTTCAATAGTGTGAAAATTATGTTTAATTTTGAAAAGTATAATAGCAAATGTATGAATAGTTGAAAAGAATCAATTGATTGGTTAATAATTAATTGAAATGTAAATTAACTAAAAGGCAATGATAACCAAGATGACCTATAGAATGAGAAATTACCGATATGTGAATCTATCAAGATAGCTTATCAAGATAGCTTATCAAGATAGCTTATCAATATAACAGAATATAAATGAAGGTAAAACAGCCGACCATTTGATGAAAGGTCTGGACTGAGGAATAAGACTTTATAATTAAAATAACATAAATAGAACATAATTTCTATTTATTTAATTTATAACTCTAAATAGTTTTTATAAAGTATCAATATATACTATGGAACAGTTATCTATAACCAACCAATAAAACTACAATTAAAACAAATAGAACTTAAAATTTTAGCTGAGATTATATCCACAGTTACTAGCCAATTATCCTGTGTTGCAACTAATACTTTGGAGGCCGAAAATTCTGTATGAGACAAGCAGAATATACTAGATAAACCATAAAAGCTTAATGAGTAATGTATTAGTATTGAAAATCAGGAATAAGTTTAAAACCTAATTTTAAGACATTTCTTTACAGTTTCTCCAATCTTAGCAATATTAATCTCTATGCCTCTATAAGAATGTACTTTAAATATCTTAATTATCTGTCTCTCTCCTATGGCTTTTCCTAGCAAAAATTGGGTTATCTTCAAAAATTAATGTTTGACTGCTTTTATATAACGGTTTTTTTCAATATTTTAAAACAATGAGTTTGTTAATTACTTCATTAGGTGCTACATCACAACATCATATATTCTCATCACAAGAAATTATAAAAACTGATTCATACTTAGTTATATTAAGAAGTAGTCCGCGCCCTGTCTTAAAATTAAACCAACTGAGAGTTCGAAATTTAAAATCAACAGTTGAGGAAATCACGAACCTCTCGTGTTTCTATTTATTCTTAAATTCATCAATAAATTAACTGAGTTTTGATAAGTCTTTTTGAAAAAAATGGATCAAGATAATCTTAAATTTATTGATTGGAAGTCAAAAATTATTTGCAACAATGATATCGAGTCGGCTAAACCATCTCAGCAAATATTAATTCAATATTTGACTGACTTACATATATCACTTCAAAATAATAACAACAAAGATCATTTAACATTTGTTTTGAATCAATTGAACGGGCTAGTTGATTATTTATTTGAAACTTACCAAGATGCAAAAGAATCTTATCTTTTGTCAATTCAAATTAATAAAATTATTTCAAAAACTTATACATTCGTTTTATCAATAATGCTGAAAAATGCTCATGAGAAATTTAATATTAGTCTAATAGATATTGTCAATAAATTTAATGATGTCTTAATATCAAATTTTAAAAAAGTTTCAATGAAAAATAATTGGTACAGCCCATTGAAACATTTATCAGTTATTATGTTACAGTTTATTTTTACAGGATTTAACGGATTCCTAAACACTTATAAAACTACTTTATTGACTGCATTATACAAAAATTTAAGTAAATGTAATGATAACTACAACTCTTCGGTGGAAAATAATATTTTCAGGGCAAATTTTTTTACAGATATGGTCTTCTTGATTAATATTATTTTATCTCATGATAATAGTAGTAATACTTTGGACGAAAAATTATTCAATAGATTGATCAAGCTTTCAAAATTTGTTTCTCAAACGAATGTTTCTTCAAATTCAAGTCAATATACATATCCATTAACTTCAGTCATGTATTCTTTCAATATTTTAGTTTGTTTATTAAAATCTGATAGATACGTTTCGAATTTAACAGCTAAAAAATCTTCGATTAATTGTAATCATTATTTAAATTCAATCTCAAACTATACAAATTTAATAATTGTTTCAATGAACACTGATCATAAAAAATTAAAGTTGGCTTTATCAAAAAATTTATCAGACATATTAGTTTTTTCATACATAGTTTTCGGTTCAAATTTAAACGAAACTGATAAAGCTTTAGAAGCTTGTTTAAATTTAATTTTATTGAATTATACAAAGGATTCTCTAAAATCTGAAATTAAATCAAGTTTGATTGAGACTTTAATTCAATTTATTTCTAAGTTGAATTTATATTATGAAACGAAATGCATTTCAACAAATGCTTCCGCAACCAATGGTGTCAATTTTGTTTCTCTAAAATTTTTTGAAATCTTAAATATAGTTTATTATCATATTTTCGATATTGGTTCAATTTCAACCAATTTCAAGAAACAGTTTAAAGAGGAAAATTTTGCTAGAATTAATAATGAAACTGAAATTAATTCTGCAATCAAAGTTTTAAATCATTTAAATATTTTTTACTCATTTTTAATTAAAGAATTAGACAATGATGTTAACAAATTAATCGTCTTATCTAAGCTTATACTTGGAGATATAAATTCTTCTTCTTCAAATAACAGTATTATTAAAATTCAATGTTTAAATACATTCATCATAAATCCTGAAAATGATATTTCAAATCATTGGTATGCGATTTCAGTTCTAAAATTTTCTCAGCTTTTGATTGATGATTTAAATGAATATATTTTATCTCATCAAGATGGTATATCAGATTCACATGATGATATTGCAACACAATTAAGTATCAGAATTTTAGACATGTGCAAAAACAAAAATTTTAGAATAAGAATCATTTCAACTGAAGTACTCATTAAAATTTTAAAGATTAAACCTGAAATCTGTTTTAAAATTTTAAACGATTCATTGAATAATTTGAGTAACTCATTTGACGATTCAAACGTTGATAATAAATTTATGTTTAGCGAAAATCACGGATATGCCTATTTAATTTCCTCAATTTTATCATTTTGTTCTAAATCTTATATTACCACTGATTTTGTGTTGAAAGGTTTTTCGTTATGTAATAATTTTTTAAAAAAGTTTAATTCTTCTGTTGTTTCAACAAATCTGTTTGGTAGCAATGGTTCTGGTAATTATATTTCAAATATAAATTATGAAAAACAGTTAATTAGTTGGATTTTATTAATGGGTTTATTTAATTACGCAAACGATGAAACCGGTTCGACATCAAACAATTTTTTTTTACAAGATTCATCCCAGTTTTTATTAATATGGAAAAATCTTTTAGCTCATTCAATTCCAAATGGATTTGTTCAAATTGACAACAAATTGAAAAAAATTACAAATATTAGTGAAATTATGAAGTTAATAGAAGTCAAAAATCATGCTTTGGTTTGTTTAATTAGTTATTTAACTTATTTAGCATCAACCAGATCTTCAACTTTATTGCAGAATGATGATATTTCAATTACAAGTTTGTTAACTCCAGAAATCTCAAGACAAATCAACCAAATCTTAAATAAAAGTTATTCATTTATTAATAGTCTAAATCTTGAAATTGAGAATTGTGCAGTTCCAAAAATTTTAGAAATCTCAATTAATGTTAATAAATTGCGTATTTATGAAGCATTTTTAAAATTAATGCCATTTTTAAATATTAGAAATGAAATTAACTCAACGTTATTATTAGAAGTTGTTAAAAATTTCACTGACACAAATTCTTTTAAATATCCATTCAAGGATGATAAATTAAGTAAACAAATTAAGAAGAAAAATCAACCACAAACAAAATTAAATGAATACGAAATATATAAAATAAATGATGGTATTAATTATGGTCTTACAAGTAAATTAAATGGTTTTAAAGTTGATGAATTAATGATCAAAACTAATGGTATTAAATCAATTGATGATACTACCAATAGTAGTGCTAATACTTTTAATGATATTGATTCATCTCCGCTGCATAGTTTGTTTTCTATTGAATCTCCAAAGATTGAAAGTTATTTATCCAATATTTCAGTTTTTGATTCAACCACTGAATCTAGATGCCTGAACTCTTTTTGTCACTCAATATTAAATGATTCATTAATATTTTTATGTAATGGCACTGATGAAATTGGTTACACTGATACTATGAAATACCCTGTTGCTAATAATACTATGATAATCGATTGTTCAATTGAAATTTTTGCCAGTGCATTTCCTCATTTATCTTCAAAAGTTCAGCAATCAATTGTTGAAACTATGAGAACATCCATTTTTTATAAATCAAAAGAAAGTAAATCTGCAGAATCTGCGACTTCGGCTGAAAATATTGATAAACCCTCGATATTAAGGAAAAAGGCTGTTACAATAAATTCTTCAGTTGCATTTCATAATCTCCTTAACTATATGATGAATTTTAATTCTCAATCTCAACAGCATACTCAAATAAAATTGAAATTTAAACCTGAAGTTGTTCATCTAATTGTGGAAACTTTAAAAAATATTAATACCGAGGATGCTTATCTTTCTCATTTAAATTCTGATAGTATTGGTATGTGCTGTGCATTAATTGAAGAGAATAGAGAAGAAACATTAGCTAATCAAGTATCTATGACATTAAATTCACTTGTTGAAAATACTAGTCCGTGCTCTCGTGCATTTGATATTAAGACTCTAGCAAAGCTTACAGAGTATTCTAATATGTTTAATACATCGGGAATTAGTAATGCTATTTTCACATTGCTATTTGACCCTCATCCAGTTGTTCATTCTGCTGCTCTCAATGCTTTAGATACGTTTATCTGTGGTAAATCTCAAATGGAAATTGGTAATTTATTATTTATGAAGATTCTAGATCATTTGGAAATGATTTGGATCAGTGATACCTTTGGCATTGATTCTCCAATTACAATTTCATCGAATATTAATTTTAGAGAACACCTAAATTCAGTTGTTATTATTTCAAAAGTAATTAGAACAATAGTTAATGTTTCAGGTCCAATGATAGTTACCTGGAGCCAAGAAATTAAAGATAAATTAAGAAACATAATTTTTGGTATGTGTAATTTAGTTACTTTTGATTACGAACTTGTCATTAGAGAACTTTTAAAAGCATATGAAGAATTATTAGTTTTCGATAAATCATTAATTTCAATTCAAAAATATAAACATTTGATTAAGTTTTTAATTGTTAATAATTTTAAGATTGGTGTTTACGGTCATAATTTAAGTTTTTTACCATTAGATGATGATTATGACAATGAGAATACATTTGAACTGTTCCCTGCTACTACAAGTGTTAAAGTTTGGAGATTAGCGTTAGAATCTTATTATCAATTAATTAAGTTATGCTCAGCTGAAGATGTGGTTGATGATAATTTAGAAAAAGTGTTATGGATTGCACTTGAAAATGATCCGTCCAACGAATCAGCAAAAAAGGTTATCCAAACACTATTAGAGGATTCGATGAGAAAGGGAACTGAAAATCGATTTTTTTGGTTTGATAAATTGATTGATTATTTTAGTATTTCGAAATATAAACTTACTGATGAAATATTATCAATATTTAGGAAAAGAATTAATAATGGTGGTATGTTCTTTAATGTTTCCAAATTGGAAAAATTAAATAGAGGAGCAAATTTCCCTAATCCTGCTACTACTGCAGGTACTGTTGATAAGCTCTCTAAAACTGAAGATCCAGATGTTAACTTTAATGAAGCTGAAGAAACATTAACTTCTGATGCTGTTGAAGAGATCCCACAGTCTAAGGCTAGAAAAGAATCTGAGGACGATAATGGTGAACCAAACAATGCTATAATACCCGAGGATTTTATTCATTTGTTAGATTTAGAAAATGAGCAAACTAATTGGGGCTTTAAGTTATACATTATTAACATGCTGAATAATTTATTATCTTTCACTCACAATGATAACGCATTAAAAATGTATTTATCAAAAAAAATCGCTGAATTTGTTAGAGTTACGTTTATTTGTTCAACTTCTAACTTGATCACTTTGAGAGTTGCTTCTTTAAGATTATTAGGTAATATCATTGAATTATATGCTCCAATGAAAGATCCGTTATACCCGGACGTTTCTATTTTAGATCAGCAACAGGCACAGATTATTACAGCAATTGCCCCTGCATTTAATCATGACTCAACTATTGAACTTGCAGGTGAAGCAATTGTTTTAGCATCAAAATTGGTCAGCAGTAATATCACATCAGTGAATAGGATGAATAGAATTGTGAAAATTTTAACAAATTCATTAGAAGATTTGGCTACTCAAAGTAAAATTAACAGTGAAAGTGATAAGATTATTAAAGTTGGTGATATCCCAGTTTTGACAAAAAAATCTCAGAATAAAATTAAAGTTCATATCTTACAGGCTTGGGCAAGAATTAAAATTTCAGCAAGTCCTCAAGATGAGCAATTACAAAGTTTAATTGCCAAATATATTAATGTATTAATTCCATTATGGATATATTCATTACGTGATTTTGCAATGCTAAAATATGGTAGCGATTTTAACATCGAAAATGAGGATGGAACAGATTTGGCAACCTATCAAACATGTTGGTCTGACTTTTTAGATGCTGTTTGTATGGTTGTTGAAGAAAATCCTGATTCAGTCGTTCAATTATTATCGGATGATATTGGAAATTTCTTCTTCATTATTTTTGGGCAATGTGTGGAATATTTGGTTAAATTATCATCTAAATCCTATATCACATCAACCGAAAGTGACTTAAAAGTTTTAAATTCATTAAGAAGGTTATTAAAAATTGATCTGGCAATGAATGTTTTATTTAGAGATGTCATCTTTACGGAATTTGTTGATCTGATGGATAGATTAATTTCAATATCAGACAATCAAATGAAAACAAATATTATTGAACTTTCAAAATCGATTTTTGATGATTATTTCAAAACAGTTGCATTAGATTCTACTAAAACTCCAGAGCAACTACATTCTGATGTTGATAAATTATTTGAATTAATAAGGTTAAATATGCAGCCACTGATTAAATTATTCCCATTTATTCGTGATAGAGAAATCAATATGGATAAACTTAATCAATTAGAAGGTCGCGATTTGATTTTAGTAAAGAAAGCAATTACATCAATTATTGAAATGATAAATCAATTACCATCTGTTATTCAAATTGATTTATACTCCTGTATTTTATACATTTTCACTTTAATTTATGAATTAAATAATACAGAAATAATTTCAATTTTGTTACCATCTTTTAAGCGTACATTGTCAAATTTTGTGTTTTTATCGCCAAATAATTCAAATTTGATTTCAATTTATAAAATTTTATCTCCACAAGTTTCGAATTCCTCCACTTCATCATTATTAACAATTTTTATTATTACGACAACAATTCCAAATGTTATTTTAGACGAATCAGATATAATAAAAATTTCAGAATCAATAATTGAAGGAATGACATCAAAAGATAGAAATGTTATTACTTTGGCTACTCAGACTATAAAAACACTAATAAATTCTAGTACCATTTATCCAGCATATAATCGAATTTTATCCAAATTAATTCCATTATTGATTAATTTATTAACTTCATCCACCGAGGAACTCGAGGAACCAAGATTAATTTTGGAAGTTTTGATTAGCTTAGTTAGATCATTGATTAATAATTCTGCTAAAAATGAACAAATTACTGCATCATATGAATTAACTTTACCAATACTCGTCTATTTTACAGAAAAATATACTGATTATACAAAGTATTCAATTGGTAAATTGATGGAACTAGTAGAACTAGATCCAAAGTCTTTTAAACTGTTTATTCAAAATTGTGATAATGAAACTAAAATTAAAATTGAAGAATTAGTAAAGAAGAATGTTGATATTGATAAAGAAGAAAAATTGGATGAGATTGTGAATAATGGCAATACAGAAAATGCTACTCATATTCAACTAAAAACTTTTGGTTAGTTTTTTATAGACATTTTATATCAATATTTAGCTCCCGTTACAGAAAAAAAAAAATTAAAAAATTTACATGCATATATTATTGTTGTTTGTAATATAGTAATTTAATATAGTTATGTAAAGAAAAAAAAGCAAATTAAAAGTTTAGTTTAGCATAGTGTAAAGATTAGGTATAAGTATTTTGTTTTTTCTCGTTTTTTATAATTTTTTGGCAACACAAAATTTCTTGGTTTCAACACTACCCAAAATGTAACCAAATTTATGTTTAAGTTGATTTAGCCAAAAATAAAGACCGTTGAACATCTCTTTACCATTTGGATTTTTAATTCCATACATTTCCATTAATTTTCTATTCAACTCTATAACACTCAAATCTTCTTGCAATTTTAACCATGGTTGGACCACACAATCTTCGATTAGTTTGGATAATCCTAAAATTCTATCGAGACCTTTTGATCTATCAGAATCGATCATTTCTTCGCAAGTAATTAGTTTCCAACCGTCTTTGATGATTTCCCCTGATTGATCAAACATGTTAACAGAGTCCTCATTTGACGTTGGTGTGTCAATATCAACATAATAGTCACATTTATCAAATGAAACGGTGAATTCGGGATTGTATTGATTGGCGTTATTAAAACCAGCTGGAGAAGCAGCAGTAATATTAACCAATCCTTCAAATGTATTTAATTCAGGTTCTTCAAAATTTGATGGTAACATTCCTTTAAATGAAGATTCAGTAAATTCAAGACGTTGATTAGAATTTAAGAAAAATGAAGATGGATAATGGTACCATTCTCTACCGATGCAAACCACTTCTTTATCAAACGAACCCTTAGTCTCATCAGCAAATGTTCTAAATGCAGTTATTGGAGCAGAATAATTGTCGACGACATTTTTAGTACGCGCAATGAAGATAAAACATGTCAGCATGAAAATACCCAGTTTAATAAAGAATGAAGTGAAAGAAAATTTTAACGCTGAACTTTTGGAACCTTTAGTTGAGGTAAAGAACGCTGCAGAAATTGAGATCAAATGATAAATTGGATACATGAATCTCTCTTCTTTATGAGGCTGCAAAGTTAACAAAACAAGCCAAATTAATAAGGGAGCACGGAACAAAACAAAAGATTTCAAATATGGGAAATAAGATTCATAGCAAACAAAATTTAAAATTGCGAATGCAAATGGTAGATGATAATTTAGCAGTAGATTGTAAATGTAATAAGTAGGTGGTTCAACACCAAAGATGTCAGGACCGGTGGTTGAATCAGCATTTAAAATATTATAGGCAACAATATTATAAGGAACAATGACCATATCCTTATAGAATAAATAATCAAGTTGAGAGACAAAGTAACCAACGAAAAACAATGAACTAGTGCCTGCTAATAAATAGATAATAAAATTCCAGAACTTACTGTAATCATTTTTTAAAATTGTACTAGAAGGAGAAAATAAAGTCTTAATAACAGAATAAGTGACAAACGGAGTAATTAAAACCATTGAAAATGGCCAGCCTAATAAGCCACCACAAGCTGTAACAAAAACAGCGGCAGTAAAGCTTCTTGCTTTGGTTGGAATTGTTGCTCTGTAAACTTTTGATAATAAATTGGTTCTGGGAACTAATTCATCGACCTGGTCTTCCTTAGTTTTACTGGCTGTTTCTTCAATTTTAATCAATTCAGACTCTAGCATATCACAAACTTTTTCCACATGCATGAATCTGATAACAGCCGTGGAAGCTAAAATTCCCATCAACAAAGCAAAAGAGCTCGGTAAAATACTAACAGAAGCTTGGTACATACCAGGAGATAAGATTTGATAAATTAAAAACCAAATTGCAACCGAAGAGTTAATAGATTCTAAAGCCGATGATAACCTAATTTCCGCAAAAGAAAACGCAAGACTTAAAACACCACGAACAAGATAAAACAAGTAATAAGAAGGCAATTGTGTTGCAAGAAAATTATACCATTTGATTGGATAATTTAATATAGCAAATGGAATCAAATAAGCATAAGAACGGATTGCAAACTCTGGTGAATACTCCCAGGTTTGTTTACCGAAAAATCTGACAAGAAAATTCAAAGGTTCCCAGTAATTAAAGACTTCATCGCAATCAGGAATAATAGCATAATAAGCCGCTGATAGACGGACAGTCAAAAGCGATAGAAGCAGAATGTATTTAAGTATATTGAATACCATTGAGTAAATGTTTCCCTGAATAAAATTAACAAACCAGAAAAATAAAATAAAATAAAGTTAAAAAATACAAAGAAAGGGAAAATAAAAATATCGAGAAGATGAGAACACGTCCGCATTATTTACTCTTTTTCCTGGTGATTAACGAAAGAGATTTTCAATAGCAATTTACAAGGGGTTAACAGAATAAATAGATGTAATATATATTTGAAAGAGAAAGATATATAAGATAATGAGTAAATAAATAAGAAAATGGAAAAAAAAAACTTTAAACGATGACAGATGTAAACAGATTAAATCAATAATCCATAGTCAGAAAAGATCTTTCCATTTTGAAAATTTAATAATAATTTATAAAGAATAAAATAAAGAAATAAAGGACCGCCTAGATATGTTAATTTTAATTAAATTTTGTCGTATACTAAAATTAAGACAATGAAATTAGTTTTTTTCATCGGTACCGTATCTGCTCTTTGAGTTGGCATTCCACATGAAAGCATCCTTATCTAATTGTTTACCAGTCAAGGCAGTATGTGGAGGATGGAATTCATTCTTATCACTGTAAGTGTTCTTGACTTCCCACCATGGAACGTCCTTCATAATTTCTGCTTCTCTGTTATAGTAACTTAAAGATCTTCTAACTAAATCTCTATCTTGCTCAGCTTGTAAAAGAGGCAAGAGATTGATTCTGGCCCATAATTTTTCTCTTGATAATTCAACATTTTCTCTATTACCTTGCATAACTTTATAGAAACCATATGAAGACATGGCAACTAAAAGACCGAACCAGACGGTCGGTCTGAAACCTCTGGAAGGTAAATTTCTCTTCCATTGGATCTTGTCATAACCTTGAGTTGGAGGCAAGTCTTGATGATGTGCCATTTTATATGTGTGATTTATTGATAGGTTTGTGCAACTTACTAGTAACAGGAAAATAACAAATTGTTCAAGTTGAAGAGAAAATTAAGGAGATTTTAAAAATTCGAATTTTCCCCTCTTTCGGTAAAGGTGCACGGATGTTATTATGAGGTTGATTATATAGCTGTAGTAATATAGAGATTAGTCACTTCTATGCTCCATGGTGCTTTTTATCTTGTTTGCAGAAATCAAATAACAATGAGCAATAAAGTCACCTCTAAACAACAAGTGGAAACTATTATTAACAAATACGATAACTTTCTATTTGATTGTGATGGTGTTTTATGGCTATCAAATCATCTACTGCCATATGTCATTGAGACATTAAATTTACTAAGATCTCATAATAAGAAGCTGATATTTGTGACAAATAACTCTACCAAATCCCGTAATGAGTATGTTAAAAAATTCGAATCATTTGGTCTTACCGTTTCAAAGGATGAGATCTTTAGTTCAGCTTATGCAACTGCAATTTACGTCTCAAATATATTGAAACTACCAAAGGACAAAAAGGTTTGGGTCTTAGGCCAGAATGGTATTGAGGAAGAACTAAAAGAAATAGGGTATGAAACCTTGGGTGGTACATCAATTAAATTATCAGAGGCTTTGGATATTTCGGACTCAAACTCTCCAGTTTTTAATCTTGATCCAAGTGTTGGTGCTGTTGTTGTTGGATTAGATTTTAATGTTAATTACCTCAAGCTTTCAGTTACATTACAATATTTACTAAAGGGATTACCGTTTGTTGCAACAAACATTGATTCCACATTTCCTTCAAAAAGTACAAAATTGCCTGGTGCCGGCTCAATTGTTGAAATGGTCGCATTTGCATATGGTAAACAGCCGGATGTTAGTTGTGGTAAACCAAGTAAAGGTATGATGGATGCAATCATTGCAGGCCATCATTTAGACAAATCTAGAAGTATTATGATTGGTGATAGGTTGAACACAGATATGAAATTCGGTAGAGATAACGGATTAGACACGTTGTTGGTTCTCAGTGGTATAGAAACAGAAGAAAGGGTTCTAAATTTACAGAAGGACGAGACAATTACCTGGTATGCAAATAAATTAGGCGATCTGTGGGAACTAAACAATAAATAATGTTGTATAGGGTAAATAGAGTAACAATTATAGTATATATATAGTATAATACATTCGACCAATGAATTCATTCTTGTTTTAAAATTAGTAGCATTCGTGGGCCTGGGGAGGGATAATAATAGGACAAATTGTACATACGTAATTAAAGGTTCGATTTCGTGGCGATTCGCTACTGAAACATAATTTGTAATAGGAAAAATCGTTCTGACCTTTTGTTTCAACATATATTTTATTATCAACAAAACCTCAACATCGGCTACATTCTGTTCACAGTTCTTCAGGACTATATATTCTCTACTCAGTTGATAGAATATTAGGTTTCTATAAAAATAATATCAATTGTATTTATTATAATAAATTGGATAATCTTATAGGTTATTTTTAGGAGTATTAATTTTCGTCATCAAGCTTTTAATCTATTCGTTTACATATATATAATTCACTATCAATTAACGACCATTCCAACTTTTTTTTGCTATTCTAAATTTTATAAATTATACCCCCTTGAAATTTATTACATATATACATCTACATATATATATATATTATCACCGATAAACATACAAGCAGGCCATTAGACATACGGACGGACAAATCAAATTTAGATAATTGAAATAAACTACTAGTAATTATGACAGTTACCCAAGAGACATTGGAAACTTCCGAGCTTATAAATTGGACAATTTTTCAAGAACTTCTATTAATGGATGAGGATGAAGAAGGATTTGCCTTATCATTAGTTGAAACATTTGTTCAACAAGCCAAAGATACTTTTAAAGAGATTGAATTTCTATTAAGCTCAGAGTCTGAAAGAAACGAGGAAAACCTAAAAAAACTTTCATCATTGGGTCACTACTTAAAGGGTTCAGCTGCTGCATTAGGATTACAAAAAGTTCAGTATGAATGTGAAAGAATTCAAAATTACGGTAAAATGGAAAATTTTGATGACTTTGAAATGGCAAATAATGCTAAAGTCTTGGATGATTGGTTTAATTGCTGCTCAGAAGCTTATCAACAGGTGTTAATATTTTTTAGTCAAAGTAAAGATTTACTGAGTGAATATTTCGGTCAAGCTTTATAATTAACGATATGTATATACGAAGATTTATACAATAATAGTAATAATAATAATAATAATAATAATAATAATAATAATAATAATAATAATAATAATAATAATAATAATAATAATAATAATAATAACAATGATTATAGTAATATCAGTAATCGAGAAAACATTCTAATAAATAATAGTAGTATTATAATATGAAATTATAAAAAAAATTTTGTATAACAAACAATATACCTAACTTAAATTATCTAACGTAATAATAGTTGAGAAGATTTAATCTGTCTTATCCTCCTTACAGTTGTTTTCCAATAAAGCGTAGGAAACAATCAATCCCATTGATAACAGCCCAAATGATATGGTCAATAGATTAAGTTCTTGGTCCGTAATCATCTTATATTATAGTTATAAGAATATACTTATATGTACACTTGACACTACGAAAATATTCAAATGATGAAAAATGGCCCTTTTCCTCTCAAAATTAACACGTTAATTCATCAGCCACACACTTAAAATACTTCACGTGACGTCCTAAATAGTACTACGCCACAATGTAGTCCTTATCGGGGCAGAATATCCGGTACGCCATTACTCGGCCAAAGGGATTTCTGACCATTTCTTTCGAATTGCAAATAGTTACAAAATAATTACAAATACATCATATCTTGGATAATTAAAATTCCTCGATTTCTTTTTTTATTAATATTTTCTATTGGAAAAACTGTAAAGCTTTTACTACTAACCTAAAGAACCAATAAGAATATTGATCCACAATGTCCAGAAAATTAACATTTATTCCAGGTCCAATTGAATTTTCGGATGCTGTGCTTGATGCTATGTCAACTCCATCTCAAGCACATACATCACCAGAATTTATTGCTGTTTTCCAAAATGCTTTGAAAAATACTCGTGTTTTATTTGAATCAACATCAAAAACTTCCCAACCTTTCGTTTTATCAGGTTCTGGTACTTTAGGTTGGGATATTACTGGTGCAAATTTCTTGAATCCAGGTGAATCTGCTCTAGTTTTATCCACTGGATTTTTCTCGGATTCTTTTGCCCAGGCCTTGAAAGTTTATATTGATGATGTTGACATCATCGAAGCTCCACAATTTGGTGCTCAAGTTGAATATTCAAAAATTAGAGAAACTTTAAAAAACAAAAAATACAATCTAATTACAATTACTCAAACTGATACGTCATCAGGTGTCTTATCAAACGTCGAAGAAATTTCGAAAATTGTCAAAGAAGTTTCTCCAGAAACTTTGATAGTTGTTGATGCAGTTTGTGCAACCGCTTGTGAAACTCTTAAATTCGATGCGTGGGGTATTGATTATGTCTTAACTGCTTCTCAGAAGGCTATTGGTGTTCCAGCTGGTTTATCAGTTTCTTTCGCATCTGGCAGAGCAGTTGAAAAAGCGTTAAATAAGAAGAAACCTGCATCTTTCTTTGCATGTTTGAAGAGATGGTTACCAGTCATGCAAGCTTACGAAAATGGTACCGGTGCTTATTTTGCAACACCAGCTGTTCAATTAGTTCATGCTTATAATGTTTCATTGAAAGAGATTTTAGCAAATGGTATTGAATCCAGAATTCAAGCACATAAAGTTGCCTCTGACAATTTCAAAGATAAAATTGAAAATGATTTAGGTCTAAAATTAGTTCCAATTTCAAGAGACGTTGCTGCTCATGGTTTATCAGTTATATACTACCCAGAAGGTATCGATGGCTCAGCTTTCTTAAAGAAAGTCGCTGAAAATGGTTTCACTATCGCTTCCGGTATTTATAAAGAATATAAAACGAAATATTTCAGAGTTGGTCACATGGGTGTTTCAGCAGTTGGTGAAAGAAAGGCTGAATTAAATCAATGCTTTGATGCTTTAAAATTATCTTTGGCCGAATTAGGTTATAAAAAATAAACGTTAAATTGATTTTTCTCTCTTGATTTAAATATATTTATATTTATTTATATTATAGAATATTACTCCTTTGTTTTTTCATAGCGTTGAGACTGATTTTATTAGAAAATATAAAGTATTGTAAATAAAAAAAGAATTAAAAAGGAGGATTATTATGAAATTTGTAATTGAAAACTGTTGAAAAATTCAGATACAAATTGGGGGCATACCAATAAAAACTTAAAATAGCATAATAAATAAAAGAAAACACCCTCAGAAGTTACCTATTTGATTCGTTTAAGTAGATAATGGAAATTTACCAGCCCATTCATAGATTTCATGTTTTAATGATTCTAATTCATCAGAACCTTCAGCAATCTTCTTCTTGAAATCTTTTAATTTATTAGCTTCGGTTGGTAATTCACTTTGAACCTTCTTAGCATATTTAACGGCTGTATCAATGTAATTAACAATCTTAACAAAATCTTCTTCAGATGCACCTCTTGTGGTCATAGCTGGAGCACCAATTCTAACACCACCTGGAACCAAAGCGGATTTATCACCAGGAATAGAGTTTTTGTTCAATGCAATATTCATTTTTTCACACACTGCTTCGACTCTAGCACCATCAATACCTTTATCTCTTAATGAAACTAAAACCATATGAGAATCAGTACCATCACTGACTAATTTATAACCTAATTTTTTGAACTGATGTTCTAAAGCTTTTGCATTCTTCAGGACTTGTTCTTGATATTCTCTGAATTCTGGAGTTCCGGCTTGTTTTAATGCAGTTGCTAAAGCAGAAATTGTATGGTTATGTGGGCCACCCTGATGACCTGGGAAAACGGAGAAGTTAATTGGGTTTTCTAAGTCATAGTAAACCTCCTTACCAGTCTTTGGGTTAACAGATCTAACACCTTTTCTGAAGAAAATCATGGCACCTCTTGGACCTCTTAATGATTTATGGGTTGTAGTTGTAACAATATCAGCATATTCAAATGGAGATGGAATAACGCCAGCTGCAATTAAACCAGAAATATGTGCCATATCAACAACCAAATAAGCACCAACTTTATCAGCAATTTCTCTCATTCTTTTATAATCAATCAATCTACAGTATGCAGATGTACCAGCAACCAATGTCTTTGGACGGAATAAAATTGCTGTTTTTTCCAACATATCATAATCAATTAAACCAGTTGATAAATCAACTCTATATGGCATGGTTTCAAAATAAGTTGAAACTGCAGAAATCTTTCTGGTATCAGTTTGATAACCATGGGATAGATGACCACCGTGAGGTAAATCCAAACCCATTAATCTGTCATGAGGTTTCATGATAGCTTGATAAACTTGTAAATTAGCTGGAGAACCAGATAATGATTGAACATTAACACCCCACTTTTCTGGATCCAAATGGAAAGTCTTTAAAGCTCTAGCTTGACATAGTAATTCCATTCTGTCAATGTGTTCATTACCACCGTAATATCTGGCACCTGGGTAACCTTCAGAATATTTGTTGGACATTGGAGTTCCTAAAGCATCAAAGACAGAAGTTGAAGTAAAATTTTCAGAAGCAATCAAATCAATGGAATGCTTTTGTCTTTCAATTTCATCTTGAATGATATTAGCAACTTCTGGATCGGTTTCCTTTAAATGGGCAGAAACCATAGTTCTGTGAGAAGGGGATAAAGCGTCTTGGGACATCTTGGTTTGGCTACTTGTACTGATTGAGTATAATAGAAATAAGTAGAAAATAAAAGGAAAAGAAAGAGTAATTTTTCAAATTAAAAATTTTGAAAGGTGGAAAATCAAGCTAATAAATAGATGACGGCGTCGCCAAATTAACGGAGAAAGAAGTCAAACATGTGAATTTGAAAACGTCCGACCTGCCAAAAAATTTTCGCTTGAAATTGTGAAAATTTCTCTGACTTCGATTTTTGTTTCCGGACTTTATTACAGACTCTTTTAGCCATGACACGAGAGATGACCTAAGACTTTCTTATATTAAAAATACAATATTTACTTCCATTCCCAAAATTAAAGATAAACATAAAACTAAACATAAAAAATGACTTAAAAAATAAACTCAAAAATTCAATTACTTCTTCTTGAATCTTTTTGTAATACCTGAAATGTCCATTCTTCTAACCCTGAAGAAGTAGTATAGCCCAATCATAGCGACAACATTAAAACCAATGTAAACACAGAATAAACCAATATTTCTCCATCTATGATAGTAAGAGATACCTAGTGCAGACATAAATTCATCACCAACCGCATACTGACAAACAGCACAGTTGCTTGTAGCATTAGGGTTGTTAACGTAACCTGAATTAGAGTCAAAATATGATGCTAAATAATCACCACATGTCATATCACTTGGAGGTTCCAAATAATTATATTCCTCAGTACTACAAACAACAGGTCTATCATGCAATAAGGTACCAACTAAATTTTCAACAAAATATGTGAATGGCGAAGCTCTCCACATGAATTTCCAAAATCCTGGCATTAACGATGATCTTTGAACAACACCACAGAATGAGATTGTAAAATTGAAAACTAAACCGATTAAGACGTTTGCCGATGGCAAATCTGGTGCAGCATAAACAACAGCTAAAGCTAACGACACATAGTACAATTGGAAAAAGAAGCAATAGGTGAACCACCAAAAACCGGCTCTTGATGGTTCATTATCCAATTGAATTGGGAAATACCAACAAACAAAATACACCGTTGAAAAAACAACAGAATATGGAAGCTCATTCAAATATTGTGCAATCAACAAACAAGACCAATGAAAGGTATTAGATTTGGATTCACGGACTTCATAAAGTTCACGAGATTCCATGGCACGGGCTTGAATTTGATTTGTTAATGGAGCACAAATAACCAAACCTAAGAAACATGCAAACATGACATTTTGCATACCGATGGTAGTATGTTTAACATTCCAAAATGAAAAACCCGCAAGTAAACCACCCACAACCATCAACATAAACTTAGCAATAGTATAATCTAAATCACGATATAATTGAGTACCAGTTCTTTTCAAGACCTGAATAAATTGGTAAGTCCATGGTGTAGCAAATTTGGAACTTAAATGAGTATTATCACTAGCAGGTAATTTATAAGTCTCTTCAATTAGTTCTCCAATTTCTTTAGTAGCAGCAGCACATTGTGGTGAGCTTATCCATTTTTCATACCAATCATCCTCTGAAGTCGCAGTAGCACCAGCACCAATAGCTTCTAGAATATATTCAGCCGGATTTTCTGAAACGGAACATTTTCTAGCGCCTTGAGATTCAAAATATGACAACAAAGTGGAAGAATTTTTACCGATATCACCAAAATAAACAGTTTGACCACCTTTCTTCAATAATAACAACCTATCAAATTCTTCAAACAAAGTAGCAGAAGGTTGGTGAATGGTGCATAAAATTGCTTGACCTGCTTTTGCTAATTCTTTTAAAACTTGAATAATAGCCCATGAAGATTGAGAATCTAAACCAGATGTAGGTTCATCCAAAAATAATAACAACGAAGGTTTAGCAACTAATTCAGTAGCAATGGACAATTTCTTTCTTTGTTCGACATTTAGACCATAACCTGAAATACCGGCAACCGAATCCGCATATTCTCCCATATTTAAAATACTAATGATAGTTTCAACATATTCAAGTTTTTCTTTGTCAGGAATAGAATGAGGTCTTCTTAGTCTAGCACTGAAAATTAAAGATTCCCTGACAGTTAATTCAGCAATATGTAAATCCTGCTGTTGAACATAACCTGTTCTTCTTTCAAAAGATGAGTCAATTGGTTTACCATTAATTAAGGTGTCACCTGTAACAACGCCAACATCAACACGTCTTGATAAAACATTCAACAATGTAGTCTTACCAGCACCAGATTCACCCATTAAAGCAGTTAAGGTACCAGGCAAAACATAACCCTGAACATCATCCAATAATTTTCTATCCTCCCCATTATAGGGAACGATATAATCGACATGTTGCCACATAAAGATATCATCTGAACCTAATTTTTCACCATCAGCATCTGCTCTTGATCTTCTTGATTCCATTATTTCATCACTTATTTGGTCCGAATTTCTTGTTTCAAATCCAATATTTCTTTCTTCATCTTTTTCAATATCAGAATTTTGGTCAGTTGAGTTCGAGCCCTTGCTTTCAGCATCGGATTCACCAAGAGCTTCTAATAATGAAACAGGTAATTTAGCACCTTTAATGAATAGCAATTGATCAGAGGAAGCGACAACAGGATTATAAAACTCGACTAACAGCGCATTCACAGCTAAATAACCAATAATAAAACAGAATAAGATACCTAAGTTTCTCCAACAATGAGCAAATGCATATTCAAATGACAATTTCAAATAAATATCACCATTGACATCACTTGTGCCGTCACCATACAACAGTCTGGATTCCGAAGCACCAACAAATCCACAGACTTGGTTAGCAGCATCAACATTAGCATAATCAGAACCACTAGGAATTAGCATATCCGGAGAACATGGCATACGACGGTTATGAAATTCCATGGTGATCATGGATTCAAACCCAAATAAAACTGGATTACAATATGAGAACCATTTGAACCACCAATACATTGAAGGTCGTTGAATCATAAAAGAAGAATAAACAATCATACTCATCATAATAACACCACAAATACCATTAGCAGCGTTAACATCGGGAACCAAACTTGATAAAAGAATAAACAACGAATTGACAGCCTGAACCACCAAATTCACAAATAAAAAGTAAGTAAAGAATGGACCAGCCTCACGTTTCAAATCAGACAGAAAGTAAACAACAATTGCAAAAACGATAATGGAGAGACAACGAACAGGGAATTGAACCAGTTGATTCGAAAATAATTCAGCAGATGGATGGTACATTGAGTAACTGTACTGCTTGTTTAAAATTTTTTTATCTTCGAATAAAACAGCAATTTCAGCAAGACACATAAGGGAAAAATAAAGACACGAAAAGAAAATAACACCACCTCTAGAGAAAGCACCACCGGTTGAAGAAGTGGTATGATAGTAAAGAGAACCAATAATTAAAGACTGAACCAGAGCAGCAGAAACTAAGGTGACAGTATAAGCTTTATTATGAATCATTGTTTGAGCACGTCTCTTACATAAAAGTTTTAATTGTTCAAAATAGTTGATAGTATAAGGAGACCTTTTGCCAGCATATTTTTGCTTCTCTTTTTGAAGAACAGAATGAAGCAAATCACCAGTCTCTTTACCATTATAAGAAGCAAGCTTTCCAGAGATTTTTTCTTGAAGTCTTGCATATTCAACTGAATTTCTCCAAACAGCTTCAAATTCATCTGCATTATTCGGAACGCTTGACTCAAATCCATGTTTAACCTTTCTAGCTAAAGGATCGGTAACAGCAGTTAAAAATTCTGCACTTGTTTCTCTGTTAGCTTTTTCAAAACCCATATTTTCAAAATAACTGACGGCTTCTTCAATTGGACCAAAATAAACTTGACGACCTAAGTATAAAACAGTGACAGTATCAAACAACTTATAAATACTTTCAGAAGCCTGATAAATGGTAACCAAGGATGTCGTCTTTGTAACGTTAGTTGAGGTTCTTAAAGCTTCGGCAAATTCCAACGCCGTTGAAGCATCCAAACCCCTGGTTGCATTATCAAAACAATAAACTGTACCTCTTGTAACCATGGCTTCAGCAATGGAAACTCTTTTTCTCTGACCACCAGAAATACCTCTAACAAAATCATTACCAACTAATGTTTTTTCAACATGTTTTAAACCAAATAGAACTTCATATAAGTCTTTAATATTATTCACGTACTCTTCTCTTGAAAGGTTATCAGCACGACTAGAAGGCGTTTTACATCCAACTGCAAACTTCATGGTTTCTTCCACCGTCAAAAAAGGGAAGTGTACATCCAATTCAGGATTGTAAATAAGTTGATTTTTATGATGTTTAAACATATCAACAGAGTCAATACCATTGTAATTAATTAAACCCTCGGTACTAAGATATGTTTTGGTTTCACCGCCTAAAACTTTCAAAAACGTTGAACAACCAGATCCAGGTCTACCAAGAACCAAAGTCATTGTGCCGGCTTCAGCATAGCCTGAAACATTTTTAATGATTTTTCTAGTCTTACTCAATTTTTTAAAACTTTCAGAATGTTCTGATTTGTTAACAAATTTTTGATAAATTTTGGAAAACGGAAATAAAAAAACATCACCAGCATCTTTCAAAATTGAAGCAGAAGTATTTTTACCAATAACTGTTAGATCATTGAAAACAACGTCAGCTCTTTTAGTTCCAATTCCGTTTTCAGCATTTTTGTTGGCCAAAAATTTTAAAATTTTCTGTAAGTCAAAATCATGCGGATCAATTTGAAAATCTTGCATATCTTTGGCAGTCATATGAGATATGGTTTTTGATAAAGCTGAGAACCGTTCCAAAATATCATCATCAGAATCAGTTTTTGATTTTGAAAGTGTTTTATTCATTTCATACATTTCAACAGCTTCGGGATCGAAGTTCTCAACTTCCGCCGCATTAGACGTATTACTTTCATTATTAGCCACCGACATAGGTGGAGGTAGCAAATTTTCTGTCATTTCTAACTTGTATATTACAAAAAATGTGAATTGAACCAGAAGGTATCGAATAAAAGTGGCGTCTTAAAGTACTCCGAGTGGAGTATCAATACTTATTATATACTATTATCAGAACTGAAAAAACTATCTTTTGATGACGCCGCGCCTTCAGCTTTCGGAGGTAACTTTACTATATTGGCACGGATGTAGCACTATTTGCATAATTATCTCCGAATTAACAGCAATTAGTTTTTTCCATTGGAGTTAAGCTCTTGTATCCGTTATAAATGCATGTTCAGAATTAGTAATCCAGCTGAACAATAGTAATGATGATTTCTATAAATAAAGACAAAAGGTAAAATAAAATTACTTGTTGGGCCATGTAATTAGTAATAATAATATTGTACTTTCAATCCGAGATCAGTTTGAATTTACTCGTATTTTCTGAGTTAAATAGTTAGCGTTCGGAAGTTGTTTTCTAACTAGTACGGCGGATAAGTCAATTTTTATTTACCGATATTAAATTGCAAATTTGATATAGCATTAAAGTTTTAATAAATCTGCTGAACCATGAAGTAAATTTGTGAGATTTTTTTTGGAATGAACCGAAGGATATTTGTTTATAGCTAGTAAGATTTGTTTAACCTTGGTGTCCATGAAAGGCTTGGCTATTTTGCAATAAAATGAGCAAGTGCCGAAAACGGGAAATTATGTTTCATATTCCGGGTAATCGCCTGTAACATTGTGAAAATGCGAACTGTAGTACGTTCAAACTATCATTATCACTACCGTCATCTTGAAGTCATCCTTTACATTTACAAAACGGCACTCTCCAAATAGAACAAGAAAAGTTGTTTATCATACTAATGGGAAAGATTAAGAAACATACACATAGAGGAAAAATGAAAAATTATAAAAGGAGTATAATATATGAAATATAATGATTTTTCTTCCTTAACGGTAAGATTTTTGGAATCTAGCTCTGGCACCACGACCACCGAATTTCTTTGGTTCCATTCTTCTTGCGTCAGCAATCAATAAGGTTCTGTCGTAAGAAGCGAAGATCTTCTTCAATTCGTTTTTAGAAGATTCATCAACGTACTTAGCAGTGTAAGCAATTAAACCTTTAGCAATAGCTTGTCTAATAGCATAAACTTGAGAAACGTGACCACCACCGGTAACCTTAATTCTGATATCTAAGTTAGCAAATTTGTCTAAACCAACTAATAATAATGGTTCGTAAACTTTGTGTCTCAAGATTTCTGGTTCAACCAAAGTAATTGGAGTACCATTAACTTTGATTAAACCTTTACCTGCCTTGACATGAGCAACAGCAGTGGCGTTCTTCTTCTTACCGAAGGTCTATAATAATAAAGAAAAACTTGTTAGTAACGTAACTCAAATTTTAGATCCACGTGATAAAAAGTTCATCAAAACTGATACTGCATATTTAAAGTATTTAAATGGTTTAATTGGATTCAAATAAGGAAAAGTACTCAAGTCAAATTCAATAAGCTGATCCTTATTGAAGATACAAAATTTCCATCAAGCATTGAAGAATTCATACCAAAAGATTCATTAAACTCAGAAGATGAAATATTCAACATCAAAAGTTGATAGAAACGGTATTGGACAAAATATTTTAATCATTTGCTAACTTCAATTGATATAGTAAAAAATCTTATGGCATTTTAAAGCACTTGTACAATACTATGATATAAACATGCATGCAGGATGAACAAAGGATTTAAATGATAATAACATACTTGGACAGATGGGGAGACTTGTTCCTTTTCAGCAGACATTTTGACTGTGTTTGTGTTGATATCTATTTGTCTAAACGGGTAGAAAAAAATGTAAAGTGTTAAAAATTATCTAACTTACTGACAAATTTTCGAGAGTGGAATTTTTTTTCAGGAGAAACAGAGAAAGGGAAACAAAACTGAGGAGGGTAGACAAGAAAAAAATGTATTCGCGGTGCGAGGAGTATTGTGTGTGACTGTTGTTATGCTCTTTTTTTTACAAATATAAATTTTTCCAATAAAGAAAAACAGTGCGGGAAGTTCTGAGAGAGGAAGTGAGTGAGGGTGGTTTCAATTTCAAAAATTTTTTCACTTCTACTTCGTTTTCATCTATAGAGATTAGAAGTAATAACACACAGCATATATCACAATGGGTACGTTATATTCAACACTAAATGTATAGGTTATCGTCGACATCAATACGAGTAGGGGTATCGATATCAAATGAGTATCAATATCAAACAACTCTATTATCCCAAAGTTTTAATTTGCTTCACTGAATTCAAGATCTTTGATTAAATTATTTAAGTGACTATGAATAAGAATAGAGATGAAAATATGTATTAATAGTTGAGTATTAGTTTTACGAATATTTAAAGATTGTTCATTAGGTTATTATTACTATTCCATATTTAAGTCCTGCAATGTTATTAGTTATTAATTTCCCGTGTCATTTTAAGATTTGATTTTCATGATGAAATTAAATGGAAGAAATTGGTTCAATATTTGGACAAATTAACTGTTGACGATTCCTGTTTTAAAATATCCCGTGGGTGAATACTAACACATTTATTTCATTTTTATTTTAGCTATCGCAAAGAACTTACCAATTCTTAAGAACCACTTCAGAAAACACTGGCAAGAAAGAGTCAGAGTTCACTTAGACCAAGCTGGTAAGAAGGCTTCTAGAAGACAAGCTAGAGCTGCTAAGTCTGCTCAAGTCGCTCCAAAGCCAGTTGATTTATTAAGACCAACTGTCAGATGTCCAACTTTAAAGTACAACAGAAAAGTTAGAGCAGGTAAAGGTTTTTCCTTAGCTGAATTAAAGGCTGTTGCTTTAGCTCCAAAGTATGCTAGAACTATCGGTATTGCTGTTGACCCAAGAAGAGTTAACAAATCTACTGAAACTTTCAACGCTAATGTTGAAAGATTAACCAAGTACAAAGCTTCTTTAATTATCTTTGACAAAAACACTAAACCAACCGGCGAACAAGTTTCAGTTGCTGCTACTTTCCCAATCGAACAATCTGTTGTTGACTCTGCTCCAAGAGCCGTTGTTGTTCCAGAACAATCTGCTTACAGAACTCTAAGATTAGCTAGATCTGAAAAGAGATACAAGGGTATTAGAGCTAGAAGAGCTGTTGAAAGAGCTGAAGCCGAAGCTGATAAGAAGAAATAAGGGTTGTGCAATTAATTAGATGATTTCCATTTATAATTTATAATAAAATTTAATTGTTTCATGTAATTTTCTCTTCCTTTTCTTTTCTGGTTCATATAGTGTCTTTTCAAATCAATAAACTCATGTGTTTTAAGTAATAAGATTAAAAGTGAATTAATTAATACACTATACAATAATATTAAATCTGTGAAATGTAATCAAGTGGTTAGGACAAAAAGCTTTAAAACTACATGAATACCGTAATATATCTTTCAATCTAGAAAATTTTTACCTAATAATTTTACATGATTGTTAAATGACAAAGATTTTTTTTTAATATTAGATTTAAAGTTTTAAAATATACACCTAGACAGTAATAACAAATTATTAACCCTCTGTAATATCACCTCTAATCGAATAAACCAAAACCCATATCAGCATCTGATTCTTCAGCAGCAGCTTCTTCTTCTTCTTCAGCGGCAGCTTCGTCAGAACCAGCGGCAGCTGCAGAAGCACCTGAAGCACCAGCAGCTGGAGCGGAAGAAACTTCGAAGTTAGCTAATAATTTGGATAAATCTTTACCTTCTAAAGCTTTAGAGTAGATTTGACCCCAAATGCCGTCAATTTCAACATTAGCAGCACCAACTAATTTTAATAAGTTTTCAGAGGAGACTTCTAATTCAGAATCAGCTAAAATGATAGCAGCGTAGGATAAAGCGGTTTCAGTAGACATTGTTTATATGTATAATATGGAATAATCACTCTTTAAGCAATTTGCAGACTAGTTCCTTAAAATAACGAAATTTTAAAAGAAAAGAATTCAGTGTATAGCAAAGGGCACGGACACATTGAAAAATTAGATTTTCCAACGAAAAAAACCAATTAAAATTATTTCGCTCACTGATCCAAAATTTTTGTTAGTGAAAGGAAAAGACAAAATAGGAGCTGTCATGTCAAATACGTGTCAATAAAATATGGGTTTTCGGTGCGAGGGTTGAAACCCTAGAGGGTTTCCTATATCACGTGTTAGACGCACAATTTTTCTTCAGCCTTTGTTCTGAAATGGTTTTGTTATAGTTTCCTAATACAGTAACGAGCATGTTTTATATTATAGCGAGACTTATTATTTAAGTAAATTTTAGACTCAAAATCGATAAACACATAAAAGAAAACAAAGAGAATCAAAGAAAATTACACAAAGTTAAACAAGAGTAAAAAATTACTTAAATTAAAGCTGCTAGAGCAATGGCAATTGGGACCATAAAATTACTTGCGACCAAGTTAGCTCCTCCATTGTCATAAATAGAAATTTCATTATCTTCGGAAGAGGTAGCTGATGTGACTTCAGATTCTTGAGTAGAAGATTTTGTGGAGATAGAAACTGTAGTAATCGAAGCAACAGTACTTGAAGGCTCTGCAGTTTGTTTTGAACCTGTTTCAGTAGTTGGAGCAACAGTACTTGAAGGTTCTCCGGTTTGTTCAGAAGTTGTTTTAAAAGTGGAAGACTCAGCAGTACAGGGTTCAGTAACTGTAACGGTTTCGCCTTCAACAACGGTAGTATAGGTGGTGTATGAAGTTGTTTTAGGTTTAGCACACTCAGTACATGATTCAGTAATTGTGATAGTTTCACCTTCAACAATAGTAGTGTAAGTGCTGTAGGAAGTTGCAGCAGGGGATTCAGTACATGGTTCAGTAACAGTAACGGTTTCACCTTCAACAACAGTAGTGTAAGTGCTGTAGGAAGTTGTAGCAGTGGATTCAGTACATGGTTCAGTAACAGTGACAGTTTCTCCTTCAACAACAGTAGTGTAAGTGCTGTAGGAAGCTGGAGCGGTAGACTGGATGGTAGAATCTGATGAAGATTCAGATGTAACAGGAGAAGTAGGAACAAATGATGAAACTGATGGTGAAGGAGCGAAAGAAGATAAGGAAGCCACAGAGGATGAAGGGGCCACAGAGGATGTAGAAATGAGGGAGAATGAAGGAGCAGCAGAGGATGAAGGGGCCACAGAGGATGTAGAAATGAGGGAGAATGAAGGAGCAGCAGAGGATGAAGGGGCCACAGAGGATGAAGAAATGAGGGAGAATGAAGGAGCAGCAGAGGACGAAGAAACAGCAGAGGATGAGGAAGCAACAGAGGATGAAGAAACAGCAGAGGATGAAGGAGCAAAGGAAGAAGATGCCGATGTTGTTGACGATGACGCTAAACAAGAAGCAGGTAGAGAATCTTGGTGTTCTAAAGTTGGTAACTTAATATGGAACATTAAGGATTGACTGTCTAAATCAATACCAGTATCGTAGCTCACCTGACCGAAATCCATACGACCATTTGTTGTTTGATAATCGTTATCATTAACGGCCAATAAGAAATATTCATCAGTAGTACATTCAACAGGAATTAAAGTAATACCTTCCCATTTTTCATTCAATAAACTTTTATCAACGGAACCACCATTATGAAGACCAAACTTTGCTAATTCGGTTGCATCATTCATATCAATAAAAGAATAATAAGTAAGAGGAGTAATAGCAGAATTTAATTTACCTTTACTTGTAGAAATTTGAGCATTAATATCATCATATTCACCCATAATATTGGTAGCACCTGTTAAAGAATATAAATCAATGTGTCTGTAAATTGATTCAGTACCATCGGCTCCACCATTACCTAAATCCGAATCTCTTGGTAAAACCATAATCAAATCGTCGGTAATAATACGCATTTCAGATTGAGCAGCAGTGTCAAGAGAACCGTCTGCTTCAGTGTAAGTTGGTAAAACCAAAACATACTCGCCAATTTGTTGAGCTGGAGAAACGGTAATATCATAAGTGACCAATCTAGTATTAAATCTAGTTTTACCTTTATTACCACCATCTTGGACGGTTGCTGCTTGTAATAAAACATATAGTTTAGAACCATCAGGAGAAATATCCATCCCTTCGTAACCTTTATTGGCTGTTCTGCCAGATGTATTTTCAACTGTAACTAAAGATGGATCCCAAATTGGAGGACTGTCAGATGAAAAATTAATATCATCATTAGTGTATGGTAGAATTGCATTAGGAGCTTGAATGTATTCAACTAAAGTACCTGTATTATCGAATTTATAGACACCAGGTCCATATTCATCACTAATCCAAAAACCATTATTAATATCCCCATCAATTAAAGTTAAAGCTTCAGCATCTAAACATAAAGCTGTAGTGGTTGAAGAAGAATTTAAAAAGTTACCCCATCCGTCACCATGATAAGTAACAGCGGGAACAATCTGACCGTTCCATTCAACGGTACTGTTACAGTCAAGACCAGACATATAATTACCATTGAAATCCTTCAATAAAAGGGTGTCATCATAATCCCAAATAATATTTTGGGTTGAGGAAGAATTCATCGGAGTATAATTAATATGGTATCTGTGAATTCTTGGGATAGTGTTGACAGTACCGTAGATATTCATACCTCTATCTGGAAGAGCATAAGATGTGAAAGTGTAAACACCATCTGTAACTTGCAAGGAGTTTTTTTGGAACGCAACAGATGAACCAATGGAAATAGTGTCATCATATTTATCAACTGCATCCGATGGAATAGAACCAAAACCGGTTAAGCCAAAGTATTGATAAATATTATCTTCGACAGTAACATCGGTTTCAGCTAATGCTTTCGACATGAGAGAGGACAAAAGAGAAGACAAAACAATTTTTGAAAACATATTAGCAGGTAAATGAGTGACAATTAGTTGGTAGTTAACGAGAGAGAGTAATTATGTTTGCTCATACAATTTTTATTGAGTTCTAGTTGAAAATAGGGAAAGATTTTTCATTTAAATACTAAACTTATCCATTGTTTACTTGGATTATTAGATTTACTGGCACGTGTGTTCATGCTATAACCACCATCTGTTTAGCTTTATTTGTATAGCAAGCTTCATTTTTAAAATAAATACACGGTTGAATCTTTGAAAAAGAAGGATATTCTATTGTTTACGTGGAAACACAACGTTTACGACAGATGCACGTGGTACTACCTGCCATCCCTTTTTGATCCCTAACAGCGATTGCACCGGACTTATAGTTTTGTTTTCTGTTGTTGCTCATATCCATTTTTATTTATTACATTACTAAAATGTTAAGAGTTCTATAAAGTCCATCTACGATTGATTCATTTATACTTAAAAAACCCAGAATTAATTGAGAAAAAATTGAGAATAATTATCTACCCGTCCCCGTAAAATAAATAAAAGTAATCCCCACATGCAGTATTTCTCGGTTTGGCGTTCTCGTGAGATCTACGGAATAAATTAGCAATTCAGTGTGGCTGTGTTTTCAACATGGATTAGTCCTTAGATCAATTCAGCCAATGTAAATCGGTACTGGATTGGATGTAAACATGTTCGGACTTTAAGGTTTTAATTTACCAGCTCATAAAATTCTAACTGGATATTTGACTTTAACTTCTTGTAAACCTTTATTTACCTTAATGTCTAAGTCAATTCCGTAAAATCTAGACATATAGCAGCTTTGAAAAGAGGGTACTAAATGGTAATTGGAGGAACAGTATAATTTCTCCACGTCTACATGCATAGGAACATCCAAGTTACATTTATACAATTCAGTTGATGGATCAAATGCCCATTTATTCTTCAAGTCAAACTTCTGGGCACGGTAATAATCATCAATAAAATATTCCCAAACACATAATTTGCTCATAGAATTTACAACTCTTAAAAGCGTTTGATCATCTTGGTCATTACCCACGCAGACTTTCTTTCTAAGCTCCGTGAGATAACATTTGAACTGACTTTTTATCTTTTGTACATTTTTTTTTGACAATCCATCGTTTAATAAAAAGTCTTCATCGACGACAAAGGGTATTGGTGATTCCGAATATAAATTGATTGCTCTTAACATGAAGCCGATTTCAATTGATGAGGGTAACTTACAATTTTTACTTTTTTTTTCAGAATCAAAGGTCAAGGCCAAAGAGACTGTATTGATTTCATCGTATGCAGGAGGTAAATCGGTGTTCAATGAATTGGTGAATACCTTGGATCTGAATGCTTTTATCGAGCCAAATTTATTTTTTTTCACTTCAATTGCCATTTCACCAGCAATGGAACTCCACATCGAACCTCTAAAGTTAATGATGTTTTTATTTAAAATGAATTCCTGGCAAGGATTTTTTTCTATCGGTTTATCTGTAAAATTCAAATTTTGAAGTAACTGGCTTGATTTTCCTGCATTGCTATTCAAAAGCAAGTTCTCGGAACTTTCTTTAAGGTGCTCGATTGTTAGTTTTTTAATTAAATCGATCTGCTTCGTTGTTGGTGTGCTGATGACGGAAGCTTGGCTTTTTTTGCGATACTCAGTAGATGTCTCGACATTAAAATAACGTAAAACATTTTTTAATATTGCGGTTTCACCTGAGCTCTGTTTACTTGTAATTAAAACATTTATTGAATAAGTAACTGATTGGTAAGGACATGATAAATCATTTACATCATTTTTTTCTCTTTTAAACTGAATTTTGGAAATATCGTTTGTTCTGTCAAAGCTTTCGCCAAAAAACTTGCTTCTTATGCCTAGAGATGGTGGAAGTTTTAAATGTTGATTACATTGATCTTTACACAAACAATCCAGTACATAGTGTGGTAATTCAAATTCGAAAAATAATATATGAGTAGCACCTGGCAATATTTGTTTCGATTTATCAAACCCCAACAGTACAATATTTTTAGAACGTTTCCCTGATGTTTCAACGGTTAACTGCTCTTTTAAAATGTTTAAATCATACATCTTCAAGAATGTATGAGAAAAGTACCGACTATTGCAAGTTATTGAGGTATTGGGTAAACTTATTTCACCTTCCAATGAAATATATATCATGTCAAATGAAATTGCATTAGGCCTTTCATTTTGGATTGTCACGCATCCTGAAATAATACTTCCTGGTTTGTATTCATTGTAAAAGTGGTTATGTTTAACTGGAGTTCTGGTGAACTCAATACTCACTTTCAGAGGAACAGACACTGTCGGTAATTCTGGAGACTTTTTAAATATTGATAAACCAGAAGTAGAATCGTGATTTTCAAAATCAAACGTGGTTTCATCATTGGTATTACCAAATTCATATTCTGGAGGGTTATTAGAACAACAATATTGATCATCAACAATATTTCGGTTGAATAAATAGTTATGCATTTGAAAGGAGGGCAGTAAATGACATGGTATTTTTTCACTGTGGTCAGTATAACCCATGTTTTTAAAGTGTTAATTTTTTAATTTATTTACCAGTTTAAATACAATCTTATTAATCTTTAAAAGATCAATATGTTTAAAACAAATTAAAATAGTCGAAGGCGAGTCTTATTAATATACACATTTATCTTGTAGATCCGAGGCCAGATTATTTTTAAATCATCTCTGACTCATTTTTTCTAAGTTTTTAATTTATCTCCAAAAGCTTCAAATAATTTTCAGTTTACTTTCTAAATTTGGAAAACGATAACTTGTGTGTTCTTTATTGTACTATGCACACCATTTACAACCTCGGAATTATTCATTTTACATGAATATTTTATATACAAGATATGCGTAAATGTTCCTCAATAATTTTTTTATTCAAATATGCCTTTTTATAATTTAGTATATATATATATAGTTTGAATTTTAAAGCTTGTCTTCTAGTTGAAAAAATTATATACATAAATAGGTTTATTGCAAACCCATTTATTAATGCATTGCCACTACTCAACTTTTATTGGAAACCCCGTTTCCAATAATTTTTTAATGTTTCCAATCTCAGTATCAAAATTCAGCAAATAAGGAGCTTCTTCAAATAAATCGATATTTTCAACAGTGTCTCCCTTCAATAACAATGGAATTTCAAAATTGCATTTATGTTTCTTCTTGAATGGATCATATGTCCACAAATCGTACAGTTCAGTTGTTTGCGATTCAAATGCTGCTTTTGGTTTGCGTCTCATAACAGAAGCCCCCACGCTATTCTTTAAAAATGATAAGCTGTCTTTCTGAATTGGATATGCTTTATGCTTCGTGTCAATTTTTTGCAAATACGGTCTCAGAAAAATAGTTTCTGGTAATTTCATTTGTCCCGTTGCATTAGCAGTAAATGTAAATTCCATCTTAAAGTGGATAAAAGGGTGTTCTTTGATAATATTTTCTTTTGGCCTAACTAGAAGAGAACTATTAGTATCAAATTTAATTTCAATTTTTAGTGTTCCATCTGCCTTGAACTTTTGTTTTAATTTGAATTCAAATACTCCCGTTAAAAAGTCCGAATCGTTAATATCTAGAAAAAAATTGTTTTCTGTTCCAAATAATTCATCATATGATGGTGGCTCCGAAGGGATTTCAAAATCGTTAGCGGAACTGAATTTACTTTTTTCATTAGATTCCATTATATTATTATCTATTGCAAACTAAAGATTAGAAGCTAATTTTGACAAATAATTACTTGCTGAAGAAATCGCATACACATATAGATCCAAATACAAAAGAATTTAAAATTTTAATATCATGAAAACTGTATTTTTATATAAATCGTGGCTATTTCCGAAGCTTATTAAGTCACATAATTTCATTATTTTGCTATCTTAAGATACCGAGCTTGGTCTATACTATAAAAAACAAATATGTGAGATGAGTAATGCGGCGGTTACATTCTCTGCTGTTATGTTTCCTAAAGTTATCTACATTAAGATTCACCTATTAGTCACTCGGTCACTTATCAACTTAACTTCCAACTCCAAATTATTTTTTCTAGACTGTTAATGGAATACTACCAATAATGTTATTAATCCAATATCAAAAAAAAAATTCTTAAATATTAGTCATAAAAACTAATGTTAATTTGAAAAATTACAAAACTATTCGTGACCAAAAAATATATTGACAAGGCTTTAAAAAATTTATACAACATTAATTGGAAATTCAAATTTAGCATTAATTTTAGTTTTCTTGACTGTAACAGTATACCCAACAAGGTAAAAACGACTCAGATAACAATTCTGGAATGAAGGAATAATTGAAGTTGAACCCTTATCTAGCTTTTTTGTATCTATTGCTAAAGGAATCATAAAAGAGCATTTATAGTGTTTATTTAATTGATCAAATTCCCATTTATTTTGTAAATCAATAGTATTTGAAATAAAGAGCTTCTCTATTGAAGTCTTCCAAACGGAAATCTTATTCATAGCATTGACGCGGTCGAACAATGTTCGTGGAACCAGATAGTTTTTATTAACAACCATATCTTTCAACTGACGTAAATATGATTCATATTTTCGTTTAATATTGGGCACAGTTTTTTGAATTAACTGATCATCGAAAAAAAAATCCTCGTCAAATACGACTGGAATTGGTGATAAAGATTGCACTCCGAGTAATTTTAAAGAAGGGGAGATAACAATTGAAGAAGGTAAATCGGTTTTGCTCAAATTATTGTTTGGCCTAAAAATTAAATCAACTGATACGAAACAATGTTTTTGAATAGTCTGTTTCAAGCTATCTGATTTTCCACTTTTTAAACTTTCTTCACTACTTGACGGTAAGCTATCCTGCTCACTATTCATAATTTTTTCCGCATTTATCTTTGTGGTATTTTTTGTTTGAAAGGCTTTTGGCTTGATAGAAGCTATTGTGCCTTTCTTTTCCATGCTTAATTTTATTTTTATTTCACCATCAGTTCTATTAAAGAAATTTTTATGAATTTGAAAAGTTTGCTCTAGGCTAAAATCTTTATTATCCTTCCCATTAGAGACCAGAAATGTTGGTCCCAGCGGTTGTTTGCTAAGCTGAAACTGTTTTTTTGATTCGGGAGCATTGTTTAATATTTCTTCCTGTTGTCGTACATCAGTAATACCTGATTCCACCATATGATTTTTAGAAAGGATTTCTTCAATGCTATGGGAAATTTCTTTTTCTAGTAACTTCAGTTGTTCTTTAGTAGACAAAATTTTTGTAACTGGTAATTGAAGTTCATTTTGTTTTAAATTTTCATCGACTTCTCCAGTGTCTTTAGAAGTATCAACCCTAAAATAGTGAAAAGCTTTATGAAGATTGACAAATTCAGTAACATCTGGCAGAGGGTTATTTTGATTTATTAAATGTTTTCTACCTATCATTTGAACCTTAATATAATAAGAAACTGACTGCCCTCTGATTGCTGAATCATATACTTTAATTGGACTACCATAGATTTCAGCTCTACCATATCCTAGAACTGGATCAACTTTGACATTCGAAGCAGAACCATCAAAAGATTCATAGTCAAAACCATATGAAGGTGGTAACTTTAAATGCTCTTGAAATTGGTCATTGCAAGTAATATCAAGCAGTTCATATGGTAATTTGAAGGTAAAAAATTTCTTATGTTTTATACCTGGAAGCACTTGTTTCAAATGAGTAAAGCCAATTTGGGTTTTATCATAGCGATCATACTCCATACAGCGTGGATTACCTTGCATTTTAAGTGTAATTCTTCCGGAATGGAATCCTGCACTCAAATCATACATTTTTAAAAATGAGTGCCTTAAAAGACATTTTTCTGTAGCTCCACCTGGTGTAGTAACCTCTCCTTCTAATGATACCAGCATCATTTCAAACGGAATTGGCTCAGCGGATCGGCTTTCAATTACAATATAACCTGTAACTAGTTCACCAGGTCTATATTGTCTTAATGGAGTTTCTCTTTTATAACTTTTACCAACCATCGGCTGTTCTTTAGTAAGGACAATTCCAACCTTTATTTTAGATTCTATTTTAGGAAGTTTATTTATGTTATTAAGAAGGAGTAGATTAGGATTTTGGGTAGGGTCAACTATTTCATCCAGGTTAATTGCATAATTTTCGGGTTCTGTGGGCGAATTATCATCGTATAGAGGTGGTTGGTCTGTTTCTAAACCTTCTCTATCAAATATAGTTCTATTAAGTAAATAATTGTGCATTTGAAAAGAAGGTAAAACATGCTCTAAAGTTGGCAAGTTTTCAGAATCATTTTCCAAATTATTTGAATCTTCTTTGGACAGCATAATTATAATGATTTAATGTTAGAGCAGTTTCAAAGACGTTTGAATGTTAATTGATATTCAGTGTCTTAGTTATTGTCAACTGAATTTTCAAGTACTGTCAGTTCAGTTTCTCAAAATATACATGGATTAATTGATTAATAATCCTAAAATATCGAAAAAAAAAAGATCCTGCTTTAAAAACCTGACTCATTTCAAGCGTGGCAATGTCCGAATTCAGCATATCCGGATATTGACATTTCAAATTTTCCTTCTCTATAATACATATATATATATATGTAATAGCTATAGTCGGTATATGTTTGACATGATCTCTAGATGATGGAATGTCTGAAGGGGAGAATAATTTATAATATTTGTATTTATCCGGAATAAAAGTAACCGTGAAAGTTTATTATTGGACCTTCCTAATGCAGTAATTTTTCCTCGTGCGCTTGCGAAGTGTGATATGGAGGCCGATACCAGATGAGCTCGTATTTGAGCATTGATATAACGGGAATAAAATTAAAAGAATATATATTTTGAATAGTAAGAAACTTCTATAGATAAGGGTATGGGTTACACAACTTTGATTGGGAATTTCATTGCAATTTTTTTCTTTGCCTTTTTAACAGAAACTTCAACTTCAACCACGTAAAGTCTACATAAATTACAACGTTGGAAACTTGGGACGATACATAGAGAAGAATTTCTAACTAACATTTTTGGATCAAAAGATAATGGGATTTTAAAATCACATTTAAAATTGTTTGATTCTTTATCAAATTGCCATTGATCATGTAGATCTATTGTTTTTGTTGCAAATAATTTTCTAACAATATATTCTGAAGCACTTAATTTACTCAAACTATTAACTTTATTGTATAAATTACGTGGTATACCAGAATTAATTTTTTGAGATGATTGTATTAATTGATTAAGATAAAAATGATATTTTTTTCTAATATTCGTTAATTTTTCAGGACTTAATTCATTATTAATTATAAATTTGCCATCAATTGTAATAGGTATTGGGAATGGAGATTGTAAGTTTATTAATTTTAGATTTGGAGTTAATGTAATTGAATTCGGTAATGCGGTTTTACTGTTTGGATTGATTTTACCAGCAGGAGTAAATTCTAATTGAATATAGATATAACCTGTAATCTGATTTTTTTCTGTGTTAATAAAAGATTCAGACTTAACGGTTCTTAATTTATCATTCATATCTAATGATGAAACATTAGCATTCAGACCAGTTAAAGAATTCGTTGAAAGCTGTCTTTTTTCCTCCAAACTTGATCTTGGAATACTTATATCATGAGATTTTAATTGTCTTGGTTTCATTGATTTCATTGATGCATCTTTATCCATTTTTAATTTAATATTCAGATTTCCTTCAATTTTATTAAAAAAATCTTTTGTAAATTGAATATTATTTTCAGCTATATAAGCGTTTAAATCCTGTTCACATTTAGCATCAGAGGAAAAAATTGGTTCGATTGTTTCATTGTTGAAATTATTCTCCTTTTTAGTTCCATCATTGATTGCTTCATCACGAATAATTTCGTCTTGATCTTTTGAATTTGTAACGCCCGCTTCAATTAAAATGTTTTTCTTAGCTAAGTCTTCTAAAAGTTCTGTGATTGATTTCTCAATCAATTTTAATTGATCATAAGTTTGAAGCTGAGGATAATATGTATTTAATGGGAACGGTTGTTCCGAAATTTCAGATGATTGTGATGTATCAACCCTAAAACAATATTGAACATTTTTTAAAAAGATAAAATCATATTCATGTGAAGTATTGGACGAGTAAAATTTTTTATAAAAGTCTAACCTGCGACCGATAAACTGAATTTTAATTGAATAGGAAACTGATTGTGATTTCAAGGCAAAATCGCTTGTTTTAATAGGCGAACCATATTGGTCTAATCTACCATAACCTAACATTGGATCAACTTCAATTTTTGAAGCGCTACCATTAACTGCTTCATCATCAACACCGAAAGATGGAGGTAACTCTAAGTGTTCAGGTAATTGTTCAGAGCAGGTATCGTCCAATAAAAAATGAGGAATTTTAAACATAAAAAGTTTTTTATGCTTAATTCCAGGTTCAATTTGTCGTTCAGGCGTAAAACCAATATGAGATTTATCATAAGAATCTTGCTGCATACAAAATAGATTACCTTGAGCCTCAAGATCAATACAACCATCATGATAACAAGCACTCAAATCATAGGTTTTTAAAAAATGAGATCTTTGTAATTCTGAGGATTTGGAAGTGAGATTTGGAATGGTAGTCTCACCTTCCATTGAAACCAATAGCATTTCAAATGGGATTGGTTCTGAACTTTTATTTTCAATTACAATATAACCATAAAGAATTTCACCTGGTTTATATTGTCTGAGTGGATTTTCTCTTTCATTTTGGATACCTAATTTTGGATATTTCTTAGTTAAAACAATTTGAGCTTTCACTGGAATATCAATTTTCTGAAACTTACCAATATTATTTAGTAAAATCGCATCTGGATTTACCGTTGGGTCAACAAAATGATTGGGATCTATTGGGTTTGAGTTGGTTGTATCAACATTCTCCTCATAATTTGGGGGCCGAGCTAATATTCTAAAATTTTCGGTATCATAAATTGTTCTATTTAACATATAATTATGCATTTCGAAAGAGGGTAAAACATCTTCCAGTAGATAGCTCTCATTATCATTGATGTTGTTGCTGCTGTCGTTATCTTTGTTGTTGTCTAAAGAGCTGTTAATTTCTATCCGATTAGGAGATAGCATTTTTTAATATAATCTATAAATCTAAATGGGAAAGGTCAAACAATGGCAATAAAAAGATATCTATATACACTGAGCAAGTGATGGAGTTCAATCAATTTCAATCGGTTTAGTAGTAAAACTTAATTTTCAAGTTAACTTGCAAAAAAATGTGACTGATGATAATGACGCAGAAGGTTGGATTAGTTTCCAACAAATTATATGAATTCTTTGATGAATGCTACACCTGAAAAGCTAGTGAAAGTTTGAGTTCTGTATAGTTAAGGAACAACACAGGCTTAAATTTGTAGGCATATGCAATGACACCTCTAGCCTTCCAGTCAAAAAAATACGGTAAAGCTGTCAAGAAAATCATTTTTCAAGTAACCGTTAATAAGCGAAAATCGAGTTTATTGGCTCTCCGGAATGTTGGTCTACATCTTGCCGATACGTACGTAAGATACTATAGCTATAAATTTAAAATTATTTATATATATATATATATATTCTATACAGTAAGCTAATCCTGCTAGCTAACAAGCACACTATATAATAAAGTCAAAAATTAGGACATAGTTTTCAAAGCAGTGTAGAAGAAGTAACCGTAAGAACCTTCACCAGTTGCAGCAAAAGTAATAGTTGCACCCTTCTTAATGTATAAAACATCACCTCTCTTTGGGATGATGGTAGTACCTTCCTCATCACTGATTTTAACGTCACCAACAATATCTAAAACGACTTTCATTTCATCGTAAGTGTAAGTGAAAACCAATGGTTCTCCAGCGACTTGCTTGTAAAAACCTGAAGTAATGGTATGTTCTGGGTCAGTGTCTTTACTCGTCATAATATTACCTAGATACGAGGTTGGGCCGATCTTAGGTGGTAAGACGTCGTGAGCTTCAGCTGGTGTCATGTATTGCATTGGCATTTTGTTGATATTTAATTATTTATGTAAGTGGTTGGTTCTATATGGTAAAGATAGAAAGAACTAAAAAGATATTTAGAGCACTAGAAAATTAATGTAAAAATTTTTTGAAGAGGGACTTGATGAAATATTTATATATCAACATATGTTAAACAAACAGGAACGACATGTTAGAATAAAGAAACCTTTTGACAAATCTTAGGAAAGAACATGATTAAAATTGCCTAAACAGGATAAATAACCCCTTATCGCTAGTTACGGAGTTTTTTACCATTATCATCTTTTCAGTTAGCTTCTGTCTTGCTAAATTGGTGGTTATGATTGCCATTCAATCTATTGCTGTATAGATCAGGCAAATTTGGGTGCTTAGTACACACGTTTAGTTATACAGAAGCTTCATTGACTGATCATGTCCAGCAAAAATTAAATGAAAGGAAAACAGGTTCAGATCTCACAGATTAACGAAAAATTATTATTTTTCTCACTTTTGTCTGTGACACTGACTGAACTATTGAAATGAGATATTTGGGATGATACCACACTCTGACAACTCAACTAGCTGCTTAAGCTGATACTACTCTAACCATAGTTGTATGTGCTACCCGTTATCACTAATATTAAAATTCAAAGATCAAAAAAGATTCTTTACTGCTGAAATCTGGCAATCGAACCCTTGGACACAGCAAGGTAAGTTTTAACCTAATTAGGAAATTATTTGAGAACAATATCCTTGATTAGAATACTGCACTATACCACTACTTGATCTCTAAATGGTTTATAAGTCCATTAATCATATACTGTAAGTATTCTGAAGATTCTATAAATTTAACAGATTTCCCGGTTCTATCAAGTATTTATTAGTATCACTTAGGAGTTATAATTTATTATTCCTTTAATATTTTAATTCTTTATAGATTATCATACATCAAATCAACTTTTTAACAAAAAAATATATAATGCCTTTATACTACAAGCCAGCATCAGACAGTTATTTCAGCAAATTACCACCTTCAATTCCATCTCCAGGTAACAACGCATGGTTAGGTGACGTTGCAACATCCGATGCCCCAAAGGATAAACAATTGAGTTGCGGTTACTACAAACAAGGTCCAGGTGAAGCTTTAGTTTACCACTATGACTATGAAGAAATGAAAGTTTGTATGGAAGTTCACGGTAAATTCACTGTTTCTGACGAAGCCGGTAATGTTGCTGAAGTCAGACCAGGTGGAACTTTTTACTTCCCAAATGGATGTACAATCACTTTTAAAGTTGAAGGTACCGACGAAGTTCCAGAAGAGGAAGCTTACGCTCTTAACTGGTTCTGTGGTTTAAGACCAACCCAATAGATTGATTATTCATTATAATATATATATATATGTAAGTTGCTGGGCCAACTATATTCAGTTATGTTATATAATATATAAATAAGCAACATTCAATATAATTTAAAAGTGTTAATCAAGCAATAAATGTACTATAATGTATAATGGTTGTGGTAATTAGTATTTGCTGTAATTTTGTCCTTCTCGCTTGAAAACTTTTATTTTTTGCTACCTGTGTTCTTTTACGATTACGATTGTGATTGTGACTATAAAATTTTTAATGGAAATATTATACAGCAGTCTTAAATCTGACTTACTTTTAACTATTTTACCTACATTTTTTTCAATTTAGTGTGATACCGTATTCGAGAAATAGAAAAAAAGATTATTTTTTTTGTCTAATTTTCCTTTCTTTTTGCATTATCTTTACTTTCAAAAAAAAATTTACATATATCATTAAAATATCGAAATACAACCATTCTACCAACATTAATGACTGGTAATGAAAAAATTAACAATGGTGTGTTATCATTAACCCACCTTGCAAGATTAAAGTGTATTCAAAATGCACATCAAATTAACGATATTGGTACAGCGCCTTATCATTTAGTGGAATCCGTGCTTAAAAAGAAAACTGCAAAATCCTTGAAATTGATTGAAAACAAATCAACTCAAATTATAAATGATTCAGAACCACTCTGGAGGAATTTAATTGAAAGAGATTTTTCAGATAGACCATTAAATCAGTTTACAATTAAAAATGGTAAAAAAATAAGTATACCGGCAAGAGATTTATACGATAAATACTTCAACGAAAGAGAAAATCAAAGGAAACAAGCAGCTGAAAATTTGAGACAAATAACTAGAAATTTAAATGAGTTGAAGAATAAAACAAAAATTAAGACTTTAAACCATGTAATTATACCAAATAACGTTCACAGCACCAATAGCAATAATACTAGTAATAATAATACTTTCAAAAGCACTCTATTGAAAAGAGCAAGAATGGCTAACAAATTACGTGTCAAGCACTTCCAGCAGACAAATTTGGTTAATAAACCTTCAAGAATAAAGCCACAATTTAAGCAAAATAATAAATTAAACAATATTACTGCTATAAATGCATCACAATTATCTTCTTATGGCACAAAACATGCTAAAATACGAAATTCAGCAACTGCAAAACCGTCACTCATTAATACTTCGGTAATGTCTTCAACTCCTGTTAATAAAAAAAGTTTTAAAAGAAAAGCTGATTTATCTGAGATAACTAGTACCTCCAGTAATAAAAAGACCAAACCTGATATATTAGTCGTTGAGGCAACGAAAAATTCAAATGAAAGGCTTAAAAAGTCAGATGCTTATATTTATAACAATTAGTAAGCTTATAGATTTATTAGAGTGGGTTTTCGGAGGCGGGTGGTCGTCTTTATGTTATATATTATATTTTATATTACAAGGTTTCTTATATAAATGAGTTTAAAATTGTTAGCTCTATCAAACTTTTTGTTTCTTCAATTCTCTATCTAATGAATTATCAGTTTTCCTCTTTTTATAAGATTTCACATTAAATTTAATATTACCTTTCTTATTTTCAGTACTTTCCCAATCTTTATTTTCTAATGTATTATCAATTAATCCATCATCACCCGAAATTACAATTACTTGTTTATAGGATTTAATCCTCAATCTTCCATTTAGTAAAACTTTCAAACTCCAATCTTTGAAACATTGATTTGCCCTATTTGAATCGATACCAATCATTTCCAATAGTGGCACAACATTATTAAAGTTTCTTAGATTTGAGGGTTTATCAAAGTCACACCCGCTTGAGCAAATCAATCCTCTATTTCTACATGCTCTAATTATTTGTTTAGCATTTGATATTGCTTGTGATCTATTTTTATTGCTTAAAAAATCTGTATATTTAAGTTCAAATTTTATTCCCTTTTCAACTGCAGAACATAAAGTTTTATGTTTCATGTAACATGGTAAACGATCTTGTAAGTTAAATGAAATTAAATCAATATCTAAATTTGAAATTGCCAATTGAAATGATCTTTCAGTTTGTGGTTCAACAGAAATTATATCAAATACTTGTTGAAACTTCGCTATATTTTGACATTGCGATGGATCGTCAATTTTTACCGTTATACGAGTGAAAATTTTTAGTTTATCCTTGAAATCATTGAAGTCTCTATCAATATTAATTGGATTTAATTTATTGAGATCATTTGGAATTTTTACTTTACTACTATTATTATTGTTGTTGTTGATATTACTTGATGGTTTAAAGTTTAATGCAATATGTGTGTAACCTAACTGTTCAGCAGTTGTTAAAGTTGATTTGATTTGATTTAATTGAAACTCTGATAATTTTTCTTCAAAATTATTTACTGGATATATTATATTGAGATCACAAATCATTCTAATTAATAGTCATAGATTTTTCTAGAAGATATTAGTAAAGAATCTCCATGAAAACCACCATGTGAGGACCGAAAAAAAAAATCTTTTAAATTTTCTTAGATTTGTAATGAATTTGGGTGGCGGGCGCGGTGTTTTTATTTTTGTTTCATGGTGGCAAAAAAAAACAGAAAAAGAAAACTGTTAGTTTCGGAGTTTTATAAAAAGATCATAATTCCATTTTTTTTCGTAGAATATATGGTTGTTTTGTTAGTTTGAAAGAAAAATAATTTGTGTGAAAATAAAAAAAAAATGACTACAGTTGAAAGGAAGAATGATGAATCAATGATGGATATTGGAGAACATTGCACAATATGTAGAAGGTTGGATTTTTTACCGTTTACATGTAAGGATTGCTTGAAATCTTATTGTAATGATCATAGAATAGAATACAATGAACATGAGTGTATTTTAGAGAATAAAAACAAGCTCAGGAATGAATTTTTGAAGAAGAAAATTGATATTGATCATCTGCCCCCATCAAAGTCCGTATTCCCGGATTTAGATAAGATAAGAAAAGAAGCAGAAATTAATGCTAAAACAAGGAATCCAATTGGGCAAAGACTTTCTAATTCAAATGGTAATGGAGATCTAAGTACTATTGAGGTTGCATTATTAAGATTAAAGAAATTTGTGGGCAAAAAATCATCAAATACAAGTAAAAAAATATTCCACTTTGTTAATTCGAAAAATACGAATTCAGTTGGGGCTAAAATGGTTGAAATTTCAAAATTGAAAAGAAGCGCCAAAGGTGATAATAAAATTCCTGTTAACGATAGAGTTTTCATATATTGTATTTATGTGCCTGATGACAATTCAATTCAAAAAAATGAGGAGGAAAACAGGATACCCGTTTTTGTTTCGAAAAATTGGCCAATTGGTAGGATGTTAGATAGTTGTACAGATTTGTTGAAAATTAAAAACCTTAATAATAGAGAGATTGCAAAATCTGAGAAGTTAACAATTTTTAGAAAAATTAGGTCTGAAAATGAATCCAAGGACGATGAAATTTTTATAAATATCCCAGCGAGTGGGAGAGTTTCAAAAGAAATTAAAGATGGTGATGTTGTTTACATTGTTAGAGGTGCAAATGTATAATTTTATTTAGCAGTTTATAGATTAATGAAATGTATGAAGTTTTTTCAATGATAGTAGTAATTTTATGTCGTTGTTTACAGATTACTGGAACGTACGGTGTTTTCTTGAAAGATTATAATAACTTTATTTTGTAACCTATATATCAACGAAATGTATGGAGTTCCTATAAATGATTGTAATAGTATTATTCATTACCATATTTCGTTTTTTCATCTGAATCAATATCTAAACGATCAAGTTTTTAAAAAATTACATGAACCTTTCCATTAAAGAAATACAAAAAAAAATAATTTGTTATTTATACAAACCTGATAACCTTTGATATTGAGAAATTTTTTATCAATCCATCCTTATAGTCAAATAAGTCATATTCCAAATGACGGTGCAGTAGTAATCAACTAAAAACAACACAACCCTACATCATGTCATAAACCACAAACTATGTTTACAAACATCCTTACACCCAGAATATAATAAATTTTATTCACTTCATCACTTACGAGTTTTATTTATTTTTCATCGTAATAAACCTCATTTGGTTGAAAATTTTTATTGTTTGATTAATCGAATGACATTAATGTCATAGAGAGCATAATCTTAAACTTAAGTAGCCAATTAGAAATTTCACGCAACCTAAATTTTATGGCAAAAGCAAGCCCGTTTCTAAGGTTTTCATCAAATATAATTAAAATAATGCATTTGTTTGAACTATCCTAAGTAGATTTACGAATTAAATGATCTTGAAAAAAATACGCAAGGAATTTTAAGGATCAAATTTCTCCTTTATTTCTGATTTGCAAGATTTTAATCTTTCACTGTCCGCAAAAATGTAAAAATGCACACGAAATTGGTAAATTTCGAGTAAATGACTAATTAATTATACTCATGATTTCTAACTCGTGCGCAAAAATTTTTGTTTACTGTTTTAGGGTAAATAAAATATAAAATTTATTTGTTTGGATTTCATATAATAAATGCTAAATTGAAAAATAACTATATACAGTTAAAAACAGTATGTTTTTTTTCTAAAATAATAGTAATGATAATAATAAAAAAACTGGTATGATTATATAATCTATATATTTACCTGAGGAGTGGGTGTACTTAATTGTAACTATGCTATTTAAATCTAATTGAAAAAAGAGAAATACTAATTTTTTTGATTGAATTTTTCTGACTTGTTTTATTTTAATTTTTCTTTTAGTTTATTATCTATGGTCGTGATAGTCTTTTTTTTTAATATTTGTAACTGTGAAAAAATGTAGAGAGCAGAGTACCTTATTAACCCTTTAAAAAACCAAGAGCAATAAATCCCAAATTGAAATAAAATGAACTGAAATGAAATGAAGCTAAGTAAAGAAAAGTTATTCAGTGAATCGATAACCATTTTTTGTAGTTTTCGGAAGCACATGTTGACAAAACATTCGAGACATTCGAAACATCCGTAATACTGTTTTGGTTATCATTTCTTGCAAACAGCTTGGTATTCAAATTAAGATTATTCTCATTACTGGATAGGGAAGAAAGCGACAGTCTTTCACTTATCGAGGAAGAAGCGTCTCTGTTCATGATATTATTGGAGTGTGCAACAGTTTTTGCGTTTTTTAAGGGTATACAACTCGCATTCAAGTCTAGTCTATTTGAGTCTAAATCGTTCAAAGCGCTAGTGGACGAATTCAACAGAGGAGATTCGTAAGTTAGATCCTTTAGCTGTGGAGATTTGATACTGGCCACGTTCGCCATAGGAGTAGCACCATTCTGGAACGATCTTGGGAACACCTGTGGTGTCAAGAGTGGTGAAATGATCGTGGGTATTGCAGAAGAAACGCTGGCATGTGATACACTGTTTCTGGCTGATTGTGGATATGAAGGAGAGTGGGAGTGGGAGTGGGAGTGAGAGTGGGAGTGGGAGTGAGAGTGTTGATACTGGACTGAAGGATTTGTCGACAAAGTGAAAGATGCACTTTGTTTCTGGTCTTTTTCCTTGCAGTCATCCGAGCAGTAAGCAGAGTTGCTCTGACAAATTTTGTCACAGACGATACAGTAATCTTCAAATGCTGACATTGTATGTATATATATGGTATGTGTTATATGGTATTGGTATTAGTACTGGTATTGGTATTTATAACTGTGATTGTGATTGTGATTGTGATTGTGATTGTGACCTAACGTAAGTAAAGAGTGAAAGTATATAAAACAAGTCTCTATCTATGTATTTAAATAAATATGAGTATATGAGTAAATGAGTATATGACTATGAGTATATGAGTATATGAGTATATGGATATATGGATATATGGATATATGAATAAACGAATATATGAATATATGAATATATGAATATATGAATATATGAACTTATAAATCAAACTATGAAATTCTATCAAGTGCAACGCTTTAACAAAACCAGATATATCAAATGCTATATATATACCAGAAACTGGAGGACCCAGTCATTTATATAGATTTGGGCTCTGAAACCGTCTAGTACGTGTCACAGGAAAATTTTTCAAGTACACACCGGGAGCCTTAGATCACTCAGGCAATTCGCTTTGCACCATGTGGGTTGCACCGCCTGAGCAAAATTGTGGTAGCAAAGAATAAGATTCCATGCGCCACTCCGCCGTCCTAGCCATGGCTGCCGCCAGTGGTTTATTTATATCTCCGCAAGCCCCGTTGCAGTCCACTAGCCCTGGCCCTTGCCCATTGCTGATACTGGTAACCTGTTCCATGATTCGAAGCACTCCTACCGGACAGGACGTTGTTGGCACAAAATTACCCCCAACACTGGCGGTACACTAAATGGGAAAAGGCTGAGTGTTCCCCTATACATCATTTTCCATACAAAGAGTATCGTCTGTGATTTGTAGCTGTGGATGTGCAAATCATATCCTGACAATCGTAGTCTCCTCATCCGCAACTACCATTTAATGGGGGGTATGTAGTGTAGCTCAACACACAAAGAATTGTTGTTTTTACTTTTTAATATCAACTGTTTAGGACACCGTATGTTTAAGTGCAATTAGCTGTAGCAAAGATGCTTTGTTGCTTTGCTATGCTACAAGTGCTGAGTGCTGGCTGCGTTTACGCTATTGTCTCACATGTGTTATGGTTTTTTCAATTCCCGTTTCACCAGATAATTTTTTTCATTGCTGAGTGTTTCACTGGGACTTGTTGAATCTTGAAACAACAAACAATACGCCATCCCCAGCTATTAGTTATAGACGTTATCTCCATGATGTTGTCTACAGGCGGTTTTTTACGTTTACACTATTGTTCTCTATATGTGTTGAAAGTAAATTTTTTATGTAGATCATGTATGTCATGTATGTCATGTATGTCATGTAATTATGGACTTGTGGAACTGATGGGTCTGATGGATCCATGGACCTGGTGCATTTGATGGGTTACAGAATATTCTGTTGGCCATTGGCTACTATCGGCCAGTCAGCTAACCAGTGCAAACTAGAATGTTAGCAACTTCGTGTGATTACTATTTCGATTTTCATGATGTTTTACACACCATTTTACCCATCATGGAAAATCATAGTTTGAAATGGTCTAGAGTTGACATCGACATCAAGCAAACGGATCAGTTTCAAGTCACCATATATACCATACTGTAAAAAATATCCATCATCTTGGGAACTGGTCAAGTATCAAAGCCATGAATTTTGATACTAGTACTACGAAATTCTTCACATGCCTGAACAATCCGCGACGAATGAAAAAATTTCGGCACCTTGTCGATTATAATAAGTAATCCGCCACTGTTTGAATCCGTGTAATATAGGCACTTTATCGCATTTTAGAGCTTGCCCCTTTTTCAGTTGCAATATTGACCGCATGTGCGGTTTATTTTTTCGTGTACTTGTCATCTTATGAATGGCTTACGTTTAATATTTTCACACTATGATTAATAAAATTCATATACGATCCAGTCTCCAGTCTCCAGTCTCGGGTGTCTCGAGGATCTGTGGGTTAATTATCTACCATAGTGTTGAAAATGAGATGATTATTTTTTTTTTTTTTTTTGAGGTTAGGTTTCTGGTTCTGATTTGTGAACATCGATATATGGAGTCTCACTCTTGTGGTGTCAGTGCCACGATATCATAACAAAATATCTACTTCTACTTCACTATGTCGGTAACTAAAAGATACACAAAATAATATTATTGACTGAATCCGTATAAAACTTCCGTAACTTCCATAACTTCCATAACAATATACAAAGCCTCGAATTAAAGATCTTTTTTATATTTCAATTGGTTCAATGCTAGAATTATTTTTTGCCTATGTGATGATGTAAAAACAGATCATCAATTTCACAATATCTATAAATAAAACGGTGTTTAGGATATCGGTTTAATCAAGTTCTTTTATTAGTATCGCTGTTTGTTCTGGAATACGGTGCCTGCGAAAATGACCAATGTTCCAGACTAAAGTGCAAGGTACAAAGTGTTAAATGTCTAAGCACTTTGTAATTCAGTGATTTGCAGATTTACAGGTTACTATGTTGGTAAGTTAACATATTTACATGCCAACATGTTAACATACCAACATGAAATAAATGAACTAGGCACGCTTCTCATGGAATTTTCTAGATGTTTGAAAATTTTCAAATCATGGCCGCACAGTTCCCTGTTACCGAATGTGGAAAGCCACTACCTGTAAACATCCCTACACCTCTATTCTAGATTTTGATTTCTTCACCAACTAATTAGGAATCTGATGAAAAAAGTATCGATAAAATTATAAGCCTAAGATCATAAGTAGATAGTTACAAAAAACAAAGTATAGAACACGAAATATAAAGCGCAAATCATAAGACATACAATATAATTTTAGCATTATTACCACATTCTAATATACGTCACTATCCTTTACTTTATTTAGAATACTTAATTTTACGTAATTATCCATAAACATTCTTCGAGAAAACGTCATAATATATTTTTCACTCCTTATTAAATACACATATTTTTTTTTTCTAGAACCAGGATCATAAATTCGTTATGTACTCTAAATTTACACAATCAATAAGTAAAAGGATTTTCTCACCTATAGTATCACAGTCAATTAAGAAAACTGGTTTCAAACATTTTCATACTACAATAATTTCACTGAATGATAAGGATCTTAATAATGAAAACTCAGAGTTAGTTGAAGTTGAAAAAATTCATCCTGCTCTTTTGAAAAAAGCAGAATTACTAAAAGACGAATTAGAATCACTGGAAAAAAAAATTTCAAACAGCAAAGATTTTAAAGTCGATGATTCAAAAAAATTTAATAAGCTAACAAATATTGTAAGTATCTATGATAATTTTCTTGATTTGAAGAATGATTTTGATGAATTAATTGCCATGAAAGAAAACGATCCATCATTGAGAAAGGAAGCTGAACTAGAACTAAAATCAACAATACCCGAACTGAATATTTCGATTTCAAAACTTAAATTAAAACTTTTGCCATCACATCCGTTTGCAGATAATAAGACAATCATTGAATTGAGACCTGGTGCTGGTGGCCATGAAGCAAATATTTTCACCGAGGATTTATTGGAAATGTATACAAAATACTGTCAATTACATAATTGGAATCATGAATTGATTTCCAAAACCGCTCATGTCTCTGGCTCAGGTATAGTTGATGCAACACTGATTATAAATGAGCCTGGCTCCTACGATAGACTAAGATTTGAAGCTGGAGTTCACAGAGTCCAAAGAATTCCCGAGACTGAAACAAAGGGCAGAGTTCACACCTCAGCATCTGGTGTTATAGTTTTACCCAAAATTGAAGAGTCAGTTAACAACCCAAACTTGAGGAAATTCGCACCAGGTGAATTAAGAATTGATGTTATGAGAGCAAGTGGTTCCGGTGGTCAACATGTTAATACAACAGAGTCCGCAGTTAGAATAACTCATTTACCCACAGGTATAACAGTCAACATTCAAGATGAACGTTCTCAACATAAAAATAAAGATAAGGCAATGTCAATTATTAGAGCAAAATTGGCCGAAAAAGAGTTAAGAGAAAAGGCTGAAAAGGAACGAAATGAAAGAACTGGCCAAGTCTCTTCGGTTGATAGAAGTGATAAAATTAGGACTTATAATTTCCAACAAAACAGAGTTACTGATCACAGGTGTAATTATACTTTATATGATTTAGAAGGTTGTATGAATGGCGAAAGATTGGATGATATTATTGATCATGTTGAAAAAAAGGAAACTGATGATAGATCGTTAGAACTAATCAATCAAATAGAAAATGGAAATGATTGAATTAGATTCGTTAATAGAGTAGATCATGTAAATATTTATTTATAATAAAAATTAAGAGATTAAATTACGTCGATCGTCGGAGCTTAGACCTCTTTTTTTTTTTTTGAATCTCGCTCAGTTCGACAAATTCTGTGTAATTGTTCTAGGATGGCAAAATTTATAGAAGTATACCGTTGTTATTATCGTAATCTCTTTCTGATAAAGCAAAAGCATAACTCATAACAAAATGTCAATTCCATCAATTGAAGATGCTAGAAGGGCAACAGAAAAGAAAGATTATGCAACTGCTGAACGTATCTACTTAGAACTTCTTAAAATTGATCCATCAAAAATGGATCTGGATACGAGATCAAAATCAGAGAAAATTGTTGAGCTACAAGAATCGTCTATCATAGAACTAAGTAAAATTTATCAAACACAACAAGATGAAAAGAAATTAATTGATCTTATTACAAAATCTCGTGAAATTATGCGTGGTTCATTTGCGAAATCAAAGACTGCCAAAGTTATCAAAAGTTTACTAGATATCGTTGAACAAACCCATAGTTGGGAAAAGTTAACAAAAAATTCATCAATTGATTTGAGTGTTAAAATCACTCAAGAATGTATTGATTGGTCAGTTGAAGAAAAAAGAACATTTTTAAGACAGTCATTACAAGTCAGGTTATCTGCCCTATATTATAAAAAACAAAGCTATCAAGATTCCTTAAAAATTATAAATCTTTTATTAAGGGAATTTAAGAAATTAGATGATAAATCATCACTTGTGGATGTTCAATTATTAGAATCAAAGAATTATTTTCAATTAAAAAATTTCGCAAAAGCAAGAGCAGCTTTGACTTCTGCAAGAACCTCTGCAAATTCAATTTATTGTCCAAATGGCACCCAAGCAGAGCTAGATTTAATGAGTGGTATATTGAATGCCGAAGATAAAGATTTTAAGACTGCTTATTCTTACTTCTATGAATCTTTTGAAAATTATCAATTACATGAGACATTATCAAGTGATGAAGATGATAAAACAATTAAAGTTTTAAAATATATGCTATTGTCTAAAATTATGATCGGTAAAATAGACGAAGTAAAAGTTTTATTGGGACAAAAAAATAGTGCACCATACGTTGATAAGAAGGAAATTGAGGCAATGAAATCCGTTTCGGAGGCCTATTCTAATAGATCATTAAAAGACTTAGAAATTTGCTTAAAAAATTATAATACGGAATTAACATTGGACCCAATCATTAGATCTCATTTGTCAGATCTATATGATTCATTATTTCAACAAAATTTACTAAAATTAATTGAGCCATATTCATATATAGAAATTAATCATATCTGTGCAATGATTGGTTTGCCAAAAAATGTTATTGAATCTAAGTTAAGTAATATGATCTTAGACAAAGTTTTTTATGGTGTTTTAGATCAAGGTAATGGTTGGTTGATTGTGTATGATGAACCAAAAAAGGATCAAACGTATGATTTAAGTTTAGATATTATCAAACATATGTCAAGTGCTGTGGACCTATTATATGAGAAAGCCTCATTGTTGGATTAATTTTTTTATGTTTTTTTATATAGAGTTTTGTTAAATATTAAATTTTTTGTTAAACTACAAATTCTATTCTATATATGTATTTAAACATAAATACCTTTACTTGTTTCACCAAACAATGTACAACTAACATCAGCAAATTGTTGTAAAAATGGTTTCAAATTATTTGTTGTTGATAAAATTTCGTAAAATTTATATTTATCGTCCGCTAAAATATTAACCAAGTCAGCAGCTTGTGAAACCAATAATTCATTATTCAAATTTCTGTATCCAATGAGCATATCAAATAAAGTTGAAAAAATGGTCGGAATGTATATACGCCTTAACTCATTATAAAGTTCCAAATCTTGTTCGGGAATTGAATCATCTTGAATTAATTCAAAAAACCATGTTTTTAGTAATTTATGCAAAGATTCAGACAGTTCTAACACAAGGTTCAATTTTTCGACTTCATCCGAGATTTTATTAATGTCTTCTTTAAATTCATTAATTTTTTTAAAAGCAGAAATTAAATGTTGATATTGTACTAGTTCACTAAGTTTATATTTTGAAACAATATATTCATTATATTCATCATTTTCGTTAATACTATTTTTTAATTGATAATCTTTAATTAATTCTGGTACGATAACTGTATCTAAAAATTCAATCGATGAACCAAGCTTACCAACTGTTAAAAATCGTCTTAGAAGCATAATAATGGATTCTATGGAATCTGAAACCATTCCTGAATCATAAAACCAATATAACGAAGTATATAACTTTTTATCAACTGATGTAACTTCTGTAGTTAATAAAACTTCTGATTGAGTTGGATAAGATGACTCAGTTTCACTGAAAGCTTTCGAAACGGTTGACCTAAATACAGCCTCTAAAGGCAATTCAAGCTGACGAATAGAACGAATCTGTATTATACGATCACTATGTTTAAATTCATAATTATAAAGAATAGATGAGTAAATTTCAACTAATTCGTTATCATTTGGTATAAATGAAACATAGGTTGGAATTTGTTCATATGATTTATAGAGTATCAATCTTAAAATATATGCTTTCAAAAGTTTTGAATAATCTAAATCGTTTATAATTTCTTCACCATAAATTAATTGTAATATAATTGCCAAATGGGCTAAAATTCGTAATAAGAATGATTTACCCATTAATTCATTTTCAATTGTTGAGTCTGCCGTTAATAGGTTATCCAAAGATTTAATAGTATTTGCCATTAATGATTTAACATTATCTGAAATTAATGATCCCATCAAGACTCTAATAGAATGCTCACTTTCCTTTTTAATTTCAATATTTTCATCAAGGGCTAAATTATTTAGTACCGCATTTATTGAATCTGCAGACATTGGTGGTTTCGGTAATTTGGAAATCATATTAACTTCTGCAAATAATTCCAAGGACTGATAACATTGTAATAGTTTAGTTTCAATTTCATTTTGGAATATATTATTTAAGTATAAATATAATTTTTCTTCCCAGTTTGAAGCTAATTTACATGAAGATATAAAATCACCACATAAAACACCATAACATGCACTTTCACAAGACGATGATAATGAATTAGATTTATGTAATGATGAAGCCAATTGATAAACAGTTCTTCTCCATAGAAGTTTATGTTTAATACCTAGTGCCTTAGAATTACCTGAAAAGTCATCTAAATCGATGACTGGATCAATATGATCTTGTAAGCCAGATAAAATTAATGCAAAATTCCAATTATTGGATAGCTCGCAGAGTACATTCAGTTCTTTTGAGTTATTGGTTAACAATAGCTTAAAAGCTTTTTTGTAAAAAAATGAATCTTTAAGTTGATCTTCTTCATTGATTTCGGAATTCGTTCTCAATGGAGCATCCATATCTAAAGTTTTCACTAATTTAGGATTTCTTGAATTTGATTGAAGATCAATTTTAGTTTTTAACCATTTATTGCTTTGTAAATCTTTAATATCAATATCATTTTGTGAAATATTTGGTAAATCTAAGTTGAAAGTCTCGGAAAGATTTTTGATTATTGTATGAAGTTGCAATAATGATGTATCGCTAGACAAAATTTTATCTTGTAAAATAGATGTTGAAGAATATTGGGAGACATCATCCAAATCGATTTTAGTATCATGTTTCTGTTGTAAATTATTATTAAATTTAACCTCTAAAAGAGCTTCCAAAAGAGACCAAAATTTACTTTCTAAAATCCAATTTTCTAGAATCTCACTTTGTTCTAAATTTATGTTATCATTCTCCATTTCTCCTTCTTCATAAATTGAAACTAATTGTTGATAACTTATATTTTTAAAACCAGAGGCTACGTCTTTTAATTGCTGACTTCCAAAATTAAGTCTGAAATCTTTTAGCACTCTTGCAAAACTGACATGTATGTTGTCATCCTCAATTTGAAGATCCATGCTGTCGTGATTCGTAGTCATTTTTCATTTAAATTAGCTTTGGTAATAAATATTCATGTCTATTGAAAAAAATTGTTCCAAAATGGTAAACAGCCTCCTGTTAAAGACACAAGTACGGATCTGGCAGTCCAAACGCCAAATATATACATCTGTGCACCTGATGGGGCTAATGTGAACACCTCGTTGATTTTGGAATTTTAATATTTGTCTATCGATCACTTTCAAGGAGTCCACTTCAAGTGAAGATAAGTTATTGCACAGGTTTAAAGGACAATGGTTGAAGTTTCTCTTACTGTTGGAAAATTAGACGCATCTTTGGCATTATTGTTGACCAAAGATCATCATTTGATCGAATTTCCCACTATTTTATTGCCTGATGGAATATCGTCAGGTTCTATTGTGAAAATTAATTGTGAAAGAGATTTAAAAAAAGAGAAAGAGGAAAAGGAACAATTTTCTAAATTACAAGAAGAAATTTTTGATACGTTTGGTAAGCATGAGCCTAAAGATCCTATCTTAAAAATTGTTAATATTACGCAAACTTCGTGTGTCCTAGAATGGGAACCATTAAATTTGGGTACTGCTGAATTAAAATCTTTAACGTTATATAAAAATGGTTCAAAATTGGGCCCGATTAAAAATCCATTTCAAAAGAAAAATATTAAATTTAGTGGATTACCAGTTGATACACCATATAAATTTCAATTGAAAATGGAAACAACATCAGGTATTTACCATTCAAATACAATTGAATTGAAGACGCATAAAATGACAGATTTAAGTGGTATCACTGTTTGTATTGGTGATATTGATTATTCAAAAGAAAAGTTCACTTTGAAAGACATTGAAGAAGCAATTGCGAGTATTGGTGCTAAACCATATTCGACAACCGTTAAAGTTGATACCACGCAATTTGTGTGTACCGAACCAAAAGGTATTGAATATGAAAAGGCAAAGAATATGAATATTCCTTTGATTAGACCGGAATGGTTGAAAGCTTGTGAATTGGAGAGAAGAATAGTTGGTGTTAATAAATTTTATTTAGAATCTGAAGACCCAATTTGGCAACACAAAGATTTTTGGAAGCCTATTGATAACCCAAAATATTCAGAAACCTTGCCCATTTCAGTTGAAGAATCTAAATCAGAGGAAAATGCTGTACCAGTTCCAATAATTGAAGAACCTAAGCCAGAAGAGCCAACTGAAGAAACACTTGAACAAGTTAAGCCGGAAGAATCATCAGAGGAACCATCAGAACAAGCGAATCCTGAAGAACCAATTGAAGGAACACCAAAACAAATGGTTCCAGAAGAACCAATCGAAGCAGCGCCAGAACTTGCGGATATAAAAGAGGAACAGACTTCTGAGCGTAACCCAAAAGAATCAGCGACTGAAGAACAAGCAACTGAATCTAAAAAAGAAGAGCTAGTTGGTGAAAAGATAGAAACAGACTCAAAGGAAGAATTTACGGAGGAGCCAATTGCAGAAAAACCAATTGCAGAAGAATCAATTGCAGAATCATCAGAAATTGCAAATCCTGTTGAAGAAAAAAAGCCTGAAGAATCAGTGCCAGTGCTATCGTCCGAAGACGATAAGCAAGAACCAATAGCATCAGAACTTGATTCCAATATAGAAGAAGATAATCCAGTGCCGGAACAAGAAATGAAAATCGATAATCTTTCCCAATCAACCGAAACTGAACTAACAGAAGCAGAAGTTGAAACTGAAGGAAAAAGTGTTGAAACCACCAGTGCTGTTAATGGTAATGATGGAACTGCCATTGTTAATGGTGATAGGGAAGAGGAAGATGAAGAACCTGAAGATTTGGCAAATGGAGAAACTGAGGTTGAAACATCAGCTGAATCAAAACCAAATAATTCCTCCCTCAACAAATCCAAAAACAAGAAGAAAAATAAGAAGAAAGGGAAGAAATGAGACTTCTTAGCTTGATATACTATTATTCTTTATATCTATTTGTATTGTTTTTTTTATTTAGAAATTAAATAAATTTTAAGTATGTTTTTAAGATAATAATAAATTAAATCATTGTTCAAAATATATAGAAGTTAAATTTTAGTAAATAAGAGTACATAGTATAATTAAGAATCACCAAATAATCTTCTAACCCTTCTTAGAATTGAATCCTTTTCAGGGTCATATGGGTGATCTTTTGAAGGTATTTCTAAAATTGCAGGAAATGGGTCAGTAAATGAATCAACTTCCAGTCTAATTTTATCAGCCAAATGTTGGTTAATTAATAAAATGGCAATATCATCTCTTTTAACATATTCATTAAACAATTGTAGTAAGTCTTCATTTTTAATATCTTCGTCGCAAACTTGAAAATTCTTTTCCTTACCAACTTCGTTCGTCACTTGCCCAATACCGGCCAATAGCATACCTGTAATGGTATCTTCATCACCAAGAGCGGCTATTAGGGTTCTATGTTTGGCTGACTCTGCTTGAGAAGACATTTTTTGCAGTTATAATAAATGATTAATAATAATATATTAATCCTAGTGGTATATATAAACTCTTATCCGTAATCATGGCTGAAAGAAAGTTAAGCAGCCATTTCGGGGGTAGTTATTGGAAGCACGACACATAATTGGCAGATATTTAGTTAAGAGAAAAGAAAATCATCATGAAATTTGAATATTTTTAAACAGAGAAATCCAATGGAGTTAAGGAAATTTCAATTTTTTTAAACCTAAATTAGATGTTAAACCATATTATGAATAGACTTTCTATTAAAAATTTTGCATATTGCGGTTTCAGTTTCACACATTATCGTGGTTTACATAATACTAGAAATTTATTAGCAGGACATTCGAAATGGGCTAATATCAAGCATAGAAAAGCTGCAAATGATGCTGCAAAAGCTGCTGTTTCCTTTAGGATGTCACGTCAAATTCAAGTTATGGCAAAAATGGGTGGGAGTGACTTATCTCAAAATATTATGCTTGCAAATGCAGTTGAAAAGGCCAAAAGTATGAGTATCCCCAAAAAAGTTATTGAAGCTGCAATTAAAAGAGGTACGGGAGAGCTGAAAAGTACTGACAAAATGGAAACAGTTATTTATGAAGGTTTAGGACCTGGTGGTGTTGCAATTGTTATTGAAGCTATTACAGATAATAAAAATAGATCAATTGGGTATGTTAGACCATGCTTTAATAAATTTAATTTAAATATGACGCCAACATTATATATGTTTGAGAAAAAAGGTGTTATTATTTTAGATGTTGGAAAAAAAGGATTTGATGATGTTTTTGATGAATTTCTAGAAATCGGATGTGAAGATATTAATGAAATTGAAAAAGATGAAGAAGACTCTGCACCTGGTAGTGCAGAATTAAGTGAAGATGAAAAAGAGGGTACATTAGTGGAGTTAATAACGGATCCAAAGGAATTTGGTAAAGTTGCCAATGAAGTTAAGGATAAATATAAGATTAAAGAAATGAATATTTCTTATATTCCATTAGAAGATATGATGGTTGAAATTAAGGATGAAGACACGAAGATAAGTTTCGACAAATTTATGGGATTGTTAGAGGATATCGAGGATGTTACCCAAATTTATACTAACATGAAGGAACAAGATTAGAAAATAACTTGCTGTATCCACATATGGAATTTAGAAACACGTCCTGTAAATATATATTTTTTTAACTGTGAGTTATTGATTCAAATCAGTGATTGATACTATAGGGTTTAAAATCTGTTAAATAAAGTACTAATATGATAAATATAATGTAGAATAATAAAAATTGTTCCAAATTTATAATTTATATTTTTTATTTATTTATAAATAAACGTAATTTTAATCAAACAATAATAAGCTATGAAAATAAATAGTAGAGAATTCAAAAAAAATAACAGAAAATCAATCAACTAATTAATTGCCGATTTATTTAATCTTTTTTAGCTAAAGCTTCTTCAAGTTTTTCGTCAAATTTTGGGTTTTCTCTACCTAATCTTAAAGTTTTATCGCCGAATAACTTCTTTGTTGAAAAGTAAGCAGCAGAACAACAAACAACGAAACAAGCGGCGTATAATGGGTATAATTCAGGTGGGACACGGAATAAACTCATTTGAGTCTGAACAAAAAAAGATAAAGGGAAACAGTTAGTTAGTATATCTTATAAAACGGAAAATTAATAGGACAAGAGATTTAATATTAACAATTAAGAAGGTCATTTGAGGTTTAAATGCTATTAAACAATTTGAAACATTTCTTGCAAACAAGAGAACTAATAAAAATATCCTTAATATAACGTGATTAGTTTTACAATCAACATATATGATATTTAATGGTCAATTCTAGGTAAATGAATAATAAAACTTTATAAGTATAACTAAAGCGAAAACAATTTCACGTAATTGAACATTAAACACGAAACATCGATTGAATAAATAATTGATTTTTCTTCGAAGTAATCAAGTAGATCTTGTCAAATTCTATATGAAAAGAAGAATGAATAAACTTACGTTGTTGAATCTTGGAGCAGAAGGTCTCATTGTGTATTGGTTTGTGTATATAAAGATCTGTATGAACAGAAGGTTTGATTAGATTATAGGTTAAAAGAATACAGATACAATTAAGCTTAATCACACACAGAGAGCTGAGAGTTTTGAGGAACCGAGAATCAGCCACTGGCCAATGAGAATAGCCAATTTCTCAATTTTGACTGGTTATGAAGCCCTGTTATAGTTCAGATATGGGACGATTTTTTAAAGAAATATGCACGTTAAGAATAATGACAGTCAGAGTCACGTGAAGTAGCTAACACATCCGTGCACTTCGGATTTCTTCCTACGACGTTTCGATTTGAATCGACCAAAAAATGGAAAAATGTTTAAACAACAATATTTCACCTGTTTTATGTTAGTCTACTCGTCAACCAAATTGGCTTTTGCTTTAACTACAGGTAAAGCACAGCGCCACTACCTTAACAGGTGAATAATTTTTTTTGAATACATAAATAAAAATCTATAGGTTGCATATTATCGGACAGCTATTTTTATAATAATTTTCGTCCTTCGTTATACCGATATCTCTCCTACACACTGTTACTACCTTTCGACTAATTTTAGAGGCAAATTGATTGGGCCCATAAAATTACCAAATTTATTTCATACATTTTGCAACGATGAATACAAGAAAAAATAATAACAAATCTACACAATCTTCAGCGTCGTCCTCATCTTTTAATTCGCAATTATCCTCTCCAAATCAGTTCACTTCGAATAATAATATGCTAAGTCCTCATGAATTTGAAATTTCTATTAAACATATGAATGATCGTCTATATTATAGTTTATTAAAATCAATTGGTAGTTCTGCGACTATTACATTAGCTTCTGATAATAGTCACAGTAGCGGCAACAAAGTTACAGGTATTTTACATACTGTTAGTGAGTTAAATGCCGATGGTGCATTTTCGATCGTTTTGAAATATCCGGTTTCCGATTTAACGGTTTATAATAATGAAACTTTAATTATTTATGATAAGGATATTTTACTTTGTGATTTCAAGAATATCGATTTTAATCCAAATTTTGAACGAAATTCTGAAATTAACACTAACAATAATAATTTTAAAAACTCAAATGATTCTAAAAAAGGCTTCAGAACCGATACTGATATATCAGGTAATAAAATTATTAAAGAACGTGAATTGCAAAAATGGTCACCCGATGAAGGTGATGATTTATTGCCTTCTTTGGATGATGATATACCAAGCTCAGGTAATCATTGGGATCAATTTGAGGTTAATAAATCAAAATTTGGTATAGAATCAACATATGATGAAACTTTATATACAACCAAAGTTTCCACTGACGCTCCTGATTTTCAGGAAAGGTTGAAAGAAGCTGATCGCCTGGCTAAAGAAATTGAATCGCAAGGTTACAATGGCAATATGCATTTGGCTGAAGAAAGAGGTATTCAAGTTGATGATAGTGGTGTTGATGAAGAAGATAAATATTCGGGCGTTTTAAGGGAAAATAAAGCAAATGAAAAATTATTAATGGGCATGTTGAAAAGTAATATATCAAATTCTAAACCTATCCCAGCTTTCAAGCCGGCAATACCTGGCCAATATGTTCCTCCTAACCAAAGAGCTGCTCAATATCATCAAGATCCAGCTGTTATATCTTCGTCTGCAGCTTTGCCACCAAAACCTAAAACTTCTACTTCTCCAACATCATCAGCATCTGCATCAACCTCTTCAACAACGACATCTGTCACTACTAATACTAAATCTCAATCAACCAAATCCAATAATAATCCAAACACTATTCCAAAAAAACCCGCAACTTCAAAACCATCCGAGTCACAGAGTATGAAAAAAGAAATTGAAGATTTGAAGAAATTTTCAACAAATCTTAAAATCTCAAGCGAAATGCCCTCTGATGTTGCCTCAATTATTAATAAGGATAAAATTGAACACTTATCTTCTTTTGTTCCATCGCCCAAACCTACCACAATCCCTTCAACAGTTAATGGGCAACAATCATATCGAACTGCAAATCAACACCCACATCCACCTGCGCCTCTACAATTACAACATAAGCATCATCAATCACATCAACATCCAATCCAACAATCTCAAATGAGCTCGCCTATGTTAAATCAATTCCAACAGACTGCGCAACATAATTATTCGATCAATCAAAATCCACAACAACAACATCAACAACAGCAAAATACATCTTACCAACAGCGTCATAAAAGAAATGTTGTTTCTTTTTTTGGTACAAGTAGGATTCCATCTGAAGATGGACCTCCTAGAAATGTTTTAAACTTGACATTTAATATTTTAATCTCAGCAAAAAATGAATTTATAGAGAAAAATAGGAATAATAAGGATATTTTAGAAAAAACTCTAATTATTCCGATCGATAAACCATTTAATACACAACCAGTTTGGCCCAAAACAATTGATAAACCATTTGAAGATTTCTTCTCTAAAGAGGAAGAAATGCCACCACAAGTTATGAATACTATGCCAAGAAATATATTCCCAATGATGAATCCTGCTCCAATGGTTATGTCACCACCTATGATGGATCAACATCCACAAACCTCGCATAATATGCCATCGCATAATCCTTACCAAGCTTATAATACCATGCCAGCAGCAAATCCTTACATGTATCCATTCCAGATGCCAATGGTTATGATTCAACAACCTGTTCCTGGCCAAAATTATTCCTATGTTCCTCCCGTTTATCAACCAAATGCTCATATGCCGGCCCATATGCAGCATGGTGGTAGTAACAATGGTAGAAGATTCCATCAGAATCACAATAATAAGCATGTTAGCAGCAATAACTTTAGGTAAACTTAAATCTTTATAGATTATCTTTATAATTGTTAAGAATATAAAATCAAAATTGTCGAATTATCGTAAATTGCACCGCCTTTTAATGGGATTTTTTTTTTTTTTTTTTTAAGAAAGTTTTTAACATTTTTCATAGGCAAACTTCTTTTTTTCAAACACTAAGTTCATTTTTAATAATGTCAGAAGATCCAAAGCTATATCGTACTTTAGGCCCAATATATATTTCGTCAATTCAGCCGCTATTGAATAGAGAAAATCTGTATGAATTGTATAAAATTAAGACAATCATATCAATAACTAAGTCATCAATACCAGATATTTATACAAGAACTGATTCCCCATATTTAAATTTACACATACCGATTGATGATTTACCAACAGAAACAATTCTCCCATACGTACCAAAAGTAAATGAATTAATTAATCGAACTATTTATAAGCCATCAACAAATCATAAGGAAAAGCCAAAACTTACAAATGATGCAGTTTTAATTCATTGTCAATCTGGTACATCAAGAAGTGTTACATTTGTGTGCGCTTATTTCATGAATAAATTCAATTTATCTTTGGACCATGCACTCCATGCAATCCGTAGAAATTACCCAGACCGTTTATTTCAGCCAAATGAAGGCTTTTTAGAGCAATTACAAATATATAAAGATTCAAATTATATCACAGATTTGAATGAATTACGCAAAAAGAGCGCACATTGGCGTGCCTATAGGATGCGTTATTTAATAAAGCCTGAAAATACTGATTATTTATCATTTGGTGAAGAAGGTCTTAAAAATGAAAATTGGTTTGGTGTTAAGTGTGATAAATGCCGTTGTTTATTGGCAAGTTCTGAAGTGTATATTCCGCATGAACCACCTTTTGATAAGGATGATAAACAACTGTATTTTGTGAAAAATGCTTATAAGAGTAAAAGAGTGATTGATGCACAAATAGGTCAGTCTGAATGCTCACATATTTTTATAGAACCTTTAAATTGGATGAAAGATAAATTAATAGATGGAGATTTGGAAGGCAGATTGGACTGTTATAAATGTGGGAACAAAGTGGGTGCTTGGAATTGGAAAGGTGAAAGATGTAGTTGCGGTAAATGGATGATTCCTGCAGTTCATTTATTGAAGAATAGAGTCGTACAAGTCGATAAAGATAATAAATTAATCTTAAAAAGTGATCTTAGAGCAGTTTAATATTACACTTGTTATATAGAATATAAAATATTAATATCATTTATTCGATGGTCATTTCAAAGTCAGATCCATTTGAATCTTCAATGACCGATGTATCACCTGTTGATTGTAATACAGTATTGGAATTCACTGAAGATGGTGTTGTTAGATTCGCCGATTCTAGATTAGCATTTCTTCGACCACCACTTGAAACACGAGTGAATGCACTTTCTGCAATGGATACAGATCTTTCACCACCTAGACGTGCCAATTTATTAACAGTACTTTCTATCATACTGTGGTCATCTTGGTATTCTTCAAATGCCATAAAGAACCTCTCATCATTACCATTATCGATCCGTCGATCACCATCTTCTCCATCCTCGTGGAAACTACTATGTAGAACATTCTCAAATCTGCCATTTTCGGGTATTCTTGTATCAACACTGCTTCCAATTTCATTATTCTCATTGACATCACTATAATCCCCACTTCCTAAAATATCATGGTTAGATAATTCCGCATCCAAGTCTCTTTCAAATATAGTACTATTGATAAACCGACTATGTGTAAAATGATTAACTGCTTCATCTTCATTTTCCCCGTAAACATCGTCAATCGCCATATTTCCAACATTGTCATCATCACCTTCTTGATCAACTTCTTGATGATCTTCTTCGCTGTTGTCATCTGTGAGAAGGCCAGTTCCACCAGCAGCACCGCCAATATTTTCATGCATTAAATTACTATGTTCAATAATATTACTTTCATCACCAGCTATATTGTCTTCGTTAATTTCGTCTTCATAATCATTGCCAATTTCAGCAGAAATTCCATCTCCTTCCTCTACTAATTGTGACAATGTTTTTTCAATGCCAGTAGGTTTCAAATATGAATAACCAAAGGCATTGATATCTTTCATTTCTTCCAATCTTTTACCGATTTCTAAACCTAATTGATCCATTGAAGTACCCTTCGAATTACCACCGCAACCTTCAATGATACTACAGGCATGCAATGAAAGAGGAGTTATATTTATAGGACCGGGATGTAATGGGGTATAAAATGAGAGTGGAGGGTAATCCATTTTTCTATTTGCAATTGCCGGTTGTTGATGTTGTTGCTGTTGTTGAATGTTACTATTATTATTAATATTATTCGGATCAATTGTTCTAGCATAAAGGCGATGATCTGTTTGTGTATTTGCAGAATTAATCCAAATTGTTCGAACATCATTGGGTATAAGATTAGGCAGATACATTATTAAAGTTCAAGTGATATTAATGGATTCACCGTGAATAAGTTATTAACAGAAACAATGGAAATTATCTGAATGTGAAGATGAAAATGGAAATAGTTTGTTGATGCGGCCCCGTTTATTCGAATTTCCCCTTTTGGATTATAGAAGCGATATGAAGGAAAATTAAGCAAAGAACAAGAAAATTAAGTATATTTACAGTCTGGTAACAAATTATAAGAGAATAGGAGAATTGGTAATGTATGTAAATAATGAAAATGTTTTATAAGAATAATAAGGTTTGCGATTTGTTTGAATAAATCATTCAAGTTTCTTTTCTTCAGAGTCACCAAAAAATCTATCCCATTGACCCTGCTTGTGTAACATAGCTAACACTAAAACTGCTGGTAATTGCCAAATAGAACTCCAAAATGTCTTTTTAGCATACACGTTAGCTAATGTAATATCATTAGCTGATGGGCCACCTTTAGCAATTGTAGCTTTAGAATAATTTTTTTGTTGCTGACGCCAGAATTTAAATGCCATAAAAGTCATCCAAAAATTTAAAATAGAAGAATCTAAAACAAAATAATTATCGCAAACCCCAAAATATGACATAGCAAAACAAATTGGGAACATTAGTAAAGAATATCTTAATGCAACTCTAGCATTTAATTTTGGATTGACAAAAGCGGTCATCACATAACCTGCTCTCTTATACTCATCTTTAATATTGTGACTTAAAGAATTAAAATGTGGGAACTGCCAAGCATATAATAGTAGAGCTAGACACCAAGCACCGGGGTCTGCAAGTGATGAGCAAGCTGCCCAACCCATTAATGGAGGTATAGCACCAACAAGAGCACCAACCCATGTATTTAAAATAGATTTTCTCTTTAGAGAAGTGTATATCCATGAATATAAAACAATGTTCGACAGACCTAAAGCGGCAACAGTAGGATTAACACCAAAATATAAAATAGTACAACCAATGGAGCCAGTGATAGCAGCAAATGTATATGCTTCTTTAGGTTTAATTAGACCTGTAACAACAGGTCTAGCAGAGGTTCTCACCATTTGGGAATCAAAATTTGGTTCACGGCCCATGTTGATGGCATTTGCGGCTCCTGAAGCCATCAAGGTACCAATAGTTAAGAATATAAAATGAGCAATATTCGTCGAATTTGGTGCCAATGCATAAGAACAAATAGATGAAAGCATAATTAAAAAAGTTAAATGTGGTTTAGTTAATGTTAAATATGGATCTGTTAATTGTCTTAAAGTTTTTTTCTCTCCTTGAAGGTATTGTTCCAACACTGACCTTTCGTCTTTCTTAGTTTGCTTTGCCTTGACATCAAAAGGAATATGAGAAGTTGGTGTATTTGGACTGTCAACTTTAGAATTTTTTGATGGATGACATATACTTGACACTGCATCTAGTGAAGAAGCTTGCGAGGAATTATCTTTTGCGGAAGTGACAGATGTGGCAGTCGTCAATGGTCGATTTAAATAAGAATTCGATGCTATTCTGTAATTCGGAGTGAATTGTAGATTGCTTAAACTGTTTTTATTAAAAGAAGTTGCATTTTTGTTCAGTATATCATTTGGGAAATAATAGTAGGAAAGTCCTTTCTTTAATGATGACTTAGCAACGGATATATTGTTGCAAAAAAAAGGAGATGAAATTGCTCTATAAGTCGGTTTCCACATTTTTTATCCCTATTTTTATTTCTATTTATTTCTATGAGTAATAATATTATCTAGTATATGAATGTTATGTACATGGAGATTGAATAAAATCGGGCTATGATTGGTTCCCTGCAAATCTATAAACTTGGTTAGAGGAAAGAAATTATAATGCTGAATTGGAAAAAAATATGCCTATTAAAAACAGTACTTCTAAGCGATAATTAGATGGATATCTGGTTTATTTGTTTTGATTTATTTATGAGCAAAAGACATACCCATATCAATGCATTTTATTTGTATGGACCGACTTGTTAATTTGAGAAAATTTCAAATTCAAATCGCGACCGGGTAATGATCAACGCTACATATATACCGCTTTTATTAGAATTAAGCTTACAATTGAGTTTGTTATTAAATTATTATAAAATTCTATTTTTTCTTCTCCTCTTCGTTCTTTTCATCTGTCAAAGCACCAGCAGCTTCTTCTTCTTCAGCTGGTTTCTCGGTTGTTCCTTGGTTTAGCTTTTTGTTTTCAATTTTGTTGTCTATCAAATCGTTGAATGCAATTATAGATCTCACCAAACTACTGACATACAGTATCATCAACTCATCGTTTGTTTTAACATTGAATGCATTAGCCAATTTTCTGTTATGTGTAAAAGTAGCACTATCGGTTTCCGATTTTGTGCTTTCATCCTGTATATCAGTAATTCCTGAAATATTGGGTAATAAATTAAAAATATCTTGTAATTTACCGAGAATGGTATTATTAATAGGTAAGTTTCCTGAAATAATCTTATTTAGATAACCAACAATGTTTGACAATCTTTCATTCAAAGACGTTAAAGATTTGAAATTATTTGTTAAAGAAATTGATAAATTACCACAATCTTGATCCCTAATATCTCTTAAAAGATGTTCAACACCAATTTCTTCCGCTTCTTCAGCTTCAATTACAGACGGTAAATGGATAAAAGTTTTTTCACTTGACGAACCATCCTCTTTGATCTCTTCAATTGGAACATAACAATCTGTTGGAATATCAATTTTATCCGTTGAATTCACATCAACAATTAATAATAAAGGATCAGGAGTGAAAGTCTTCAAAATTTCACTAATTTTTAAGTCATTTTGGTTTAATTTTGGGCCTGAATGATACCAACCAATAAGTTTTTCTTTTGCATTAATTTTTTTAAACATTTCCATCATTGACTCAATAAAATTATGATCCAAGAACCAAATATTTGGGTTTTTCTCATCTTCTTCAAATGGTATAGCAAAAGAGTTGGTAACTCTAATGACAGATTTGTCTGTGTTATCACCCAAAATAATACCAACGACTCTCTTATTATCGTTATTGGTGGAAGTAGTTGACGATTTTAGTATTCTTTCATAATGATCAACCACAGATAAAAGAACCAATGGTGCAATAGAAACCGTTTTGGATGTATGTGAGACCATTATATTACAATTGAAACGTATATTAATGTACAAAATAAATAGTAATCTTGACAACTTTCTTCAACTCTTGAAGAAAAGTAAAATCAAGCTCATTTGCCACTGTGGAAAACATATAGCGGTGTACGGATGCTTAATTGTTATTTTTAATTTTATTTTCTATTTTGCACATGATGAAGTTTTATTTTCACAGGTAGATGTCAAAATTTTCACAAATTTCACATGCTACTTATTATTCTATTGTTATTATCCAGTTCTTGCTATTCCGATTAACTTACCTTTTTTTTACTGTCTTGTGATCCATTGCTATGATGTCTTCCAGAATAATTTCAAAAGGTTTGGTAAGACCATCCTTATTTTATTGCACAAACTCTAAAATGTATTTCACTAAAAACACGTTGATAACTTCTTTTAGATCATATTCCACAGAAAACCTGAATTCTAATAATGTTCCTCCTAAATACAAAAAGAGAAGAATTTTTTCAAAAGTTATTCTAATAACTGCCGCTACTTTACTGTTCATATCTATAAAGGACTATCAAGAAACTCTCAATGAAGATGAACTAATCAGACCAACTTCTTGGCCGTTATATTTGTATTCAAGGTTACCTTTAAATACAGTTTCTAGACTATGGGGACAATTCAATAATATGACTTTGCCAATTTGGTTGAGAGAGCCCGGTTATAAATTATACTCATTTCTTTTTGGTGCTAACTTAAACGAAATTCTTGATCCAGATCTGACTCATTATAAAAATTTAGGTGAATTTTTCTATCGTAAGATTAAACCTGAATCCCGTCCAATTGACGAAACTGCACTGTTATGTTCCCCATCTGATGGCCGTGTTTTGAAGTTTGGCGTTGTTGATGATTCAGGTGATATCGAGCAAGTTAAAGGTATGACTTACAAAATTGAAGCTTTATTAGGTACAATAGATTCAAATAAACTCGCTACTCCGTCAATATCGATCGAATATCCTGATTCTGACCAATCTTCTCATCATGAATTCGTTGAAAAACTTAATAATGATCCAACCAAACAACAAAAGCTGGTCCATGTTGAAAATGAAGGTGATAAATCCATGCTGCATCCATCTACTTCACAAGTTTTCCAAGCAACTAGAGCTTTGACCCCAGCGAGCACGAATAATAAATTATTTTATGCCGTCATCTATTTAGCACCTGGTGATTATCATCGTTTCCATTCACCAACTACCTGGGTTACAACGTTACGTCGTCATTTTGTCGGAGAACTATATTCAGTTGCACCATATTTTCAAAAAACTTTTAGTAATTTGTTTGTTGTAAATGAAAGAGTTGCATTATTAGGTTACTGGAAATATGGCTTTTTTAGTATGACACCAGTTGGTGCTACAAATGTCGGATCAATTAAAATTAATTTCGATAAGGATCTAGTTACTAATACTTCTCAATTAGATGGTAAAAAAGTTAAAAAGAATACCTGTTATGAAGCTACATATGCTAATGCTTCACAATTATTGGGTGGTCATCCTTTACTAAAAGGTGACGAAATTGGCGGTTTCATGTTAGGTTCAACTGTTGTTCTGGTTTTTGAGGCTCCAGAAAATTTTGAATTCGATTTACAGGAAGGTCAAAGTGTGAAGATGGGCCAAAAAATAGGTGAACTGGTCAAAAAATAAATTCCCTTTAGACAATTTTCTTTATTGCTTTTTATGTAAAAATGTTACGAATATAATACTTGATAAAATTATTTAGTGCTGTTATTAAAATTAAGATAAATCAGTTATTTTAGAAAGCAAATCGTTTTTCAACATTTCAACGAATCCCACACTTAAATAATTTAATTCACCAACGTCTTCAAAATCCTCATCTTGATTACTTTCATCGAATAACATTCCGCTATCTTCAATAAATCCGCTTTGCATAGCCTCTAATTTCTTTTTCTTTTCAGACATCGCTTTTTCTTCGTAACGTAGGACAAATGCCTTATCAACAAAATTAAAAATTAGTTTCAAGTTCCACATTTTTTCAACATCATTCATATGTTTATCATTAATTAATTTAGCAACTTCTAATTTAAAATCAATAATTGAAGATTCACTGATTTTTTTGGAATCATGTGAAATATCATCAAATAATAAATCTTTTTCAAAATGTTGTAAACCATCAAAAACTTTCAACTTTTTTAAACAATTAATACCGTTTTCAGTTTTCTTATCAAATTTACCAAATCCCTCTTTCATTTCCACCATTTCTTCAAAACTTAGGTTCAAATTTAAATATTTTTTCCATTTATAAACAAAAAAATTCAAATTCTTTTTAAAAATTTCAATTTGTTTGTTTCGAGAATAAATTAAATCAAATTCAACTGGTAGAAATATATGACCACTGGAATGCTCATCCTCTTCTCCATAACTTTCGCTACTAATATATCCACTTTTGGTATTAATTTTATAAATTAAATTTAATTCCGGTAATAAACATGGCGATGTCATGTCTAATTTTTCTTTATCACGTAAAGTAACTTCAACATTAAGTTTGATAGGCTGACCATTTTCAATATCACGGACAACTAAACAACGATTTTCAACACTTAATGCCCAAAAATGTCTTAATGCCTGCAAGTGTATCTCAACACATTCCCCAATACAGTCATAATTATTTGTACCATAAATTGGATAAACAGAAGTAATTAAAGCAGCAATTGAAAAATTATCATCAGTACGGAAGGCTTGCTGACCACCACCTAAAAATAAAAATCCTAATGCTGTATTAATCGCCATGTAATTACCATAGTTTGTATAATCATCAGTTAAATCTTGTAAAAATCTTAGTCTTCTCATTATGTCTAGATCACCAGTACCTGCCATAATAATGGATAATGCTAAAATCACAACATCTCTGACATTTCTGGCTCCAATCAATGCTATTTTTTCATCATAATTAGATGGTTCTAAAGATCCAATGTTCATTAATCTATCAAAAAAGTACATGAGAGTATTTTTTGCTTCTAAATTTCCGGTTGATGCAAATCTAATTGCAATAGAAAGTAAAATACCGCATACAATATTTAAATAGGGCAAAAAATCACTTTCCAAGCAGTCAATGGTCTCAATTGAATAATTGAACTTAACGCATCCAGGAATTTGTGATTCAACAAATTCCCTTGAGGCGACAATGTGATCCCACATAATAATGTTCCTACCAAAGCATCTTAGCATTAATAAATCCGGCCTAATATAATCTAACAACTGAGTTGTTTTTGGAATATCGAGCTTGTCAGCGATCTCAAAATTATTTGTCTTCATGAATATAAATATCAAAGCAATTATGGCACCAGAGCACGATTTATCAAATTCCTTTGAAGTTTGAACGTCTCTTATAATAGTAGCCATAGAAAATAATTCGTCCACGACATGATTATCTTGTGTATACTTCATCTGTTCACCCTTGCCAAGGTTAACATAGCCTAGTGCAATACCTGCCGCCAACTGATAGCCTTCATTAACTACTTTCTTATCATTAATAACCAAAGTGGAACTTATCTGCGACAATAACATTTCAGTCATTCTCCTATGTTGTGTTTCTAGATATAGTAATCCGATACCAATAATACCAGCCGTTTGCACGGGTAACTGAACATTTAGATTGGTTGATCCCGGTGGTAATAATGCAACAACATGAATGGATAAAACTTTAGTCAATTTAATATCCATAGTACCCCTTAAACTAGCAGACATACCGATTAATAATCCAACACTAGTATAATTATGCTTCGGTCCTAAGTAATTATAAATATGCCATTCTTCTAGTTTCTTTAAGTGTCCATTGAGACCCAATCCAAGCAAAAAACCAGCATGTTGTGCATTTAAGCTTGGGGGTTTATTGAACACAACCCAACTACCGCTAATTTCTTTAAAATCTTTAGAAACTGTTAAACCAGAACTAGCGCCATTATGAAAATAACCCCAATCCATCAAATAAATATCTATTGAGTCTTGTTCCAAACTAATATTTATATTATCTGGTAAAATTAAAGTATTAAAATTCATTTTTGGGATTGGAAACCCCTCGGTAGACAAAGGTTTCCTACTAGAGTTAAAAACAGCACCTCTTCCAATTGGGGTAGTTAATCTCCTTAATGCTATTCTAACTGCTACTGCACGCTGCCTTTCCAATTTTGCAGAATCATTTACACTTTCGGGAATATCCAAATTTACAATTTGAACCCTAGAAGTTTGCAAAAGTTTTGTTAACTCATAGAATCGGCGATCTTGAGAAAAAATTAATCTTGTAACGTGGAATTTATCTGCTTCCGCTTGATCATCCCATGCTGTTAAAACTTCTGAGCTAAAAATTGGTTTTATGATAGCGGCCATATCTTTAGGATTCAGGTCAATCAAAGGTGTACTTCTTTGAGATAAAAAGTGCATATAAGTAGAAGCAGGTTTTTCAAATTCAAGTAGATCTTTTCTTCCTATTAGTTTTAGATCGTCATAACCCAATCCCTTGCATGATTTAACAGTTTTTTGACAAAATATTATAGAATTCTTGAAAACTAAAAATATCCCAGGAGGATATGATTCAACTTCTGAAGTGGTTATACCAAATGAGACCATGGTTTTAATTAGGTCAATCATTTCGAACTCTGAAGAGACTAAAACTTCAAATAATCTAAGAATATTGTATGTTCTCGGTGTTATAACATTATCAACACTATCATACTCTCCAGCAACAATAGAAAATGTCATATATGGAACTAACGATTCTGTGAACAAACTGCTCAAGGATTCCAAAACATTGGGTGGCGAAGGAATATATTCTGCTGTAGGAACCTTTATCCGCCTATTTATTTGAGACGGCGGAATGTTGTAATATTTAAACCAGTTATCAGGCCAACCAATCCAGCTAACTAATTGGGCTAACAACAATGACAGTTTTTTAAAGTTGTGATCAGCAAGTATATTCAATTTTAAATCTTCTCTAATTGTATGCAAAGATAGCACGATCTTAGGAAGTAATGATTCCAGCGAAACATCTGAATGAATGGACAATGATGCAGGATAATTGACGCTCGCTTCTTTAGCCTTTTTAACAAAAGGTAGTACTCGAGTAATATCATTTAGATTTAAATCTACATCGTCAAAAGAAACAGTGTCAGGAAAACTCATTGAAAGCAACGTGACAACATAAAGTTTCCAATCGTCACTTTTAGGAATACCTAATGACATATTACCACACCAATGAAGCCAAAAAAATTCATAAATTATGTCATGACTTAGATAACGTAGAGATTCAATTAAAGTGCTAACAAACTTATCTTTGGGTTTCGTTTGTAAACTTATTGTGTAGTTCTCCCCGTCATTACATAAAAACGATACTTCTGAATTGAAGACGCCGTTCAAAGAAACTACTGGTGGAAATCTCGGAACCAAATATATGATGGGTGAGAAAATACCATAAAAAACATTGCATAAAACCATATGATTACTATCCTTAAGAATAACAATATATTCTGAATGTTGATCATCCTGATTGAATAGGACAGCATCAATACCATCAATGGTGTAACTATTTTTGAAACTCGGAAGAGCAACCTGCCCAGGCGATTTTTCAAATATAAAAATTTCAATTGATTTAATTTCTAAATTACATATAACCAATGCCTCTTGATTGACATACTGAACATTAAAAAGCTTTAGAAACTTAACATCAGATTTGAATGAAAATGAGTTAAGTTTAGTAAAAATAACATCTTTCTTCAAATTCCAAGAATCAATTCCATTGTTAGTATGGGTACTAGAGTTAATATTAGTTGAATCAGTATTAAATTCCGAACCTGACGCCATTCTATCAAACGATAATGGATTCGATGACGATCTGATTTGTTTCGCTTCATCATCAAACATTTTTGAAGTACTAGAAGTCACCATCATGCTATTGGATGATGAAGTATTTCTCTTACTATTTTTCCGAATCCCATGATATGACATTGATTTGGATTTTGATGATCTACCCCTTGATAGGAACCTTGTATGATAGATAGTTATAATTTTTTCAATTGGATTGTACGTCGTAGATAGGGAACATGAAGAGGATACAGGAAAGGAAGTTAACTCCTCTTTAGAAGAAAACGAAGTGGTCGATGAAGACACAATTAAGCCTAAATCACCAAAGGGATCCAAAAGCGTTAAAAAATTACTTTCATGTGAAGCTAACGAATTCGTTGTTGAAAAAGACCCCGACGTTAAATTGGAAGAAGCCACAGACGTAAAATTGGGCGTTGATGACATATGGATCTGAGGAGATTGTGGAATAGATGATTGAGTATCTAGTGGAGATACTATTGGCAAACGAAAGACATTATTGATTGACTGATTAGGATCAAGTTGCGATAAAGAGCTGTCAGGTTTCTTACTTATAATTACACCATTTTGGAATGGAAAAGCTTTTTTAATATGGATTGGGAAACTAACGACAGTAGAAGTTCCCCTTTTATCATATACTCTAATCTGATCTTCTAGGACCACAACCAAAACTTTTTTCAATTCCTTCTTTTCTTGATCGGGACGCAAAGAAGCATTTTCCTGTTCCGCATTGAAAGTTGTAAAAAAGCAATCAATGATCGGTGTTTGAAATATTAACTTTCTAGTAATTGTATCCACGGTAATCCAGATTACTGACTTTTCAAAGATCATTAAACGTTCGTTTTCATCCGTAAGTCGTAATATATAGTTTTGAGGCTCCAGCAGGGGTATATGTTTTGAATGAACATTTGTTTGAAGATCATAAAATACCAGACTCTTACCATGTGAACTTGATTGATTATTTTCTCTATCCTCTTCCATAATGATTATGCTGAGTGAATATATAATAAGCTTTCAAAAGGGATCACCAAATAACAATATCATGAAAACATGAAAATAAAAATCTATTCTGGCGCGTTTCTTGTTTTTGCTTGTTTTCTTTTTCTTTTCCTTTTTCCTGTCTTCGAATTCCAAGTAGTCTCCTTCTGACTTGTCTTTGCTTTCAAAAGGTAATCCTGGAAGCTCACATACTGATTATTAGAACACTATGTCTTTTTTCAGTACTATTAAGTATGTTTTTATTTTATTTTTTTCCCGTGGTAATGGTTTTTTTTGTTCATGTACCTTCCCCTGTGGATTCTTCGAAATCATTTTCAAAAGACTTATTTTTACTGACCTATAAATCTAATATCTTTATAGAGGTTTTACGCGAAGCTCAAAGAAGAAGCAACAAGGCAATAACAATAAGTTTTCGGAACCTAACTTCGGGAATGATTCAACACCATCTTTAGTGAATCAAAACAGTATATATTCCGCAGGAAATAATAGCTCTACAGCTTCATTACGTAGAACACAATCCCCATCAAAACAATCCGTGAGATCACACAAATATATTCCACAGCAACAACAGCAATGTCCGCAACAGCAACAACAGGCAGAACCACAGTTTCATGTTCAACACCACCAAACCCAAGATATTACTCCAGCAAAACCGCCACTGTTTATGTGTGAACCTTTTATTAAAACTGCATTGGTTAAAGGATCTTACAAAACCATTGTTCAACTACCCAAATATGTTGATACTTCTGAATGGTTAGCTTTAAATGTTTTTGAATTTTACAATCATTTGAACAAGTTTTATGGTGTGATAGCGGATTATGTTACGGCTGCTAAATATCCAACAATGAACGCAGATCCGAAAACTGAATATGTTTGGGTTATGCCAAATTCTCGTACGGTGTCATTACCTGCTAATCAATATATCGAATATGCTTTAACATGGATAAGTAACAAGATCAATGATCAAACCATATTTCCAACAAAGGCTGGTATGGCTTTTCCTCCATCGTTTTTGAAAGATATCAAAGGGATTTGCAGGCAAATGTTTAGAATTATTGCACATATTTACTGGAATCACTTTGAGAAAATTGTTCATTTATCTCTAGAAGCACATTGGATTTCTTACTTTTCACATTTTATTTCCTTTGTTAGAGAATTCGACTTAGTTGAATATAAAGAGCTTGAGCCTTTAGCGCCATTAATCAGCAACCTAGAAAGTCAAGGACGTATTATCAAAACCGAGAAAGTGCAACCTCAAATAGTCGGTGCTTCCCATGGCATGGTGTATTAATGTTTATACGTATAACTGGTATTTTTTTTTATTTTCTTATGTAATTACTTGTTTTATTTAGTATCAAAGCTTACAGGTAAGTATATCTAATGATGACTATTATTTAAATATATCTTAAACATATAGAACGAAATTGTATATAAGACTATTTACAGGAATCTTGAAGTTACTCTCCAAATCTATCCGCACGCAAAACAAAACAAAATGATGCTGAAATCAATCAACAAAAAAACAAAAAACAAAAACCAAATTGCTTAAAATGTACCAAAAAAAAATTATAAAAATAGAAATCAAATGAGATTAGTAAAATACGCTAAAAGTAAAGCAATAAAAGTTCAACTCTTCTAAGAGAAGAAATAAGGACTATCTTTAACAACGGAAACATCGAATGAACCCTTTTGTGGAATTTCCGGCAATTCAAATGGAACTAATATCTTGAAGCTACCAGCATTATCTATGAGACCATGTTTGTAATCGATCTCATCCAAAGCAGTGACGCATGTCCTTAATTGTTTTCCTAGCTCAACATCCGCTGGATCGCTGGAAGCAAGCAAAGTTCTTCTTTCCCTTTCAATTTTGATTTCATCACTCATTTTGGATGCTCTACCTAATTTCTTACTCAATTCGGATCTATACTTTCTAACTTGACTAGCAACTGCGGATGTCTTTTCAACAGTAACCACCATTAAAAATCCTTCATAACGTCTTTCAAATTCACCTTTTAATTTCTCAACCAAGTTATTTTGATGTAGTCTAATAAATTCTTCCCTTAAAACTGTGTTCATGGTATCAACATCACAAGCATGTGTCCAATATGAATCATGAACAGAAGAGAACGACATTCCAAATTCAGAGCATCGATTCACTGATAACAGCATATGTGTGGCGTCTAATGAGTGAATAAAATTTGGTGGAAAACCGTTAACCTGTTTTCTGGAATCAACATTCTTAACGCCAAATGGATCTTGAATTGCAAAATTTTGCATATTAGTTTTAACAATCCTAGTTTTAACAGCTCTATATGGTTGAACGACAGGTAGACCTAAAGGTGAAGTCCAAATCACAGAAGATAAAAATTCTGCATCATCATCTGGTTCAACATCTAACCTGACACTTTTTGAAATCCTTCTAGCTGCAATCGCAAACCAATCCTGGATTGCGTGTGCACCATCAAATAATTCCCTAATAGCTTTGAAAACTTTATCAGTTAAATATCTGGAACATTTAGAGGTTAAATCTTCATCAAAATCAATTTCTTTTAATCTTTTAGTGATTTGGGCTCTGGCGCCAACATAGGTAACACCGTAAACAGAAGTCATAACCGTTTGCTTCACTAGCTTTCTTGAAATTATCGGCAATGTATAAATGGCTTCCTCAACACCTTTAGCCGCATCGACCTCAACAGATTTTAAAACCAATTTTGAAACATGGGTATAAACATCCGAAGGTCTTTGAGATGGAATTAAATTAACCTGTCTTGCACCTTCAATATCACCACCTAAAGCAGCATAATGTTGTAAACCGTTACACGTACCATCTTGATGGACAGGCTGGAAAGATAAATATTTGGTCGGATCTGGTAACTCCAAAGCTTCGACCAATTCAATTGCAGATGCTAGAAATTGCCAAGGCTTATCCGCCTCCTTCCACCAACCTTTACCATTCAATGGATCTCTAACAGATTCTCTAATTTTATCAATGTTCTCATCAATATATTGGACTCTCTCGTCCAGGGAGATTTTATCTTTACCCATTAAATTGGACAAATGAATCTTCAGCCACCTTAAACCATCGTGGCCTAATTCCTTACCCTTCCAAAACTTCAGCAGACTTCTAGACATATCATTTCCTAAATGGTTGAAATTGGGTGGAATTGGATAAGCCCTACCTCTAAAATCTAAAGAATGAGGGAAAAAAATTCTTTCTCCTACAAAAGCTCTAGCAATTTCCAATTTATAGTTCATGTCACATCTCATCGATCTGTCTTTAGCGAAGGCATTACATAGTTCAGTACACGCTCTTCTGTATCTGAAAACTTCAATTGGTTCACAACCTTTTGGTGGAGGAGGTGGTAAGACTAATTCTTCCTCGGACTTTGGGATTTCTAGAAATGATTCTCCAGTATTCCAAACTTTAGTAACAAGTTCCAATAACGTTTTATTAATGGTCCATGGTGTATTGGCTAAATTATTTAATCCCTGCAAAACTCTATCGATTTTACCATTAATGGCAGCGGCCCTCGCATAAGCTGTTTGTTCTGGAGCATTTTTTGCTCTCAAAACGGTACTTTTCTTCAAAAAATATCCACCATCATCAAATGATGTCCATGGTTTAGGTCTTGAAACCATTGGTAAGTGTTGGGCTTGAATAGACTGATCTAATCTTTCATTACCCAATTTGGATGCAAAACCCTGGTTCAGTTTAATAACACCAATTTTACCACCACTTTGGAAATCATAGGTATGATAAAATGTAGGTGCAATGGCATTTTTAGTTATACCCGTTCTAGGGTCAACACCTTTAACGTCAACTTTCGCAACTTGTAAAAGGAAAGTTAAAAGTAGAGATCCAACTTTACAACGAGCATCTGCGTCCCAATGAGAAGAGGCAGAAATTGCCGATTCCACATTGTTTTCTTTAAAGGTGTTTTTTTCAGCTCGATCAATTAATTGAGTTGCTTTACTAGTTCTAAGGAATTTTTTAAATTCTGGTGTATTTTTAATTGCTTTGAAATTTTTATGAACATCAATATTGGAAGCTAAAATTTTTTCCGATTTATATTCCAGCTCTGCGCTTTTACCAATGTTCATGACCAACCTAGAAACAGGAACACCTCTAGTAACATCAGAAGTGACAATATTCTTCATGACTTCTAAGATAGTTATGGTTGCTAATTTCTCAGGCTTTAACAGTGATAGAAATGGACCATACGATAATTTATAATTGTATCTCAAAATCTCTTCCTTCGATAAATCAGATTTTTTTTCGTCAATTCCTAATATTTCTCTGGCCTTTTTATATTCATTAACTTCATTCACAATCAATGGTGTCAATTTTACAAACCAGTCATGTAAATAAGCACCAATGGAACTAGGCATGGACTTATCTTTAATATTTTCAAATTCACGTTCCCATTTTAATTTGGCAGCTTCTAAAGTTGTGTGCTCCAAAATTCTTTCACGCATATCAGAAATATCATCCAATATTTCATCAAATTTATCGTGCTGCTCTTTTGGTAAAGAATTTTTTAATTCGAATAAATTAATAACGTCTTCGTTATTTTCTGCTAATTTTTTTGTGTCAATATCTAATTGTTCAAGTTCAATTAATTGAATCATTTTTTTCAAAAATTCACCGTCATTATATGAATCTGCCAAACCTAATAGAGAATGTCTAATATTTTTCAAATTTTGAGAGGTAACAGCTTTCAATGTTTCCATTTTATTATCGATCACTTGATTTATTGGTTCTTTTAATTTTCTTTCATCATTTTCTTTAGGTTCTAACTTGATGTCTTCAACCTTTTTAATTTCATTTTCTGTATTTAAGCTATTAACTTCTTCTTGAGAGTTTGAATGAGTTTCCTCAGCCAATGCACTGAAAAGTTCTCTATAATCACCAGGAAGTTGTTCAATAAGTTGTGGTTGATCATCGACTAATTTCTTAATATTTAATAGTCCAATAATATCAACATATCTTAGAACTTCAGAATTGTTATTTCCCCTGCTTAACATTCTATATTCAAACAACAAATTATTAATATCGTTTATGCCTTGAGATTTATCAAATGATAGTTTAATTAACCATGCATAGGTTCTTGCATCGGGTTTGAATTTTGAATTTAATGAACAAACATAATTCAACCATCTACGGATTTCACTCATGCTAACTGTATCTTCAGAACCCCATGTTTTAAGAAATTCAGAGACTGAATCAAGAAAATATGGCTCTTCAATACTATTTTTTGAATTTGCTAAATTTTGTAACATTAAATCTGCTCTTTCAAAATCTCTTGATTCTAAACATGCTTCAAATAAATTCCAGGTTTGAATAACGTCCGCATTAACTCTGGTCAAAATCCCATCTTGACTTGAAGATGCATATATTCTATCATCCAAATTTAAATTTTTAGTCGATGCTACTTTTGTATAAATATCATCCAATGATTTTGGTTTTGTTGTCGCTTTAGATTCAATAGCCAACATTCTTGCTTTGACCTTGTTGGCCATCAGTAGACCTTTCCGTTTCATGTTCGAACGAATAAGGGAGCGATTTATGACTAACAAACTCATGGTATTCGTCTTATTATATGTGTAATAAAAAAAGAACAAACAAAAAAAGAAGCAAAGTAAGATCTGAAATTATATAATAATTAAACAATCATAAGAAGGAAAATGAAACTGAAAAATTTTTTTTATTCTTTTTTTCCACGAGACAGAGTGAGCTGAAGACTAAACCGTTAATTCCTCACTGCACTAGACATTATTCTAGATTACAATTGACCTTTACAGATGAGCATTATCAATAGATAACAACTTCATAGGTTCATGTGCTAGTCTGAAGATTTCATACAATATAGTATATTGAATGAAATAATGCCAGTCCCGATATAATCCCAGATAATGTAAAATAGCTATCTTCTTTTCATCCTGGCTATCTTCAGTTAAAAAAGATAAGAACTCGAACAATGCGCCTTGTTTTTGCTCTTGATCAATTCAACTCTTCTAGTTTGTGATGATAATTGCCAAAACTTATCATATTTTTTGGCTTGTAATTATTCATCGTTTATTATAATACCATTCCGCCTTCAGGAACGGCAATGTTCCAACCTTTCCAGCTCTGAACAGTTCGTTGGGTTACATAATACTGATTTTTTTTTTGCACATCAAAATTTTGCTAAGGATCACTGACATGTGGTTTTAAATATCTATTTGAACCAGAGTTCAAATCATCCGATTCTAGAATTGAAGAAATTAATAAAGATCCAAATGGGAGATCGTTTTCTTTTTCACTACTCAACTCATCATCTGTACCATAAATCATTTTGTTTCTATATAGGAAAAAGATTATAACCAAATTAGCATCCGCATAACATGATTTCATTATTTGAATATGGTATATTGATCTCCATCCAATCGTTAATTAATAGAACTAGACTATTCATCCAACTATGGATTAGTGGAGTTAAATTATCATCCAACTATGGATTACTTGAATTAAATTATTCATCCAGCTATATCACTTGCTATTATACCATGTTTAGAAGTCTCAGAATATTCCATAATGAATATTGCAGGGCTGCTAAACCTTTGTAGTGACACTAATCCATATAAAGTCATCAAATATTCTGCATAAAAAAAGGTTGCTATCCAGATAAAATGGAGATAAGAACATTAAAAAGAATAACGTCATGATCACCATCACGACAACTAGCTCATATCAGAGCTCCTCTTGGAACGACATCTGAAATATCCATTCAGGTCGTAACAACTTTGAACGAAAAAAAAATTTTCACGCAGTATTAAAAACAAATGAATACGTCAGTTGGAACTTAGTAATTCTGTTTAGATCTTTGATAAAAAATTAATCATTCTAAGGAGAAGATGTTGATGAAGAACCGCTGTTTCTTGAAAGGGTATCATTCACATTGACTGGTTCGACATACCTTTTAATAATACCACCAACAACCACTACTGAATCGAGAAATAGGGAATAAAACCATGTGCCTCAGAAATTTGGCCATCCATCCTAATTCTTTTCAAGTTTTTAGATTTTTATTATTATTAATAAATTTAAGTACATTAAAGCGATATCACTCAGTGTATAATTATATCCCACGTTATATCATATTTATAAAGTTGCTAAGACCTTTTCCATAGCACTGATGAAGATGTCAACGTGTTTCTTCTGGAAGATTAAACCTGGTCTTAATCTAACACCAAGCTCAGCACAACCACCAACGTTAATACCATTGATTCTCATCTTACCTAAGAATTCAGCTCTTTTTTCACCGGATGGCATATCAAATGCTAAGAAACAAGCTTTACCCTTACCTCTTAAGTTTTGAACGTAAGTTGGGTATTTCTTTTGTAAGTCTTCTAATTTAGAGTAAAAGTATAAACCAGTTTCTCTTAATGGTTCCAATAAGTTGTTATCCTTAATTTCGTCACAAATGGAAGCAGCCATAATGATACCTTTTGGATCACCACACCAGGTGTTAAATTGTCTGTATGGTTGGTTTGGAATGAATTGTGGGTCATGGAACCAGTAACCAGCAGATTGCATTTTCTTGGAAAAGGTGACTAAATCAGGTGGTGGAGTAATGTTGTATCTTTCGTGATCCCACATAATACCGGTACCACCACAACCAGCTTGGACTTCATCAATAATTAATTTAGCTCCATATTTCAAAGTGATATCTCTTAAACCTTGGAAGAAAGCTGCAGAAGCATGGTTATCACCACCTTCAGATTGAACTGGTTCGATGATCAAACCAGCAATTGGACAGTGCCAGTTTTTGAATCTTTCCTCAACAATAGCTAAACATCTAACATCTTCTTGTTTGTTGATTTCTTCATTACCTTCTAAAGGATATTTGTAAGCTGGGTATTCAGCAGTTGGCCATTGGAATGAAGGCATATCCATCTTGTGGACTGGTTTAGATCTAGTAACTGAACCTGAGGCAAATAATCTACCGTGGAAAGCTTTCTTAAATGATAAAATTGCAATTTCTGGGTTACCTGGAGCTTTGTTTAACATACAGGATTCAGCTTCTTCTGCGGTGAAAGCGTTGTTGAAACCTCTTTTAGTTGATTGGTAGTTGAAGAAAACAGCCTTGAATGCTAATTCATTGGCGTCAGCACCTGATAAACCATTCCAGACTAAAGTTTGACCCTTTGGAGCATGTTTTAATAAATCTCTTTGGATTGATTCGTAATCAACACCTGCAAAGTTACCTAAAGCTGGTCTATCGACAATAGCTCTGATCATCTTATCAGATTTAGCAGTCTTGATTAAGTTTGGGTTATTGTAACCTAATGCAATGGAAGCAACTTGACAGTATGCATCCAAAAGAACATTACCATCGGCATCAACAATATAGTTACCGCATGATTTTTCGTAATCAGCAATAAAGTATATACATCTGGCATCAAACACCTCACCAAGAGACTTGATTGCGTCTTTACCCTTTGGACCTGGGATGGTTTCAGTAACGACCTTTGGAGCAGTTGGCTCGTTTGGAAATAACTTTTCTGTGTAAGACATTACTATGATTATCTGCAATTAATAAAAGTCAACTATTGAATCTATTTTTTCAGATCGTTACGAGGGAAATGCCTGTATTTATAGAGAGATAAGCTGGCAGAAATCCATCCGCTAATCTGAACAGAATCATGGTCCTCGAAAGGGACCCGCTAAGAATTTCTTCTTTTGAACATATGCGCAAATCTCAGCGGCATATGGTTTTTATACTAAGCTGGATGCTACAATATTGACTGTTGTGTTTGCAATTGCAATTACTATAAGGTACTATATAGGGTGACACAGCTTTGTAAGCTGTATCGGCAAATACCACTAATGAATTAAGATATATTTTGGCGCTTCACTATACTATAAAAGATTTTTGAGTCATCGAAATATAATTTTGGTTTTTAAAGTTCACGAAATATCAGGATAATGATAATTATAATCTTAATGATAATTGTGCCCACAACGATATTCATAAACATAAACATATCCAAACGACCGAAAACGGACAAAAAAACAATTAAGCTACGACTTTAGAAATAATATAGTAAACTATAAATTTAAAATAATAATTGTGGAGAAAACGTTGATGATTCATGTGTCAAACCAAACCGAACCAAACCACTATATTATTATTGACAGTCGTAATACAAACTTCTGGATCTCCAATTATTAAGAAACCTATCACCGGATATTCATTATATTTCAAATGGCTAATGTACTTCTACAGGTTCCAATAATAGCGTGAATTCTAGATGTTCTGATGAGATGGGCAGAAATCATTTCCTGATAGGCGGATTGCTTAGCGGTTTTGATTTTAAGTACGGCAAAAATTTATTAACGCTGACTTATTCTTTCTAAATTTCTTCATGGAATTTATCATGATGGTTGTCAAATCTCGTAAATAAACATAAACATAATTAAAGTAAACATAATCAATATATATATAAGCTTAAAATAAAAATGGAAACATAAATAAATAAAAATTAGCCTCCCAGTCTATAGTTAGGAAAATTAGACTCAACATAATACTAAATTGTTTCCTGTTCCATTATGGGCAAACCTCATATTCTTTCCAGGCATCATTACTAGTTCTTCTATATAAATATCTTTTATCGTACCCACCTCCGCATAATTCCACTTGATCAACCAAATCAACAAACATACAAACAACAACAAAATTCTCATATCCGGTGGAATTATTACTTCCATCGACCCCCCTATTTATTGAATCTAGTAATTTCATTTTATCCTTTGTAAGTGCCGAGCCTGGCAGCGGTCTCTTGAACGATTTTCTCATATTTCTAGATAACGCTTTCCAACAACGTTCACGTTCCGATTCCCACTCTTGATCTGTTGGTGTAACCTTGGTATCATCAGTTATATGACATGAAGCCTGGTGATGTAAATCTGTCAAGGACACTGTGGAGGATTCAAATTTTTTAATGAAATTTTGAGAAAATAGTTTATATTCTAATGGATCTGTAATTTTACAATGTGTATTGAATTGAGGAATTGTGGCAAATTGATTAAATAAAGATGATTGTTCGTCGACATTTGATGATTCAGAGCTGTCATCATCCTCGTTCATACTGGCACTATCATCAGCGTTCAGTTCTTCATTTACATGCATTCCTGGTTGGTACTTTATATTCGGAATACAGTCATCGCTTATCATTCTGACAACGCCTTTGAATCTATATTGTTTTTTCAATTGGGAAAAGTAAAAGCAGGCTTCATAGTTTGGATTATTCATTAAATCGTGATACTTCCCTGACCTTTTATCTGTAGTGAAAACTAAAACATTGGATTTGACTTGATCAAATAAAAATCCCCGAAATATGCAGCTTCTATTTGACGGCGAACTGTTTCTGTCAATATTTGCAAAATTAAACAATATAAACGGTTCTCCATTTTCAAGCTCTGTAGAAACAGCACTATTAAAACCCGGGTTCCATAAGGCAAGCGACTGGAGCATATTTATTGTCCTGATGTATGATATTACGTCTTCAGTAAATTAGAAAAGGAGACAAGGAAAAATTGAAAGACTGACTTTTCACTTCCATGAAAGACATGGAATTAACAAAACACAAATCGGAAAACGCGCACACATCCGCATTCCATTTATCACCAGTGATTTTACCAACTTCTATCATAAATTCATCACTTATCGGCTATTAGCACAATGATAAAAGTATATGATCTTAATCCAATCTCAAAAGCACCCAATAATGTGTTATCGCCTTCGAATTTGAACCAAAATTCCAGCGGTGCCTCTTCAAGTAATACAGGCCAGAATATTTCAAATACATATCAATCTCATACACCTTCAATACTCACTCAAAATACCCAAAATCAATTACAACCATTTGATGAAAGACCGCTAACTTTAACCAATTATTATAAGTTTTGTAAATTGACCAATATTAGTTGTTATTTTTATCAATTTATACCAAATCAACCGTCATCGGCGTCGGCATCTCCCTCTGCATCCGATTCACTACATGAGAGCCATAATTATGATTTTTTAATTAAACAAAAATTATTGCAAGATTATAATATTCAAGATATTATGAGTTACGTGGCTAAAAAGGAGATTTGCCTTTTTCAATTACAAGTTAAAGATCCAGAAGAAAATTTTGATCCAAATGTTGGATTTAATCAATTAAAAGATGCAATGGAAAATATAATTAATGAAAACAATTTCCAATTAAAATTAGTTTCCGCTTCAACATTCGATGCAAATACAATTTTCAAGAATTCTATTAAGAAATCACCTTCAACAACAAATAATAACAATAATAATACGAATAATAATGCTAATGGTAAAAACGGTCTTCAGACCAGGCCAGCAAGTATTATTTATTTAAGTTTTTTAAGAGCTGTCAAAAAATTTATCTCCTATAAGATATCCAGTTCTCATTCTTTGTTTGAAACTACAAATCAATCTCTATCAATTGAAATATTACCATTTGGTAACCAGTTATTGACTTCCTCAACTATTCAAAAAACTGCCATTAGTCAGCCAAATAATATCAGTGAAGCAAATAGTCCGAATAACGGAATATTGTATCAACCAAACAATAAAAAAAGGAAAATACTGAAAAGACTGTTTGGTTATTCAATATTAAAAATTAATCCTTCTTTAAATCATAAAAACGAATTAATGGTCAGTATGTCAAACTCTAAAAAAATGTTTTTCAAACTATCTGATTATTTATTGATTTCTTGCAATAATATTGTTGAAAACTTAGATAAATTAGATTTTGCATTATACATCGGACCCTCCGGTATACGTTGCAATACTGCAACTAACTCCTTTACTACTTCAATTTCTGATGATTTACCCGAAAATCCTTCAAAATTATATGACTTATTGAAAAAATTTTGTAATATTGATTTAAATCTCAATTCAGCTAATAGTAATATCAATAATTTAAAAAAGTTATGGATCAAATTATTACCAAATGTTAGTCATACGACTGGTGCTACACCTAAAATTTCGAAATTTTTAGAATCTCAATCTTCATCTACTTCTCCAAATAATAGAAGATTTATTTATTGGCCATTAGATTTATGTTTTATTCAATTTCCATCGGATTCAGGTTTAAACACTAATAACTCTAGCCCATTTGAAGTTGAAAATTTTGAAATTGATGATCCATTTGCAATGGTTGAAGATTTTATTGATGTTATTGATGAATTGAATAAGATCGAAACTAAAGAAGATGAAGAATTAAAATTTGATGCTAACACATCTCTCAATTATAACAGTGAAAATGAAAATGAAAATGAAAATCAAACAGAAAATATGAATGTAAATGTAAATGAAAATGAAAATAAAAAGGAATATGAGAATGAGAATGGAAATGGAAATGCAAACGAGAATATCAATGAAAATGAACATTCATTTGTAAATTTAAATGAGAATGACAATTTACAGTTTTCTGATTTGAAAGATAATGATTTATCATTTCCAATAAACTTTGATATTAATCCAACAATCGAATCCTTGAATCGTGAACTAGAACAAGAAAACAAATCCAAATCTAATGCTGAAATTTTACCTGATATTAAAGAAATCCAGGACCAAGATTTAAACGAAGCCGAAGCTAAAAAAGCAGTTAATGACAACAGCAATAATAATCAAGGAAATGCTGATGATGATGCTGCTGATGATGTTGATGACGATGATGATTGGAATGAATTATTTGGAAATTCAGATGATGATGATGATGATGATGATGATGATGATGATACAAAAAATGATGCTACTAATGTGACTCCTAAAACTGAAAATCAGTTAGGAAAGGATGACGAATTTGACAACGAGGAGCAAAATAGTCCTGCTGGTTTAGGACTAAATTTAGAAGCTTCAAACAATAATGGTAACCCTAAAATTGAAGATTCATTTTTGAAAAATGAAGAAGAAAAACATTCTGTGCAAGAATCAGAACCTCCCGAAATATATACTGAAGACATAGCGGATTCATCCCCCTTATATCAAGATCCCGGTGCACCATCCCCTATTCCGTTTCAAATATTTGCCACGCCTACACCTCCTGAATCAGAACCAGACTTGCCTTTTGATTCTGATAGAGACCCCGTTAATAATTTGTCCACAAATATTTCACACAAACACCCTAACATAGCTTTAACACCAAAGGAAAAACTCAAGTCAATTTTTGCTCCATTGAATTTTAATCCCTTGATAGAGAAAGATATTGATAGTAAATATTCAAACGGTGGTAAGTTTTTTGTTAGAAATAATAATTTAAATAAACCGGATGGTAAACCTGATCTTTCAGAGCCTAAAATTCTTCCAGGTGGTAGCGTAGGCTTGGATGATATAGCTGAAAATAGTTCTGATGTTAGTATGAATGCTGGTAATTCAGGGAGACTAAGTAGTTTACAGCCTCTTACTCCAATCAGGCCAATGACTCCATTGGCAGCTTCGACACTTGGTACTGCTAATATTGATTCCATTTTATCTTTAGGACCTGCAACTCCATCCTTTCTTAGACGTGGGCCTGGGAAAAGAAGTTTTGAAGATGCAAATGCAAATGATAACGACTTAATTTCAGATAGTGACGATGAAGAAGAAGATGGTGATAATGATGATGATGACGATGAAAATGATGATAATAATGATGAAGATGTTGGAAATGCCAATAAGAATATTGATGTTAACAACAATAATGGAAGTTTGGCTAATGTGGATACATTATTAGGAGGTGATGTCAGAGAGGAAAATGATGTAAAGTTTGCTGTTGCAAATCCAAATGGCGTGGAGAATTCTATTAAAAGAAAGAAATTCAAAGATGATGGAATTTTGGACAATGTATTGGGAGATAATGAAGAATTGGATCTTGATTTTGACGATGACGAAGAAGACGATGAAGAAGAAGAAGATAAAAACAAAAAAGTAGTCGATGACGAAAAAAAATTAAGCACCACTGATTCGACAATGGGTTATGTTAATGCCAACCCGAATATTTTTGCACAAAGGTATGAAGGCATTATGGGCAAAACGGATGCTTTAGCGTTGACAAGTACAGAATTATTAAATACTCCACTTATTCCTCAGACGACTTTCTCAACATCAAATACTAATGGAACCACAAATATATCAGAAAATAATAATAATTCAAGTGAAATTCAGAACTGGTTATTTTGTATCCTTAGAGGACCTCCAACCTTGAGTATTCCTTTCAATTTTATTTCTAAATCCGAACTTAATTTGCCTAAGGATAAATTGGAATTGTTTTTACCGATTATACAGGAATATATCTTATATTCACAAATTCATATGAATAATTTCCCTTTAAATACCTTGATTCAAAGAAGAGAAAATCCATCGGTGTTGGAACCCGATGTTGAATTTTTGCTTTACAGATTGTTTCCTGGTGTTTCTAAGATGAAACTTTCAGAATTGTTAGACAACGAAAGTGATTCAACCAAAAAGCCGTTTGAATGTTTGTTCGGTTTAAACCCTCCAAAACCATTTTTTAATAAATTAAACTTTAATACTCTGGGAAAACAAGAACAACCTGAATTGAAACTGGAATACGATGATGCCAACTTTTCAACTACTTCACCGCTATTAACCATACCACAGAGTACGGACTATCATAATCAAAGATTTAATGAAGAACATGCGCAAACAAAAGAAGGAAGCATCAATAGTAGTAACAACGTACAGAGTAATTTGGAAATTTTGGATTCTATATCAACTGAAAATTTGTTCAGAATCCCATCAACCATTTTGAATTCTAGAAGGGTTGATCAAAATGTTCAAATCAATCAAACGGGGTTGGAATTTTGGAGAATTTTAAATCTGGAGCCAATTGGGATTGAAAAAAATTTTGATTTATTATTTGTTATTCCTAAGGTCGAATTTTCTTATTTTGCAGAAAAAGCTACTGGATTCATTGATTCAATTGTTGAATGTTACCACAGTTGTAAGTTAGGCGAAATTAATAAAGTTAATAATAATGGTATTTTAGAAATTGATCATTTTAGTGGATCAAAGGAAGAATACTGGACCAAAACCAGAGAAAATTTGTTAACTTTCGCTCAAGCATTGCAGAACAATTATGCAGTGAATGAACGAAAGAGGTTTTTATTGATGATTATTGACCCATTTGATGATTTATCTTCATTGGTTAAAATGACAGAAATAACGCATGATTTTGAAAATGCATTAACTGAGAAGCAAATGCAAGATTTTGAATCACAGGATTCTAAGAAGAAAAAGAAAAAGAAAGGTTGTAATTCAATGACTACAAAATTACCTATATCTTTTTTTTATAAGTCTTTCTCTTTAGATACATTTTATCCTAAGTCAAGTGATCATTTAACTGTCTTCACAACCCGACAGTATCTGAATTTGGCTCTTTCCTTATATAATATTTGTCCAAATGATAATGCTGCTAATAATCAACTCTGTTTAAAAGATAGAAAACCATTTTTTACGATTGCAAAAGACTTACCTAAAAAAATATTTTTCATGTTAACCAAAACTCCAATTGCGAAAAATTTGGTAACTGATGAATTATACCTACATGTTTGTTATGAAAGATCTATTGACAAAAATTGGTGTGTTGCGAGTTGGACGGATCAATACGGGTCTATTAACTTTGTTAAATCATGGTATATTAGCAACGGAATGGATGAATCCCAGAATTTTGAAAATGTTGCAAATAAAATTCTTGATATAACTTTAGAATACACTTTAAAGCATAGTGGTAAATCGTATGTTATCTTGACTAGATTGAATAATATTATACCAGATGATGAATTAACCGAGTGGAAAAGGCTTTCAATGAAAAATAATAAACTCTCATTAATTGTTTTAACAGTTGAACCCGAATCGTCTACTTTGATTTTATCTAACAACCCAGGTCCATCATTCAGTACCAATAAAAAAGCTGATGATTCATCTAAGGAATTTTATTCTGTTAACTATACTATAGCTTCAACCAATTCTCAGCTAACTCCTGGCAATGCATTATTGGGTAACCTTTCTCAGTCAAACAATCATTTAGCTGGTGGACCTGGCAGTAATAAATTAGAAAGTCCTGATGTTTCTATATTCACACCATCATATGATGTTGTTGCTTCCCCTATGGATATTAATCATTCACATTATCCGCAGCAACAGTTGCAGCAACAACAGCAATTGTCATCTCACCAGTTTCCACATTTGCAAACATTACCTGAAGGGTTATCCACCACACCATTTGGTAGTACAAATACACCCGGTGGATCAAATCTCAATGCTTCCACTGGTGGCGATGACTCAAATGTTAATAATCCAGTTTTGGTTGATATTTCAAAAGAATGTTATGGTGTTATATTACAAGTTGCGCAACCTTTATCTAACCAATCAATACGTATGCCATTACGTACCGGCTTTTTAATAAATTCCGGTAATGGCACTTCTAAAAATAAGATTTTAGAAGTTAACTTGTTGAGTTGTCAGCCGGGTGTTAATTCCATTGAATTATTAAAAAAAATACTACGTCAATTTAAAAATTTAAGTGTATTAGCTCCATATTACGGTATTTGTCAAAGTACAAGAAAATGTGGACAGGTGGATTTTGAAGAAACGGCAGAAGAAGATGAAGAAGAAGAAATAATTGGTGGTTTTGATGAAGAGATTGGTACACATGGACCCGTTATTGGTGGAAACGGAAGAAAAAGGGAAAAGCAAATTATGCAGCAGCAATATCAACAATTTTTTAAACAACAGCAAAGACAGAAAAGGCAGAAACAAAAGGAAAAAGTAGATGATGATTTGTTTGAATATGAGGATGATGGTGTTGTGCCAGGACATATTTTATCCGTTAGAAAGATTCTTGACTTTTTGGTTAATGTTAATGTACAATAGAGAGTATTAATTTATTATTATAATTTATATTATTAAATACCAATATTATAAAGCGGATATAAAGAATTGATAGAGATGAGAAGTATAGTAAACATCTATAGTATTATTGACTGGACGGAATAGTTCATATATTCTTAGCTTTATTCTATTTTCCTACTATACTGGAAAATAGAGTTTCCGATAAATTTTTTACTTATAAACGACAAGATAAACATCATGATCACAATGTCCGTCAGTAAAAATCTTATTTTCTAAGTTTAATATGGTCTAACATTAATCACAAATAATAGCCATAAATATCACCCAAAGATTTTTTGCGTATAGTAGAAGGTAGTCTCGAAAGTAAAGTTAACTCTTCTGTATTTAAGGAAGTAGCATAATCAAGCTTGACAATCTGATAATTAATTAACCAAGAGATCATTTTTCTCACGTTATTGTTATTAATTTTCAAACTATTGATTAATGAAGATAACGTATCAAAATAATCTTGTTTCGAATCTTTTGCCTCATCAAGATCGATATTCCAAGAACGATCAATTAAGGAAAGGATTTGGAAAGTTAGTTCTAAAAACAATTCTGAATCATTGGATTTATCATTATCTGAAAAAAAATGAATAAATTCATTAAAATTTGTGTTTCTTAGCTTTCTTGACAATTTGTTCAAAAATTCTCCTTTAAGTGTTTTGGAATCAATTGAATCTATATAATTCCACATTAGAATTAACATTTTTTTCCTTAATTCAATTGATTCTATTCCAAGTTTACTTTCCTCAACTAAATTCATACCTTGATTATCAGTAAACCCATTCTCTTCTTCTTCTTCAACATAAACATAGTTATAGTTAATCCTTAAATCAGATTCTAAAATAGTTTGAACTTCATCAAAATCATCAAATTTAGTAAAGGTAATATCAATAAATGGCTTGAATGCTTCAATTTCTCTGTTTGATGAACCCGATAAATTTAAAATATTCTGCCAGAATTTACTTTGTTCTCTTAAAATATTTAAATCGTTAAATTCTAATAATTTCAATAGCTCTAATTCAAAATATCTTAAAATCAAAGAAATAAAATTTTTCCATAGTTTCCAATTAAATTTATATAATTGTCTTGTATCTTTTCTATTTGAGGAAATAGCAAAACTTGAGCATTTAAATGACCAAATAAAATAATCCCAAGGATTACGATTCAGTTTATCAAAAGTTGTATTGCCGTAAAGCTTTTTATTTGTACTCAACTGTATATCACCAGTTGTTATAATATTTGATAAAGGGTTTATAAATTCTACAGTTTCAACATTTTTTTTGACTGGTGATGAATTTGCGGACGATAGTGGCGATGAATCAATTATTTCAATTGCTTTATTCGATTTGATAAAACGACCACGTCCACGTAACTTTTTGGGTGGATCTAGGAATGAAAATAATGATGATAGAGAATGACGCAGTGAATCCAAGTCTAGTTCGTAAATAGGTGATTTTAATGCAGGCTGATTAGACGGTTTTTTTAAGAGATCAAAAAGGCTATTTAAATAATTGACACATATGGATGATAAATCAGGAATTTTTTGCTTAGGATCTGTGTTAAATACAGTAATTTGAGTTCCTGCAAGTATTAGGTTTAAAAATGGAACCGAAGGATAGTTTATATTTGGATAGTCAATGATCATTGTGTCTGTTAGGTGACTTATAAGCGGCTCCAATGAATTATATCTAAATATCTTTTCCTGAATCAACTGTTTTTCAGTATGATATTTTTCACAATCATGTAGTATTGTGGATTGGCTGGATATAGACATTTTACAGTCAAGCTGCAGATAGGAAGAAGTGAAAAAGCTAACGAAATGCACCATAACAAAAAAGCAAAAAACGCGTTCAGGTTTGTGTTTGATCAGAAGATAACAAAAATAAGGTGAATCCATTGTTTCAACTTACCATCCTTTTGCTAAAACAGCATTTGTGTTTCTGTTTAAATAGGACTGATTGACCATTTACGCAGCTTATTTATGTTTCGTTAAATCTTGGTTTTTTTCATTTGGCTTCTTAATACAAATACTCCATTAACTATGGAAAAAACCCCTAAGACATTATCCGAATGAATATCTAGCTGTTCAAATACCTGAAGATACTTGAGGAAAGAATATGAAACACAGTTCAACAAGTATATTGATAATGCTTAAGTTTGTTAATGCTAGTACTGGACGGAATTCATCATTCGTTGTAAGTACCACTATGTCAGATATTGTAATAGCAAAAGACGCGTTGTCATACCCAAAACCTATTTCATTCCTATAAGCTAATTATACATTTTTTATTTAGAGGACTTCTTCCATTACTAGCAGTAGGATGATGAAAAGCAACGAACTCGAGTTGGATTAAACTGCAAGGTTTAATCTACTGAATTAAAATGTTCAACCCTAGAAACTTAAATACAGCATCCTTATTTACTTCTTTTACTTGTAGTCTATTTATCATGTTATTTCTTTTATGAACAATATCTCCTGTAATAATTCTATTAAATTAGTTTAAAATATGACAAATTAAGATTAGAAAACATGCAAATAGATATCTCTATATCTATTATAATTGAAAACAACTATTAATGAACAATAAAAGTAGATAAAAATTTTTGAGCGCATTTTTTCTGTAGTTAAATTTTGAATCCTATTTGAAATTTAACATTGTTTATCCATCTGATAACTGAGAATTATTAGTATAATCAACAATGAATCATCCACAATTTCAAAGTACTACTCCCAATACTGCAAGCAATGGAAGTCCACAACAAGTACTCAATGCTCTTATGCATGCATATATGTCGCAGCCTCCAAAAATGGATTCCGATATTGACAAAAAAAGAATCGAAGTTTTACTACAAATAAATACCATTCTACTTCATAAATGTGTAATTTTACAGCAATATGTTCTTAATAAAAACAATACGGCTCTACCTGATTATAATCAAAAAAAAGATATTTATCAACATTATCTAAAAAGAATTCATTATAATTTGACATGTTTGGCTTCAATCAATGATATTCACTCTGCTTCAGCAAATACTCCAAAAAAGAATTATACATTACCACAAATTGTTTTTCCACCACCGGAATCTCCTGAATTGAATAGTCATTATAAAATGTTGAATCAACTTTACCCTGAGGCTATTCCATTCTTTCAGAAAAAATTAGAACTAGCCAAACAACAACAACAACAGCAGCAGCAACAGCAGCAACAACAGCAGCAGCAGCAACAGCAACAACAACAGCAGCAACAACAGCAGCAGCAGCAACATGGTCCTTCTAATTTTTCAAGACAACATACTCCTGGTAGTAATAATTCATCATTTATAACAAATGGTAAACCACAATTTTCACCTCAAGCACAATCTCAAACACTAATGCCTCAACAAGCAGGCACACCTAATTCTAATTTAGATTGGAATAATGCACGTCAAAGGGAACTATTTAAACGTCAGCAATTGTACCAGAAGTATCTTCAACAGCAACAAGAAACCGATTCCCAAGGGCAAGATCCTTTGCGACAACAACAGCAACAACAGCACCCACAACCACAACTGTCACAACAGCAGCAAGCAGTGCCATTACAACAACCACAGTCACAACCTCCGATCCAAATACAACAATCTCAAGCTCAGTCACCAGGAATTCTTCAAAATTCACCACCGCAAAGTATGTTTTCAAATATAGTTGGATCCAGACAAACATCACAACCAGCGCAAGATGATTTTCAGACACAACTTCATCAACAGCAACAGCAACAGCAACAACAACAACAACAACAACAGCAACAACAGCAACAACAACAGCTATTGGATCAACAACAATTTAATAATTTTGGACAAACTTTTCCCGCTAGGCAGCCCATAGATCCAAATGCAATGTTAAGCCCGGAACAAATTTTGGCTAGAGCTGCAAATAACGTGCCAAGTCAACAACCACAACCACAACAGAATCAAAATTTATTAGGTAATGGGTTCATGGATGGATGGTAAAAAGAGGAATATATTTATTGTGTAAATTTACTTTGTAAAGCTATGTCATTGGTTTAATTTAATGTAATTTGTATTGTATTATTGTACTATTAAGAATAAAAACAATTCGCACTGGTAATTTTCTATGGCACATTGATGACTTTTTGGTCATAACTATAATCAATCATCTGTCATCTATTGATCTCAATATTTATTCCATGGTTAGAAGAAAAAGAGATAGATTAGAATATACTGCATTTTCACCACCGTTTGATCAGAGAACGTATGAACATAATATACCTCAGAAATATGAAGATATTTTACTAGATGGATATACAAACTTCTGTGAGATAAAGAATACCGATGATATAAAATTAGACAATTTAGCAGAAGCTATTGAAAAGTATATTGGTGTGCCGTTTAAACTAATACCGGATAAGAATGAATTAAGAAGCTGGTGTATTGATAATACAGAAATTGTTGATTTTGAGAAATGGTTATACAATGGATATCTCTGGTTAAAGATTGTTGAAAATATGGATATTGCAGATGGTTATTGGAAAATGATTCTGAAGCTTTTGAATGGTGGTAGTGAAAAGAGTAATGGTAATGAAAATGAGCTTGATGATAATGACAGATTTAAGAAATTATACTTAAATGATGTTAAAAAATTGGTGAAAATTGGTAGAATTGATGCAGATATTATTGGGATGTTACAAACTGCAAGTAGGGGAAAGGTATTTATAAATTATATTGATTTTGTAGTTTTATTGGGTAGGTTGGGTGAATTTAATTAATATATATAGTTATAGATCTAATAATTATGCTATAAGATTATAAAATATGTTTTGATCTGAAATATGATCTCAGGTAATGAACCTGGTAAACGCCAACAGCAACCAAAAAGAAAACACTTAAAACAAAGAAATTCTTAACACGTCTGTTCGTACTTTCATTTGTATCTCTAAGTCTTTCTTCTCTTTGGATTAGATATTCTAATTCATTTGAAAGATCGTCAATCATTTCATCCACCTTTCTAAGTTGAACTTCAGCTGGCTTTAATTTCTCTGCACTTTGAATGGCATTCCAATCTCTTGCATCTGCACCAACTTCAACTTCTAGTTCAATTTCACGCGATAATTGTTTACCATTGTTTCTATAACCAGGTTGAAGTCTATTTGTGAAGCAAATATCAAGTGATGCAGTTTCATGAGCATTAAATGCAACTTTAAAGTTACCTGCAACATCATCTTGGCGACGATATTCGTTACCATCGGCACCTGTAATTCTAAGTGATAAGATCTGTCCATCTCCAATTTTACCATTTGAGTTAACTGTCACAATAACTAATTGTCCATCACTGACAAATTCTCTAACACATTGTGGTTCAGGATTCACTGCAAGTGCAGCCAACTCAAAACGTAATGCTCTAACGGAATGTAATAAAACCAACAGAGTGGTAAAAATACTAACTAATTGCATTCTTATATATGGATTCAAAAGTGTAAAAAGCAATCGGGCAAGGTTCGACAATAAAACAACAAGGATTCGTAAATAAATCAACACATTAGACATTTTTTCGCCAACACATCAATTTTTTTCCTTCAGCTACACGCGTCAGTCAACTTCTGATCATTTTAATTTTAATTTTTCAGTTTTACTAAAAAAAAAAGAAAATATGATTCTTATTAACAAAACTATACATAACTAATTAACTATTTTTAATCTTCTTCATCCTTAGGTGCTGAAGGTGTTGGTGCATCCCAATCGCCTGCGGATGGTGTAACACCCCAATCATTATCAATACGATTATCTGTATCAGGACCCCAAACAGATTTACTACCATCACCACCATATTCTGTTCTATTTCCCCCCCAAGCGGATCTAGATCCATCATTACCACCCCAACCAGGAGTTTTACCTCCACCGTTAGACCATGATGGCGTTTTACCTCCATTACCCGACCACGATGGAGTTTTACCTCCATTGCTGGACCATGATGGAGTCTTACCACCATTACTAGACCAGCCAGGAGTTTTACTTCCGTTACTAGTTCCTGTGTTATTACCATAAACAGATGCCGATCCCCATGATGGTGTTTTTCCTCCACCGCTGGACCATGATGGTGTTTTACCACCTCCGTTAATAGCATCATGACTTGAATTGCCGCCATAACTAGAATATCCACCTCTGCCACTGCCATTTGAGCGACCTGAACTATATCCGCCTCGTCCCATGCCACTATTACTACTATAATTACCACCGCGTCCACCTCCATTACTACCAGTAAAACCACCACGATTACCACCATTTCTACCTCCTTTATAGTTTTCTAAAAATTGTTCATACGGAACGAAATTACCAGGCCTTAATTCAAATAACAGTTCTGACTTATTAATTGGTGTAATTTTTGCAGGGTTGTGCATTTCAACCCTTGCAACTTCACCATTTGCATCTTTAATGATACCTTTTTTACCTTTATAAGGACCCTTTCTAACACTAACATGTTGATTAATTGTAATATCTCTACCACCGAATTTTGACGAATTAACGATTGATGGAGCAGTTGGTGGCGGCATCATTCTATTTGGATTCATTTTATTCAAATCAGGGGCTTTAAATGATGACATAATTGAACCTTTATTTGAAATTGTTTGAACTTGTTCGGAATCCACAACAAATATACCGGCATTTTCAGTAACAGATTTTGACTGTAAAAATAAATGAGATCTATATATGTGCATTATATTACCTTGTCTTTTTTCACCAGAAGATTCTTTAACAATATCTCCAACCTTAATTTCCAAACCATTTTTATCTGTTGCCTTTTCTGTTAACTTATTAACATCAACAATTGAGTGAATTGTTTTTGGTTCAATATTTAAGACACGTCCATCAGTACATAAAACGGAAAAAATTTCCTTTTCAGCTTTAATAATCATACCAACAACATTCGAAGTTAAATTAATTAATTGGTGTAATTCAAATCTACCAAATTTCGATGCTGTTGTCGAAGAATCGGTTGATCTGACTAAAAAGTTTGGGAAAACAGTTATATCCTTTTTAGTTTGATCAGAAACCAACGTGACCTGATTATCTTTAACGTTAACAATCAAACCACTTTCATCTTTATGTAATCCATGAATAATTGTAACATGGTCACCAGGTATAAAGATTTTTCTTAATGATGAAGTTGGAATTTCAACAATCGTGTTATTAATATTTATATCATTTTCATTACCTTCTAATAAAACCCTCGCAATTTTTGCTTCGGCAATTGTTAAAATTTTACCTTTCATTTTTAATTGTTCACCACTAATAATTTCAACTCTGTCATTTGGCTGAAATTTAACAGCCTTTTCATCTGCATTTTTTAAAGTCATTGCAACAGATTGCAAATCAATTCCATCATTATCTTTCATGGAATTAAATAACGTCAATTCATGTAACGAAGGTTTAATATTTCTTGTTTCCAATTGATTTAATTTAATATCTTTAAACAAAAATCCGTTAATATATTCCTCATTTTTATAAATGAAATAATTTCTATCCCTTTTTGATGTCGTCAAATGTTCATTATCATATTGATTTGCCTCAATATCAGAAAATAATCTTTGCGGTGGCCTGAATTTTGCATTGAATGAAATTGACTTTTTCTTTTTTTCACCTGTTACTGAATCAAAAACATTCTGTGTAGAAGATCTACCGTAATCCAATCTTGGAACTAATTTAACTCTAACTTCTAAATCATTTTCCGCTAAATTATCAACGATACCTAAATCGTTTTTATATTTACCAGTTTTAACACGAACATATGACCCTGGTTTTAGTCTATTTTCTTCCGATTTACCAGGTCTTAGTAAATCAGGATACTCTTCAATCGGAACTAAAATTTTGCCAATATTTGAATAAACACCTGGCAACCCCTCTAAAATTTGTGTCACAGAGTCCATTCTTCTTGCCTCAATATAAATATAACCAACAAAACTATCTCTTTGAAATGCAGAATAAACTTCACTTGTGTTTTTCATATTGAACATTCTAGCATAAATTTGTTTAACAAGCTCTTTTTCTTTACCATTTCTGACTCTAACACCCCAAATCAAAGGATCTTCAACTGAGGGCAACAATAAACGCTGAGAAACATTAGTCGTTGAGCCCATAAACCTCGAAGATGCTGAACGACCGTATCTAGCTTTAAATTGATCTGCCAAAGTCTGAGCATCTTGTTCTTCTAATTTTTCTCTTGATCTATCCAATTTTCTATGAGATCTTGAAGCTTCGGATAATTCTGTAGTATCTGCAGCCTGATCATCTGCTAAAAACTCTTTACGTAATATTTCTGCTTCTTCGTCATCTTCGTCGTCTTCGTCTTCATCATCAACTTCAGCTTCAACATCTAAAAATTGATTTCCACCTCTTTTTTTCTTTCTTGAATGTAAGTTTTCATCTTCGTCGTCTTCGTCTTCTTCATCGTCTTCTTCATCCTCCTCATCTTCTTCATCTTCGTTACCTTCGCCTTCAACATCATCGTCATTTTCATTTTCCAATTGAGATTCCTCATTTTTAACTGATTCAGGAGCCAATTGCTGGCTTTCTGACTTAACCAATTCATTAGACTCATCATCGTTATTATTATTACTTGTATTACTAGTTTGATCTTCCTCATCGTCATCGCCGTCATCCTCAATTTCGTGAACTTCATTATCATTCACGGGCACCTTAGTACCCGACTCATTATCACTTAGAAAGACATCATCTTCTTGTTTGATTTCCTTTTTAACAATGTCACTCATTATAAACTGAAATCTGGATGCATAATATTACAAGAAAAACTATCACTACAACTGATACACAATATTGAAATTGTCAATTTGTTACTGTGAAAAACGAGGGAAAATTAAAATGAATTTTTAGCGGATCAAGAAAAAAAAATTCAAAATCGCCGGGTAACAAGTTCTAAGTATCTACTCTACTCTTTCACCTTTAAATTTTAACTGAATGTATTCTTACTATATACAAAACATATCTATTTAATCTTTATACAACTGGTCATTTAATTATTTAATTAATTATTTATTTTTCTTCCAAGCAAAAGCACCTCTGGAAAAATCCAATGGTTTCTTAAGTTCACCTTTTCTCTTCTTACTTTCTGTAAACAAGACATGTCTCTGAACAACTGGATCGTATCTGATTTGTGTAATTTCCTTCGCCGTTCTAGGCACCAGAAGTGTTCTTCTGTAACCGGTCTTTGCACTTGAGATCAACTGAACAATTGTAGTTCTAGCCTTTGCCTTAGCCATCCTGGATGTGTATATATGTATGTGTGTAATTAACTACAAAGTGCAGTGAAAGCAAGTGAAAGTAAACGAAAGCAACGAAATATTTTTCAAAAATCGAGGAAAATGACCAAAATGCTTTTACATCCGTGCACCATACATGATATGAAAATTCTTATCACCTTATTTTTATCTTGATGTCCATCTTGAAGATTATGCTCCATTGCTATATATCTTTTATATATATTACATCTCGTATACTATAATATCAGACAATAATCAATTAAAAATATGCAGTTATTCATTGTTCAACCAAATTTAAAAATCTCAGATTGTGATAATTGCCCAAGTGACAGCACTTTGATTACTAAGAAACATTGCTATCTTAAGAATCTTTCAAATTGTAAAAAAATAGTCCATTCATTAAGTTCAGATGAACCTGAACCGTCATGGTGCATGGCAGAAAAGGGACCAGAGTCATGCCCATCACCCACGAGTCCAATAATTCCAACATGCCCAGATTCGGCAGAATGGCCACTATGCTTGCCATTACAATCGATAAATCTTACTCCATCTGATTTTCAAAATTTGGATTTAAATCCTGACAGTAAAGGAGAAAAGGAAATCACTAGTGATATACTATTTAAAAGACTGAATATACCAAAAAATCTTTCGCAGGATGAATACAAATGGTTAGCCGTAAAATATCTGCAGTTGATCTCTGATATTTCATTATTAGACTATAAATACCTAAAATCTTTTGTTAAAATCAATAAAATTATCAAGAAATATTTCTCAAAAACTGAAGTTTCGAAAAACGATGAAGAAATCGGTTTTAAATGTTTCAATCATGAAAAGAAAAAATTCAAAAAAATTGAACATTTTTTAATATTACTACTAGATTTGAAAAAAAAATTTAACAGCTTATATTCAGACATTACAATACCTGAGTTTAACAATGGTTTAAAAGAGACTTACGATGCCAACGATGATGAACAATAAATGATGAACGCTAATAATAAAATGAATAAATATTTTATAAGATCGATATACCCCCGAGTTTAATATAACTTCTTTTACTTTTTGTAACTATGACAAGAACGTAACAATAACAATGCCTAAATAAAACATAAACACAAACACGCTAAATGGATACAACACAAAAACAACAAAAATTCGCTCCTTATTTTTTTTATGTCTTGTTTACAAATACGTTCTTCGTTTCTCGATTTTGCATTTGTTTCAGCGTAGTTTATATTAGTGCTAATAGCAGTTTTCTTATCTTTCTCGACTACCAGTGTTTAAAAAGACAATGTCGTATGTTGGTAAAGAAAATAAAAGGCCAAGATCGTTATCCTTTGCTAAAAAAGCTGCAAAAACTGCAGTTTCAAGATCAATCACACCGACGCCTAATCAACTGGATAAAGTTGTCGAATCTGTGGCAAATGCAACTAAAAGATTATCTCAGAACTCTTCGAAGTCTACCTCAAGTAGAAGGAAAGTTGAAAATAGAATCGGTCCTTGGCGTTTAGGTAGAACTTTGGGTAAAGGTTCAACGGGTAGAGTCAGGTTGGCCAAAAACTCGTTAACAGGTCAACTAGCTGCAATTAAAATTGTTCCAAAATTTAACAATAATAATAATAATACTAATAATAATAATAATAATAATAATAGTTCAAATAATAATAATAAAAAGAAAAACCATAGAATTGATTCTAATGGTCTACCATATGGAATTGAAAGAGAAATAATTATTATGAAACTTATATCACATCCGAATATAATGGCATTATATGATGTTTGGGAAAATGAAAATGAACTTTACTTAGTTTTAGAATATGTCGAAGGGGGGGAATTATTTGATTTCTTAATTAATAACGGTAAATTGAACGAGAAAGATGCCGTTAATTATTTTAGAATGATTATAAACGGTGTATCCTATTGTCATAAATTCAATATTTGTCATCGAGATTTAAAGCCTGAAAATATTTTGTTAGATAAAAATGGCAAAATTAAAATTGCAGATTTTGGTATGGCAGCTTTAGAAACAAAGCAAAAACTGTTGGAAACTTCCTGTGGTTCACCCCATTATGCTTCACCAGAAATTGTTTCAGGTAAGAATTATCATGGTTCGCCAAGTGATGTTTGGTCATGTGGAATTATTTTATTTGCTTTATTAACTGGGCATTTACCATTTGACGATCCAAATATTAGAACCTTATTACTCAAAGTTCAAACTGGCAAATTTCATATGCCTTCCAATTTATCACCTGAAGCGAAAGATTTAATTTGGTCCATGTTGAGAGTTAATCCAAATGAAAGAATTTCAATTAAAGAAATTTTGAACCATCCATTACTCTTAAAATATCCTTTAAATAATACACCTGATTTTGAAAATCAACTAGATAATTTAGATGTTTCAAAACCAATTGAAACCATTGATCAGGATATTTTGCATAACTTACAAACTTTATGGCATGGTGCTAATTTGGATAGAATCATTTTAAAATTGAAAAATAATGAAAAAAATTCTGAAAAAATGTTTTATTATTTATTGGAGAATTATAAATTAACTCATTCAATTGATTTGAATAATAATTTCAAAAGACAGCAAACAGAAAATGATATTAAGCTAAAAATTCCGAGATCTGCAAGTATTGTTAAGACTACAATTGAAGATGAAAACGGTAATATTCTAAAATCTGAAATTCAAACATTAACACCAACAAGAAAGCCATTAAGAAAAAGATCTTCAAATAATTTAAACGTTAACAATATTAGTAACAACAGCAATAACCATAATAATAAAATCATTGCCTCATCCTCATTTAAGAAATCGGTTTCATTTCGTCGTTTGCAGAATGATCAATCTTCTTCAACACTTTCAATTGTTAATATGAAACAAAGACTAAGTATGAAACCTGAAGAAGAAATGTTAAATACATCAAAGTCAATTACAGTGAACCCAAAAGACTTACCCGACCTACCAGATTTAAATGATTATAATTATTTAGTTAATACAATTTTTGATCCAAAAATTAATAATAAAATTGATGACAAAAGCAACCATATTGATATTTTTGCAGATTTCAATTTTTCATCCGACAAATCCAATAATAATGATAATAAAAATAAAGATTTCTTCAATGATTTAGTTTTACTTGATATTTCTGATACCACCGCTGATACCTTTAAAGATGATAGTAATATTACAAAATCATCGTTAGATCCAAATGTGATAAAAAAGATTAAAAGTAATAAATCTGATAAGAAAATTAATATCAAAAATAATAACAGTAACACAACTATTGAAAATAATAGCAGTGCCAATGCAGTTTTAAATCAAATGGGTGTTAGAATGAGTAGATTGGAAATGTTAAAGGCAAAGAAACCCGCGTTAGCAGTAACACAAATGAAATCAATCAAATCATCATCAACCAGAAATCTGCATTCGTTTTTAAATGAAGAATATAAATCAACAAAGTTGGAAGAGTATAACTCTGCTAACAGAAATAAAAATAGCATTACTAAATTAACATCGTCGGAATTTGGTCATAAGGTTGAGAAATCAACAGATTCATCATATTTTGACTATTCTGATGTTTCATATAGTTTACATTCTGCAATTCAAGTTCCAGTTTTAGCACCAACGGATGAAGACTTAATTAAACTAAAGGCAGATGAAGAAAAATTTGCCGATGCTGATGAATCAAATAATTCCAAGACTTTCATTTTAGATTCATCAATTAATAGTAAACTTAAAATTCATAAAAAGGCAAATTCAATATCTGATTCTGATAAAAACGAGAATAATAGTAATACCCATAATGGTTTCCAAACTGATGTCAGATATTCAATATTAACAAATTCTAATTACGATTTACCAGAGAGTAATGATAAGAAATTCAATCTAACACCAATTAAGAAGCAAATTTTAGAAGAAGACGAAAATGAAGAGGAAAATGAAGGAAAAGGGAAGAAAACAACTAATGCAGATATTAGACAATCTGTGTTCGACGATGCTGAAGAATTCAAAGCACCATGTTTACCAATTAGAGAAAATACAAATATTTTTGATGATTCTTCAGAGCAGGATGTCACTTTACACACTGCACAAGAATCCATTAAATCTCCGGTATCTAAAGCAGCCGTATTTCCACATCAACAGCCTACAATGAATCCTATTTTTTCCCCTTCAACTAGATCGACACGCTCACCAGCACTTAGAATTTCAATGTTATCTGCGGCAACTGAGGCAACAACTGCCACAAGCACAACAAATGTGTCCTCGACAAGGAAACTTCCAAGCATAACATCATCGTTCAAAAACTCCAAACTGGTTCCATCACGCCCTGTGCAAATGTCACCGATGGACCCAACTTTCAAACGTCAGCTGCTTCCATCAATCCAGGCACCACCAGCACGTCGCCCGGTTCCCCCACCACCAAATATTGAACCCAAATTCAACCAACCGCCTGCGCCTGCTGTAAAAATACAATCCAACGTTACAAAGCCACAAGTAACCAGAAAAATATCCGATAATAATGATGCAACGTATATGGATCAGGCAACGAAGAGACCTAACTGGTTAAAACGGTTCTTCTCATCGTTTTCCAAAAACCCTAACAAGAAATATAATGCCTCATCAGCCACCACGGAAGTAAAAATGAAAACAAACACGAGATCAAAATTAAGTAGATTAAATAATTTAAATAACTTCAATAATGGATCTGCGGCTACTAGACGTTCTTCTATTAGAGGCGGTAAAAAGGGATTATTTAAAAATTACGAATATTGGATTGAAAGTGATTTGGTCACAAAAGCAGATTTGATTAAGTCAATTAAGAGTGACTCTCGTACAGCGTCCCTAAGATTTATTTCAATGAATAACAGCGAGACAGTTTTAATTTGTGAAATTGGTACATTGACGTTTAGATTAGAGATTACAGAAAAAGTTGGTGGCGAGTTCGGCTTTGGTGGTTGTTTTATAAAATTTGTGAAAGTTAAAGGTAGTAGAAACTTATTTGATCAATATTGCGTAATCATTAGAAACATTGTTGAAGAATTGGAAAAATCTTATAATGATTGAGGAAAAGAGCGGCCTAGATAGAATTAATATATATTATAAATAGAATGATATTAAACTTAACAATAAAAATACCTTAGATAGAAAAATCAGACAATAATTTTTTGTATTTTTGATGAAAATTAATTAGCCCGCGGAAGAAAACCGTTACGGTTTTTTTTACTTAATGCATATGAAAACATTTCCAACTGAAAAGACGTTAAATGGAACATAGCGTATTATATTTCTATGCTGCAACAATAGATGAAATTTGCTCAATATATATTGGAACAGCTAGAACACATACAAGGAAACCACGGAGGTAGTATTTATTGTGGCCTAAGCTACTGTGGACCAATCAGAATGGTCGACGGTACAATAGAAACAGAATTTGCTGATACCTCAAAAACAGCAGAACAGAAAAAAACGGCCAGCCTGCATCGCCCCGAAACACCCCATGTTCCTTGCTATTATCAAGAAAAAATTTTGGGCTGTTTTTATTGCCGTAGTCTTCATACTCAACGGACCAGAACAAAGGAAAATTAATTTGCTTACTTGTAAGCATCATAAATTTTTTATAAAAGGAAATCAAAAGCCCGGAAAAATTGTCCTTGGTTTCATCAACTACTTACGTTAATGGTTATATTATGAATAGAAAGATGAACATGAATCTGGGCATAAACATTAGTAATGATAATCCGACAATTAATGTTGTGGTTTCAGGAGATACAGGCACCGGCAAGTCAGGATTAATTCATTTATATTTACAGTCATATTTTACACCTGATTTAGACCCAACCATAGAAGACACATTCATTGCAACGCATAAGTTTGATGACAAATTATTCAACTTGAAAATTGTTGATACAGTCGATAACGATTTCATTATAAATTCCAAAAGAAAACAGTTATTTCAAGAATGTGATGTGATTATCCTGACATACAGCATCAATGATATTACAAGCTTCAATAATCTAGTTTTGAGGTTTTCTAATTTACCAATTGATGAAGTTGTTAAGAAAAATAATAAAAATAACAAATTCAGTTTTAGAGATGGCAAGTTCAAAAAATTCCCACCAATTTTGTTGGTTGGTACCAAAGCAGACCTTGAAAACCATAGGCAAGTTTCCAAGTTGTGTGCATTAAAACTGGTTGATGAATTATCACTAGATGGATTTGTTGAGTGTAGTTCACTAGCGGATTTTAATATTGAGAATGTGTTTAACGAGGCTGTTAGGTTGGCGATACAGTACAAAAATTCGGACCTAGATTTTAATACATTAACAGCAAATGATACTGAAAAGGATAGGGGTGTGAGTATGGCTAGAGGAAAAGACAACACCTTGACCCATAGTGACAAACTTGTCAAATTAATTTCCAACGTTGCGAGAACCAAAACCGAACAATCCCAGAAAACACAAAAAACACAGAAAACCCACAACAACGACCAGAATACAGCTAGCAGAACTAAAGAGATTTCTAGAAATACAAATCCCACTGTAATCGAAAACGAAAGTAATTGCTGCACTATAATGTGAATAGCTAATTCTTCCTTCAGTTCTGTCATTAATTAATTCATTTCAATTCTATCTATCCATTTACTACAGTAAACTAAAAAAATTATTAAATTGCTATGAGCAACGCAAAGTAAGTAACGTAAACTGTTAGCAATTATTAGCTATTTTGTACTAAGACTCTTAAGATCTATGTGACACTCAGTATGTGGATTCGTATGTTATGACCAACGTTCTGTATATTAAAGATCAATAATTCAGTCGATTAATAACCTAATGGTGGCGTGTCGACTAGAACGTTAAACTCTGCAGCATGTGATTCTCGTTTTTAGAACAAAAAGGCTGGATTATGTCTGACCGGAAATTCTGTCGTCAAATGGCCTTATTACAGTCAGTAACACTCAGCCTCTAATATGATAGTGTTCTAATATACGATATACTAAGTTAATAACACTATTTATTACTACTGTCGATTAAAAGCAGTATTTAAGTTTTTGGAATTTTCGGCTGCTTATCGGTATGTAATTTTTAGTCTTGGGAGCCCCAAATCTCGGCAATCCTAAAATACACCGGTTCAAGCAGACCAATCAGAGCAGACCTCTTTCGGTTATACACGCTTGTGTTGGGTTTCTAAATTAGGCAACCGAACGGCAACTCGTGGTTCACATCGGTATGTATAGTCTATACTAGGTAACCGACTAGATTGTATTTTATCCTTCATAGATGTATAAAAGCAATCAGATTCCCAGATTTCGAATACCTATTTCAGAAAGTAAAGTGAACTTCTTTTACTACAGTGCACAAATTGAAGTTATGTTTAGACTAATAATGACTTGACATTAAATCAAACAGCCAATAATAATTATAGTTATTAATATTTACCAGGGTTAAATTATGAGGGTTATTAAAATTAACACAAATTGTGACTGCTAATTTGTAAAATTGATTGACCATTTGTCCATATATCCATATAAGGAAAGACCAGCGTCGACGATACACTCAGACGGATTTTAATTGGCCAGTTTTGTTAATTTCGCGTCCAAATACTGACTAATTCCCGATACTTAAGGGGTATACTCTAAAATTAATGTCTTATGTTTAATGTTTTAAACACTTATGGTTTGCATGGTAAGTAGTTTTAATTTCAATCATTAATCAATGTAAACGTATAACTTCAGAGATAGTTTTGTACTGGGATAGTCAGCCTCATGACTAGCAGGAATGAAAAACTTATAAATTTAATAACTTTTGACTCGGGGAAACCTCAGGGTCGATGCTAAGAAATTGCGGGGGTTGCAACATTTCAAGGGTTGTGTCCAGATAACAGAGGTATTTATTTGCATTTCTTGCATTCTCTTTTTCCAAGACAATAAATAAGTTACTCATAGCAAACATTGTCTTTGTTCATTTAAACAACAGTATCTCTAAACTTTTAATTAATTTGTTACGTTAACAATATTAATTATCTAATTAATTTAACCATGAGTGCCAAACCTAGTATTGAACATAGTTCTCCATCCCCTTCCTTGGAAAAAATTAATACTCTAGAGAAGACAGATATATTATCCGGGGTTGATCAAGAAAATCAAGTCGATTCGAATGATTTATCATTACCAAAAAGTGAAAAAGATGCTAAGACCGAGCTATTAGCCGAAGAATTTGGTATTGATCACAAGAAATTGATGTGGAAAATTGATCTTTGGGTTGTTCCTCCGTTCTGTTTGTTGTATTTCTTAGCTTTCTTAGATAGAGTTAATATTTCAAATGCAAAGGTTTACGGAATGGAAGACGATTTGCATCTTCACGGAACACAGTTTGATGCTGCGTTAACAGTCTTTTTCGTTCCTTACATTGTTTTCGAAGTTTTGTCAAATTACGTTTTAAAAATTGTTAAGCCTCATATTTGGCTGAGTACAATGATTTTTTTGTTTGGAATTGTGACAATCTGTGTTGCGTTTGCTCATAACTACGGTGGCTTAATCACCTGTAGATTATTCTTGGGTATCTTTGAAGCGGGCTCGTTCCCATCTATTTTTTATATTATGGCCAACTTTTACACTTCTGGTGAATCGCAAAGAAGATTCTCATTTTTTTTCAGTTGTACCTGTCTTGCAGGTGGCTGTGCCGGCGCTTTGGCATATAGATTGAGTGATTTACAGGGTGTCCATGGTTTGGATTCCTGGCAATGGATTTATATCGTCGAAGGTTCATTTACAGCCGGTTTGGCAATAGTGCTATTTTTCATCGTGGCAGATTTCCCTGAGGAAGCCAGATTTTTGAATCAAAATGAAAGGAGTTTCTTGAAAAAGAAACTAGAAATCTATTCTGGTAATTCAGGTTTTGAAATTAAACAGACATGGAAAGATATTATTAAAGTTTTCAAGGAACCCATGTTGTATATCTGTGCAGCTTGTTATTTCAGTTTTGTGGTTCCAGCTTACTCTTATGCTTACTTTGCTCCAACAATCATTAAACAATTAGGTTACACTGCAATGGAAGCTCAGAGACATTCAATTTATCCATGGTTAGCTTCTCTAGGCTTTAGTATTCTAACTGCCTTTATTTCAGATTATTTTTATATCAGAATCCCATTTGGAGTTTTTGCTTCATTGGTTTCAGTTGTTGGATTTGCGTTTACTATTGGTGGACATGATAATGATCAATTAAAATATGCTGGTTGCTTCCTCATTGCTTGTGGATTGTATACAGCAATGCCGATTTTAATTTGTTGGATGTCTTTGAATTTTTCTGGTCATACAAGAAAAAGTGTTGGTACTGCATTTGTTATTGGATTTGGTAACATCGGTGGTATCGTGTCCTCATTTTTGTTCCCCAATAATGAAGCTCCAAAGTATACAAAAGGCTTGGGTGTTGGTCTTGCATTTACAATGCTTGGAATGTTTTTGATGATAACATATACAGGCTATCTTGCTTGGCTAAATAAAAAGAAAAAATCCGAAAAGTACAGAAATAACTGGAATAACTTAGATGAAAGAGAGAAAATCATGAAAGGTGATTTAAATCCCGATTTCAAGTATTTATATTAGTCCAATAAATGGAGTTTATAGATTTGTATTATTATATTTATATTTATGTTAATGTTAATGTTAATTGTTTAAGTTTTAGTCACATTGAGCACATAAATTTTTTTTTGGATCTTCCCCCATGCCTCCCGGAATCATTTCAATGAAACCCCGGTTTACAAAAACTTTTAACTTGATTAACTTAAGTTTCTTACGCTTTTTATGTTTTTCGAATTGATAAATTATTCCATTCATCATCCTCTATACCGTTGCTTACTATGAGTGAAGAAAAGGTTGATCAAAATTCTATTGGTCAATATAAAGTCGAATCAGATTTTACTCTCAAAACTTTTAAAGAAAACGATACCAATTTACTACTATCTGTAGAAGAGAAGGAGCTTAAGATTCAGGAGCTTGCCAGCGAATACGGCATTAATACCAGACGATTTACCTGGAAACTTGATTTATGGGTTATTTTACCATTCTGTTTATTATATTTTTTAGCTTTCTTAGATAGAGTTAATGTTTCAAATGCAAAAATTTATGGTATTGAAAATGATCTACATTTGCACGGAACTCAATTTGATGCTGCTTTAACCGTGTTCTTTGTTCCATATGTGGTTTTGGAAGTTTTCACAACTCATGTTTTAAGATTCATTAAACCACATATTTGGTTAAGTTTAATGATTTTTTTGTTTGGAATTGTGACAATTTGTGTTGCGTTTGCTCATAACTACGGTGGATTAATCACTTGTAGGTTATTCTTGGGTATCTTTGAAGCTGGTTCATTACCTTCAATTTTTTATATAATTGCAAATTATTATACAACAAAAGAATGTCAAAAAAGATTCTCGTTTTTTTTCGGAATCAGCTGTCTTGCCGGAGGTTGTGCCGGTGCCTTAGCTTATAGAGTTCACGATTTGGATGGTGTTCATGGTTATTCATCTTGGCAATGGATTTATATTATTGAAGGATCATTTACAGCGGGTTTGGCAATTTTCTTATTCTTTGTTATTGCAGATTTCCCTGAAGAGGCAAGGTTTTTAAATCAGAATGAAAGAATATTTTTAAAAAAAAAGTTGGAAATTTATAATGGTAATTCAGGTTTTGAAGTTAGACAATCTTGGACTGATATTGCCAATGTATTTAAAGAACCAATGATTTACATTGGCGCATTAAGTTATTTTAGTTATATTATTCCAGGTAATACATATGCATTTTTTGCTCCAACAATTATCAAAGAGTTAGGTTATACATCATGGGAGGCGCAAAGGCATTCAATTTATCCATGGTTAGCCTCATTGGGCTTTAGCTTTTTGACTGCATTTATTTCAGATAAATGTAATATAAGATTACCATTTGCATTATTCAGTACAGTAGTTGCAATTGCAGGTTTTAGTATGATTATTGGTACAGAAACAAATATGAATTTAAAATATGCTGGTTGTTTTCTTATTGCTTGTGGACTATATACTGCAATGCCAATTTTAACTTGTTGGGTTTCATTAAACTTAAGTGGACACAGTAGGAAAAGTGTAGGAACTGCGTTTGTCATTGGATTTGGTAATATTGGTAGTTTTATTTCCACATTTATTTTCCCCAACAATGAAGCACCACAGTATACAAAGGGTTTAAGTATTAGTCTTGCATTTACGGTGTTTGCGCTGATCACATTAGTGATTTATTTTTCATATATTTATTATCAAAATAAGCAGAAACATACAGCTACTCATAAAAATAGATGGGAAAATTTTAGTGACATTGAAAAAATTAAAAATGGGGATCTTAATCCTGATTTTAAATATTTATATTGATCATTAGAGTTTTGAAAACTAAAAATATAGATATATATATATAGAAGTATAGAAATATATAGAAGTAGAAAAATTACGACTATAATGAAAACCAGCCAGTGTTTATGTCTTTCCTAATCAGGAAAGTTTCCTAATTGGTGCGAATTTCTAAACTCAAACCAGTTTCGTTAAGATCCAGGAACGGACCTCATAAAGTTCTTTATTTGACCGTGTGATTCTTTTTAACATGGAATTTTTTTAAAAGGGATCACTATTTTAATATTATATTGATCAATTGAAAATGCCAGAGCCACTATTTAAAGCGAAAGCTATATATAGTTGGAGTGGTAATAAGAAAACATTAGAACTAGGTTTTATCGAAGGTGATATAATTGAAATTTTTAAGATAGTTGATGATTTGACATTTTATGGACGTTCAATGAGAACCAAACTAAATGGTAAATTTCCATCAAAATTTGTTGAAGTTATAAATGAAGAAGAAAACATTTCGAGATCATCCAGTAGATTATCATTAAAACTATCATCACCAATTTCAAAATCAAGTTCTTCGATAAAGACTTTGAAAAAAATTAATAAATCGTCTTCCTCCACCTTGAACAGTGAAATCCTTTCACTTGGTGATCTCAACAACAGCCATATTCATAATCATACAAATATTCGTAATTCAGTTTCAAATTCCAACTCAAACTCAAATTCAAATTCCGATTTTGATGAAGAAATTAATGATTCATCATTTTCGTCATTACCACCATTACCACCAAAACATATTGAACTCAGTCAATCAAAAAAATTTAAGTCTTCATATGTTCAACAACTATTAGATATTTCAACATTTTCAAATTCAACAGACACAGAAAAATCTTCAACATTCGGTCATTCAGATTTTAGTGCAACATCTGCGGGATCATTTATGAGACATAAAGAACAAAACTTCCAAAATAGATTACAGAATTTAAAAGAAACTGGTACTAATTCTCAAGAATCACAAAAAATTTTAACAGATATAGTTCAAAGAAATGAAAAGACAAAACATCCAAATTTTTTTAAGAAATTAGTTGGATCAAAATCAAATAATATGCCTAGTTTTGATGACAGACTTTACTTATCAACAATTGAAAGAATGAATAAAATGAATATCTCACCGGAAGATTCAATTCCATTTGGTGGATCCGCAAGATCATCTTCACCATCATCGCCTAATATATCAAATTCTCATTCAAATTCTCATTCAAATTCATCATCATCATTAAGTGATTTAGAAAGAACCAAAACCCTAAATGGGCGTGAAAGAGCAGAAAGATCATCAAGAGTTTTGAATGAAGAACCAGAGATTATTTTAAAACCACATAAATGTATTACATCAATGAATAATAACGAAATTGAATATTCCTTTAAAAAGACATATTCAATTGACTCAACAACGTTAAGTCATGTCGATAGATTCATTGATTCATTACCAATTGAACCATTTAATTCAATTGACAAAATTATGAAAGATTGTTTTTTAAAAAAGTTTAAAACGGATTTAGAACTAACAAGAGCAATTTATAGCTATTTAACAACAAGATTTAAAATTATTGAAAAAAATAATGAAAAATTAAGCATCAAATCAATGCCCAACTGTGAAAATTTGAATGATATAATTCATAATGGATGTTGTACATCGCATCAGTTAACATGGTTATTTTATTTAATGGCAATTGAATCTGGATTAAAAGTTGAAATTATTCTAGGATACTTTAAATCACCATTTTCAATCAATAATTCAATATTACAGAACAACACAAAACTAACTTTAAATCATTCTTGGATTTCAATTTTAATTGAAAATGAATATAGATTAATTGATATCACATTGGGCAATCCAACAAATAAGCTTTTCAAAAATGGTAGTGATGATAATGATGATGAAGATAATTTAATATGTAATGAAATTGAAAACTTTAAATTTTATTTCTTAGCAAGACCAAGAGATTTAGTTTATACACATACACCAAGGCATATTGATCAACAGCATATTATACCACCGATTGATCCAGTTGCACAACTTTCATTACCACCATTATATCCGAGTTTTATAAATAATGGAATAAAACTATATAAGTATAATTCTTCAATTTTTAAATTAAACAATTTTGAGATTTTTGAATTTGAAATTGAAATTCCTATTAACTATGAACTTATCGCAAAATCTAAACCATTTGATTCACAATTTAGAGAACTGAATTTATTTGTTCAAATTTACTGGAAAAATAATATCAGGTTAGCCAAGATTAAAGGTATTCTATCAAAAGACTGTCCAATTGGATTTATTTATGTTTTAGGTAAAAATATTGAAATTAAAAATTTCACAATTTTATTAAGTATACCTTGCTTTCATAAAGGTAAGTGGAAAGCATTAAATTGGTGTAATAAGAATGCAACTAATTTAAAAAGTTTAAATATTGATTTATATGTTAAATCACCACAAGCTTTTGAAATTAATTTCGGCAAATGTTTATTCGACATTAAAATTTTCAATAATGAGTTTGATACTGAGTATAATTATGGTTTAATGAACCCCAAAGGTGAGTTTTTAAAATTAAACAAAGTTAGTAATGAAAATTGGAAGAGTGAGATTGAAATTAATCAATTGGGATCATGGAAACTTGTTGTTCCTGATAAAGTTAATAAGGTTTGGAAAGTTGTTGTAGATTGGAATGCAATTTAATATAAAAAAATAACGAAAGTAAAAAAATAATTAGAATAATATAATACACAAATAAAATAGTAATAATAAACCCAATAAAACAGTATGTATGATGAAACGATAATGAGAATAGAGGAAACCTGAAAATTAAAAATTGAAAAAAAAAATTGTCTACCGTTAATACCCAATAATACAAGTTGAAAAAAATGTTGACTATAATCCATCCATGGCTTCTCTTAATTCATCTTGAACCAATTTGTCATAATTAGGAGGAGAATTTGAATTTGGGCTTGAATCTGAGGATGGCTCAGAATGGGGTTTTGCATTTTCATTTGCATTGGATGATTGAGCCTCCTCATCCTGCGCCTCATACTCACCATTAGATTCTGGATTGAGGGTATTCAAAGTAATATCATCTTCTTCATTATCGGAGAATTTGGCTTGATTTTCTGTTGCCATTAATTCATTGAAATTTGGCGGTAAATCATCTTCTAAATCACTTGTATCTAATAAAACATCGTTATTAAATTTTGTATATAAAGGTGGTGGTAATTGATTACCATTAATTGGAGCAAACCCCCATTTTTTAACATTTGCTTCAATAAACACAAATCCCATTTGACCAAAGTTAACGTCAACTCTACAATTATTATTTGCACCAATTGTTGGGAATAGTTGTAAATTTTTTGGAAACCTAATATGTCCGCCAATTTTTGATTCAGATAATTTTTTGCCGTTTCTTGTAAAAAATACAGAATTTGAAAGCTTTTTAAATCCAATACCAACAACATCACCTTTTTCTAAAGTGGGGAAGATATCTAAACCATCTGAAATATTTAAAGCAAATGATTGATTATAGCGTCTATCACCGTTTGAATCGTATGAAATACTAAACTTGTGTCTTCCAGGTAATCTAAAATATGGGTACGGATGAGTAGAAATTCCAAGTGAAATCAAAGTATTTAGTGGATCTGATAGTTCAAAAATTTTTGATTCGAAATAGTAAATATCTTTTTTATTTGGAATTGGTAAATTTGTTTGAATCGACGATTCAACTTTTTTAGATTTAAAACAAATTTCACTTTTATTTGTAACATTAATTAGTTGTAGAATTTCATTGTTTGGTTTGAATTCCCAAGCTGAAACACCCTTTTCGTTTATAAATTTTAATTGATTGAATGATAAGTCAAATTTGTCGAAATTATTTAACTTTATATATTCCTTGGCTTGAAAATATAGTTCTTGTTCATTGGGGTTTAATTCTTTCAAGGCTTTTAAATCATTTTCTTGCTCTAATAAGTCATCATCTAATGAACCAGGTTCTTCATTAGTTAGCTGAATTCTATTGAGAAACAATTTTCTGAAGGCAATTAATGTTGCAGATAAGAAGACTAATAAAAAAAATCCTGTTGCCATCCCAAGTGAAATAATTAATATGAAATTAAGGTCTTCATCCGTAGGCGGTTGTTGATATTGCGATTGTTGTTGGCGTATTGGAGTGGCATTCACTACTAATGATAGTAATACAAGCATTCCAATCATTGTTGGTGTCTATTTATTGTATGTTCTTGAAAGGAGAACAAAGAAAAGAATGAAAAACAAAAGGGAGAAAAACGATATTTCTAAAGTAATTTTGAGACTTTTTTTTTTTTTTTACTGTAAGGTATTATTAGAAGTTTGTGGAAATTCATTATTACTCATGGATAGATACAGTAAAGAAAAGAAAGTTGGTGAAGGTACATATGCTGTTGTTTACTTGGGTAAGCAACTAGTAAATTCCAGAGATATTGCCGTTAAAGAAATCAAAACTGGAGGATTTAAAGATGGATTGGACATGTCGGCGATCCGTGAAGTTAAGTACTTGCAAGAAATGAAACATGAAAATATAATTGATTTAATAGACGTTTTCTCCGATGATAACAACAATCTAAATTTAATTTTAGAATACCTACCAACAGATTTAGAAAAGATAATATATAACAAAGAAAAAACAATTTTACCAAGTGACATTAAAAGTTGGATGTTAATGACACTTCGAGGAGTAAATCATTGTCACAGAAATAATATTTTACATAGAGATTTAAAGCCAAATAACTTGTTGATTTCACCTAATGGGTATTTAAAGATTGCAGATTTTGGGTTAGCTAGATCGTTAGATTTACCCAGTGAAGTTTTAACTTCAAACGTTGTTACCAGGTGGTATAGAGCACCAGAATTATTGTTTGGTGCAAAACACTATACAAAGTTAGTTGATACTTGGTCTGTTGGTATTATATTTGCGGAAATGATGTTGAGGACGCCATACTTACCTGGCAAGGATGATTTCGATCAACTTATCATAACATTTCAGGCCTTGGGTACACCAAATGAAGATAATTGGCCTGGTGTGCAGCATCTACCAAACTATAACAATTTAAATATGTATCCTGAGCCAAGCAAACAAGAATTAATCAGAAGATTTCCAGCTGCCACTGGAAATGCCATCGAACTATTATGTGGCCTACTAGTTTTAAATCCTAATAACAGATGGAACACTGAGAAATCTTTGCTTCATGCTTATTTCACTGAAGAACCACAACCGACACCTTTTGAAAAACTTCCGAGATAAAAAAAAAAATTGAAAAATTTAAAGAAAAAAAATTTTAATTTTTTTTTATATAATTTTTTAAAATTTTTTATCTTTTTATCTTTTTTAACTTTTGTAAAACAAACCATTAATATAAATATCAGGATGTCTAGTTTTACGTGTAATAGCTGTATGTTGTCATTTCCAACATCACAAGATCAAAGAGATCATATGAAAAGTGAATGGCATAGATATAATCTAAAAAGAAGAGTTGCTCAACTACCACCAATTAGTGAAGATTTATTCAATAGTAAAGTTAATAATTTCGAAAAGGAAACGAAAGAGGATTCAGAAGCAGAAAAGGAGACTAGCAAACTAAGTAAAAAGGAACAAAGAAAAAGGGATAGAGAATTATTGATCGAAAAAAAGAGAAAATTGTTGGAACTGGCTAGAAATAGATTGGTCAGTAATGGTGGAACTGTTAAATTATCTGAGGAAGGTAAGCTAATAATTGAAAAGAAACCGATTTCAAATGATGAATTAACCTTACAGAAAGATGTAGAAGACTCGATTAAAACTGAATTGGATACACCAACTGAGGAAGAACTAATCAATGAAAAAATTAAGAACAAAGTTGAAATTCCAATTACAAATTGTATTTTCTGTAATAAAAACAACGAAACTGTTGATAATAATGTTGAACATTTATTCAAGAAGCACGGACTATATATACCAGAAACAGATTATTTAATTGATCTAAATGGCTTGCTTGAATATTTGTATGAAAAGATTGGTTACGGTAATGTCTGTTTAAGCTGTAACTTTCAAGGTAAGAATTTTCAAAGTATTGTTCAGCATATGTTAAGTAAGAATCATATTAGAATTCCGTACGAAAGTGAAGATGAAAAGTTAGAATTTAGTGAATTTTATGACTTTACAAAGAGTTATGGTGATGCACCAGAAGGAGCTGAAGATGAGTGGGAAGATGTTGAAGGTGGCGAAGATGCTGAGGACGAAGAAGATGAACTAATTAAGGGTGATGAATTATATGCAACAAACTATGGACTACATCTACCAAATGGCTTAATTGCAGGACATAGATCATTGGCCAGATATTATAGACAGAATTTGAAGCCTGAAAAAGAATTGACAGAAGGTCAAGGTACTGTTTTAGCGGCTGAAACCAGAAACTTTGTTAAAACTGTTGATCACAGGCAATTACAAGAAAACAAAAGAGTTTGGCAAAGGCAAGAGAAGAGCAAAGATAGAGATGATAGAAGAGCAGCTAAATTTATTAATTGGCAACCACATTTCAGGGATGAGTTATTGCAATAGTTTATATATTCAGCGATGTCTAAATAACATAATAAAGTGGAAATAATAAAGCAGTAAATAACTGAATAATAAAGTAGTAAATAACGAATAATCAGAGTAAATAATTGAGTAAATAATCGAATAATCAAGTAGGAAAACACTGAAGAAACAAATTTGAAACGCGTTTTGTTTCTTCTTTTATTCATTGATTTTGCTTGTTGTTTATAACGAATTTACCAATTTTATTGCAATGTACTACGATATTGATGATATTCTGGCAGAGTCTCAGGTATGTTAATGCTTAAACTAATACTGGTAATTTTATCAACTTTTTACTAACCATAATAGAAACTTCCATGCCAATTTACAACAACAATTTCAAACCTGGGTTATTTAAATAATCAACCAATTAATACCAAGATAAAGTTAAACGACAAGTTAGAATTACCTCTTTGGTTGAGTAAAAAGCTATCAATGATTAGAATTTCAAATATTGATAACTCAACATTTCTGGAACTAAATACACCCGAATTTTTAACCAAAAATTTTTTAAATTTCATCAAATCATCACCAACTTTTATAAATCTGAACAAATTTGAATTTTTTTATATTTTGATTTACAAATGGTGTGAAATTTTTGATGATGAAGTGTTAATTAATGCGGTTTGTGAGATGTTTTTACAAAGAATTCAGTTAATAAATGACTTAAGTTTTAAAAACAATGAAGTTTTCAATAATAATAATTTAAATTTCATACAAGGTCTGGATTCGTTTGAAAAACTTCTATTCAAACAAAGTCATGATAGTTATAAAGATGTTAAGATTTGGTTTAAATCGAAATAAGTGGTTATTTCGATATCATTTCCACACCGTTTTTGTATTATTACTTTGATCATAATGAGTATTTTCATTTCTGCTTTGTGACTTCTTCGCATTTGAAAAATTACTTCTTAATTTTTTTTTTTTTACTTCTTTGATTTTTACTCAACTTCAACTTTAGCTCCAATAATTTCGGTTAAATAAACATGGCATTACCAAATATTCTAGTCCTAATATCAGGATCGGGTACAAATTTACAAGCGTTAATCGATAGCTGTTCAAATGGTAAAATTCCAGGTAAAATTTCTCATGTTATTTCATCGTCATCTAAAGCATTTGGATTGCAAAGAGCTGAAAAGGCTAACATACCAACTTCAACATTTGAATTAAAAGAGTACTATAAAAATATACCAAAGGAAAATAAAAGTGAAAGGCTGATCGCAAGATCGAAATTTAACAAAGATCTAGTTGAATTAATTTTAAACGAAATTAAGCCTGAATTAATCGTTTGTGCTGGCTGGATGTTAATTTTATCAAAGGATTTTTTGAAACCAATCAATGATCAAAATATCCCAATCATCAATTTGCATCCTGCCTTACCAGGTACTTTTGAAGGTACAATGGCAATTGAAAGATCTTATAAAGCAGGTCAAGATGGTTTAATTTCAAAAGGTGGTTGTATGATTCATTATGTGATTGAAGAAGTTGATAAGGGTGATCCATTAATTATTAAAGAAATTGACGTGATTAAAGGCGAAAGTTTAGAATCTTGGAGTAAAAGAATCCATGATTTAGAACATGATGCAATTGTGGAGGGTACGATTAAAGTAATTAAAGATAGAATTAGTATTTAAAAAAGAACATTTTATAGATATATAAATTATTTATCGATTTCCATTTCCACTTCATCCTCTTCGACGTCAACTAAATTATAGATGGTTTCTCTCAAAACTAATGTTGTGCCTCTCTCAAATTTATAATTTCTTTGTTTTGTTTCTCTAACATTTGGTGTAATATAGTTTCTATAAAGTATAGCATCTTTATTTGATTCCATGACACATAAGTCGACATTTGAACCCGATCCTAAATCATTCCAGATACCAGCTTGAATTGCATCGGAACATAATTTCATTGCTTCTTCTTTACTTAAATCTTCTTTCCAGTCTCTTTCTAAAACTGCCATTGCAGCTAATGATCCCGAACCCAACGACATATAGTATCCAATATCGGTCGACCCATGGGCATGAACCGAAAATAAGTGGCAACCTAATGGATCACTACCAGCAACAATCAAATATGCTCCAATATGACCTTGATATTTAAATAAATGCTGTTTTAACATTTGCATTGCACTGACAACTCTTGGTTTCCTGTTTAAATTTAACGATTGTAATTCTAAGTTCGATTGGATTAATTGTGTAACCATTTCAGTATCTGCCGCTGTACCTGCACCTGCACACCAAATTGTTGATGATAGTCTATGTAATTTTTCACAATTCTTGTCTGCAACAATCGGTCCTGACGTTGCTCTTGTATCTGCTGCAATTACAACTCCATCTTTAAATTTACATCCAACAATCGTTGTACCTGTTGAAGTCGCATTCGGTGCCTTATAACCAGCTTTTGTTATTAAAAACTGGTTTCTTTGATAATTATCAAAACTTAACCCTGCCATAATGTTAATATAGGATAATTAATGATCTACTGAACGTACAATTAATACAAATTGATAATAAAATGGATATAAAAATATGAAAACAATTTCGCCACTGAAATTAGATTTTGCGCCAAAATTATTTTTACTTTTCTGTATTTTAAATTTATCGGTTTCTTATAAATAAATAAATAAAAATATTTGCTTAATAATGGGTATTTGTTTATCTTGTTTGAAGCCAAATGTTGAAAATGATATCGATGAAAATACGCCGCTGATTAATAATGATGATAATCTAAGAATTCTGGAACATGAATTAAGTATGGAAATTAGACATAAAGAACTGAATAATATACTCAATTCCACAAATGACCATTTAATTGACATAAGTAATTTTAACAGCAATTCAAACTCAAATTTAAACTCGAATTCGAACTCGAACTCAAATTTGAATTCGAACATAGATCAGGACGATAATGAAATGATTAAAATTGAGGTTCTGAATTCTGATGAAGTTAATAATGAAGTGGAAGCTCAATTAAAGAATTGGGAAACTAAATTTGGGAAAACCAAACTGAATAAATTAATCAATATAGAAGTTAAAAATAATCTACCATTGAAAATAGAATTTATATAAAAACATATATAGTTAACAAATATTATATAATATACACTAATTTAATTTGTTACAACCACCCATAATTTGACAGTTTCAATAAATTCTTGATTTGTTGTTGACCTTTTAGATAATAATTCCATATCTTTCAAAGGGAACGGAACTTTCAAGTTAAATTCAAATTGATTTAGTCCATAACCAATTTTAAATTCAAATTTACATGCTAAAAACTCGCCATTTTCACCTTGCAATTCATCATAATCTATAGTCATTGGTTGAGATTTGATAACTTCATTATTAACTTTGAATTCGGTAATATATTTTTCGTCGATTATCTTATTTTGTAAATAAATTAAGCAAGAAATTTCTTTACCAATTACTAAATTTGAGGATAACTGAGTTGAATAAATTGATCCACCAATTGTTGAATTTCCTGCAGGCTCAATTATCACATTCTCAAAAAAATTATCATTATTAGTTAAATTATAATTTGATTTTAAAATAAATTTTTTAATAAATGCAGTTATATCATCAATCTCCTCAATTTTAAGTGCTTTTTCAATATCATGTTTTCTAACAAAGTTTGGAACTTCAGGTTTCAATTGATTATTATAATTTATTTTGTCATTTAAATTATCAAGTTCACCTTCGTTCTCAAAATTCTCATTGCCAAGGTTATTATTAATATTACTGTTGCTGTTATTTTTGATTTTATTGTTAAGTTGATTTTCAATTTCTAGTTGTTTTTCGTTATCCCTTTCTTTCTTCTTTTCTAATTCTTTATCTAATTTGCTTTTTTCTAGTTCTTTTTCTTCGATTTCTTTTTCTAGTTTTGCATTTAAAATTAAGTTTCTTCTTTTTTCGACAATTTGAATATTGAATTTCTCAATTCTTTTGATAAATGCCTTACCTAGCGATGTCGCATTTTTGTAAATTATACTACCTTCCTCGTTAAAAAGTCTAGCGTTATCAAAAATCAAATTAATATCTCTAACAAACTTTCTGTAACCTATCGAGCCATGGTTATAATTATTGTTTTCCAATTTTAATTTAATAATATTAAACGACATTGGATTTTTGATTAATTTATAGTAATTTGGATAGATATTTTTATCAACTAAATTTAAAAATGGTACAGATAATGGTTGACTATTTTTATGATGCGACACTTTGAAATTTAATAAATGGCGTAACACTTTAAATAGCTCAACTGTATAGTCTTCATTGATATCGTCACATTCCATATCAATATTCTCGTTATCGTTTGGGTTATTGATAAATTCATCTGGAATATTTAAGTTTTTCCCCGTTTCATTGTTATTGTTATTATTTTCAATTTCATCTTCGTTTTCCTCTTCTTCATTCTCATCTTGTTCATCTTCGTCATCATTATCTTCACCTTCTTCCTCTTCTTCTTGTGCGTCTTCTTCTTCTTTTATATTCTCTTCATCAACTAAATCATTGTTGGATTTATTAAATTCCTCAACATTTGACTCAACAAAATTATAAACTGTGGTTGCATCTTTTGCAATCAGAGATTCTGAATCGTTATATGTTAAAGCATTATCCCTTAGTAGTTTGAAACTCTTAATGAATTCATTAATAGTAATGTTACTATTACCGTTACTCTTTTTTTTACCTAAAAATTTTGACTTAATTTCATTAATAGAAATAGGATTTTTAATTATTTTATAATAGTCTGGGAAGATTTTTTTAGATGGTAATTTTAAGAATGGTCCAATAATTAACTCATTAGTTTTCGGATCTTTCAGATTGTTCAATTGGCTAATGATTGAATTATAAAATGAAACTAATGAAGAGCTTGAGTGTGATTTAGTATTTTGCCTTTTATTTGCATTTAATTTAAGTGTTAATTTTCTTTTTGGTGGCATCTTGAGTATAGTACACAATAATAACTACTGTTGATTAAATAAATAAATAATTAGTTGTTGTCTTTTTCCTTTGAGGAAAAACACTTTATGGAAATTCAGAAATTAAAAACTGAATTTTCAAACCAAAAAAAAAAAACCAAATGGGCGAAAAACTTTGTTAAATTCGCGCCCACTGGGCTGTGCATAATTTGCATTGGTCACGTGCTAGTATGTCAATTATTGGCACATCTCTACACCAAAAAAGAAAGAGGGGAAATTTTCCTCTTGAAAATCTCGTAATTTTCTTTCCTCAAAAATTAAATTGAGTTTGAATCTTATAAACATTTGCAGTAAATTGTAGATAATTCAATAAATCACAGTTATAATGGAAAAATACGAACTAATTGACGAAGATCCAGTTTTCTCAAAAGTTGTTAGTTATTTCAGACCATCGGATTATTTGATTTGGTTAGGATCAACTATTCTAGGACCAGCATCGTTGGTTTTGTTAGAAAAATATGAACCTGCTTCAGGTAGAACTTTTAAGATGCCAAAACCAATGTTTTTAAGAGCCGGTGGACTGGTTGGATTTACAGCAGGATTCCTCTTAGCTTATAATGAATCAACTAAAAGATTTTGGGGTGTTTCAGAAAATCACCGTGAAGTTGAAAAGGATAGATATCAAACCAAAGAGTTGTTATCAAAAGGTTTAAACCCATATGGCTGCGATGAATCAACCTTAACACCTTATATGCAAGACTTGTCTTCAAGATACTCAAAGAATTCCCAACTATTACTAGGAATTTTACCATGGTTCAACTTTGTTTCACATCCATATCATGGTGTTGATTTAAAGAAATATTACGAAGTTAGAGAAGGTGAAGAAAAATGGGGTTTTAATTTGGTCCCATTAAGTGAAATCAAAGGCTTACCAAATTAGTTTACTTGGTTATTAATTATTAGGTTGTTAACATCTTATTATTATTATACATATATCATCATTATTTATTTATTTATCTTTATTTAATAAATTATTTATTTTATTAATTAGTTTTTTTTGTACCAAATTATTTGCCAGCCATTTAAATTGATCATTCATTTCAATTTTATTATACATTTTCAAACCAATATCATCAATTTTATAATTTTTTAGTAGTTTTGTAACAATTTCGAATTCAATTAAGGTAAAATTAAGCTTTGAAACTGGGTTATTTTTACATTCATCCAATAACTTAAAAAATTCGATAAACTTATAATTTGTTAGATAATTCGATAACTGAGTTTTGTTGATACCATCATCGTCATCATCATCATTAGATCCATATCCGGCGGTATCGTCAGCCTCATTGAATAATGTAAGTTTAATTAAATTGATTTGTAATTGACTGATTTCAATTGAATCAAATTTATTGAAAATCTTAGCAAGAAATTCACTTTTACCATATTTATCTAGCTTAAGTCTGGAACTTGCATAGATCAAAATCGTTATAGTTTCTTGATTTATTAAGTTTTCACCTAATATTTCATTAATCTCGTCAAAATTTTTCGTTCTAATAAGCCAAAACAATATTAAATTACCAATGTCAGCTGAAAAAATCTCCAAAATTGATTTATCCAAAAATAGCTTAGTTATGGAATCTAAAACCTTACTGATACCAGCTAATTGATCGTTTTCTAGTCTATTAAAATCAATTTTAACAAGTGTTTTGATATAATCATTGAAATACTTTTCATCATCCGGTGGATTAGGTATATAAAAAAACTTACTTCGACTATTCTCTGTTAACAAAAATTCAATTTTCTGCTTAAAGTTATCTTTAACGATTAGATTATAGATATACCTCTCAAAATCTGTTGAATTATTTTGGTTATTAACAATATTTTTTTTCTTATTTATAGTGCACAATTTATTATACTCCGATTGTTTATAGTTAATCAAGTAACTTTTATTAAGCATCGATATAGGTATCTCTTTGACATGTTGATGGATCAGATACGTTGGATTGTAAAGGTTCATAACGTCATCCAAAGCAAAAAAAGATTAAAAATAAACAAAGTTTATTATTTTTACTCATTAAATTATTTCTATTATTTATTATCATTTTTTATTACTATAAACTCATTACATACTCCCTAACGAGCTTCAAATTGAACCATTCTTTTCGTTCTTGCCTTATATAAAACCCTATGGCCACATTCTTTGCATCTAACCGGCTCTTTTGGTGATAATGAGAAATTCACTGCACATTGGGCACAAACATATTTAACACCATAATTCTTAATAGATTGAACACCCGATGCAGCGTTACCTAAGTTTGCAGCAGTTGGTGGAATAAACCCTTCTCTATTTGACATTATATATATATATATATTAATCTATCTAGCAATATAGAAGTATTAAGTATTCGGTAAAGCAAAACACTTTTATGATTAAAAAACTCATAATATTTTTTTCTGAAAAACTTTTCTCGTTTTGTTTCGCTCAGTTAATTTTTCGTATTTTTCACGTTTCTCATGTTTTTCCATCAACATGAATTTGAAAATTCGTCTTTTTGCTTTGTGTTTTGAAGGAAATAGTGAAGTGGGAGGAAATAATGAGTCGAATATTACTGAAAAGCGTCAGGTACGCTTCAGTATTGACTAACACAAGTAAGAAACGTTTCTTTCCGTTGTCTTTAAGATCAAATGCTGATACCTACAATGAACATAGTAATGATCCCGATATGAAAATAAATATAAATGAAAGTATAAATGAAGGCATAAGCAAAAATATAGATACGAGTAATGAAATTATTGTTGAACAATATATTTCTGACAACGATATTAAACTACAAAATGAAATCTCAATGGAAATTGTGAGTTTATTAATTAAAAATTCCATTAATTCGGATTTAACTTTAGATATACATAGAAATAGACTCAATCTACAAAGATTATTCAAAACAACTTGGTTAAAACATGATTTTAATGATAACGAAAGGCAATTTTTAACTAACATTAATCAAAATATAAATAAAGATGAAGACGAACTGGATGAAATTGTGTCAAAGTTAACGTATTTTAAATATGTTAATAAAACACCACTGATCTCAAAGTTTTTTAAACATAAAATAATATTTAATGATAAGTTGATAATTAAGAAGATAAATATTTTTAATAATTTAATTGATTTCTATTCAGCTAATTCAAAGAGAGAAATTCTATTGTTAATTTTCCGGAAAATGGATGATTGTAATATAATGCCAAATTCAATGACTTATAACTTATTAGGCAAAAACTACTTATCAAAATCAAATTTAATCATTGAAAGATTACAAATCTGGCTACTTATTTTAAAAAGAATGGAGCTTGAAAATATAAACTATGACTTATCGACTTTTTATTTATCATTATCAATTTTGCCAATTCTACCCGCCAAAAAAAATCTTAAAGATTTTATGATTATGAAAAAAATTAATTTAAATCCATTATTCACTTCGATGGAGATAAATGATTTAATAAATTCAAACTATTCAAGTAAAAAAATTGCAAATTTTTTTTTCAAATCAGATTTTAAAGATGTGAATTCATTAAATTCCACAATTTTTTCATATTTAACTGAAAACAAATTCAATAAAGCTTGGAAACTTTTAATTTCCCGGAGTCATTCAATTAAACCGAAAAATTCCACGCTTACAATATTTTTAAGTTATTGTCAACGAAAGAACAATATCGAATTAATGATTAGAATTTTAAATACATTCAGATTTAGATACAGTCTATATAATTTTAATTCAAACAGGTTGGTTATAAATCATTGTCTAAAAATAAATAACAATCAGTTGACTCCCTGGTATCCCTTGATTTTAAAGTATTTAATCAATTTTAGTTTTGGCTCTAACTCAGGTATTGATAATTACCGGAGGTTGGATATCTTGAAGAATCAATTACAATTCAAGTTGAATAGTTGTTTTAAAAGGTCAGCTAATAGTGATTTACTGAATACAAATTTATTTTTACCGACACCGTTTGAAAAACTATTTTTTCAAAATTTATCAAATTTATTTATTATAAATTCAAAAAAACTTAGGAAAAATGAAACCGATTTTTTAATCTTAAATGACAGTGATATAAATAATGGTATACATAATGATGTTAGTGGTAATGGTTTAATATTTGATGATTTTAGTCAGCTAGATTCCAGAAATAATTTGATTATTGGTGATACATGGATTTTGAACACTCTTAGAAAAAGCTACTTTGATTGGATAATAAGTTTATGGTGTCGATAGAAAAAAAAATTTCATTTTGAAATAATATTCCAATTTTGCATATAATAATAGACCTTTAGAAAAAAAGAAAAATATAGATTAACATGACTTAACATGTATTAATGATTATGAAGAAACGAACACTCTGTATATATAAGATATAATAAAATATATAATTTAAATTATTATAGTTGATAAAGTTTATTATAAAAACGGCTATTTATTATAGAGTTATGTATATAAAGCATGTATTCAAAAAGCAAGGTGATCAAAATAAAAAGTGAAAGGTATCAAAAAACGAAAATTTGGTGATCAAACTATGAAGGAAAAAATTTGTAATAAATAGTTGTAATAAAAAGTTCAGTATAAAGAATATGTATAAAACAGAGAAAACCTTAATGTATCAAAAAATATATGTAAAATGTATAAGAAAGTCAAAACAATAATAAAAAAAAACAGAACTGCAATTAAAGTTGATGTGTGATAAAATGCATTAATGATTAATTGCATTGCAGTTATAAATATATAATTAAAATAAAATTAACTAAAATTAAGCTTTCTTTGTTTGGGTACCAATCTTTTCATCACCAGCTCTTGGTTTGAAGATTGTTGTATCCTTTTCATGTCTTTGTTTTGGAATTAAGGACTTTGGATCCAATAATTTCTTGACAAACGTAAATGGATTCTTTTGTAAAACTCTACAATAGTAGTAACCTGCACACATGAACGCAGTGTTGAAAATAATGTAAATCCAAGCAATACCAAAATCTCTCCAATGTTGGTTCCATTTGATACCATATTGAAGAACAACTTGATATTGCATGG